>VZRE01011443.1:963796-979609 GCA_013396775.1 Cephalopterus ornatus
TGCGGCTGCCCCGGGCCGCGCTGCTGCGGCCGCTGCCGCCGCGCCGCCTACTGCGGACCCGAGCACCAGGCGCTGGACTGGCGCCGCGGGCACCGCCGCTCCTGCGGGCAGCACCCGGCCGGAGGTGGGTCCGGGGCAGCAGAGACCTCTGAGGCGGGGGAAACCACGTGCTACGGGGTGCTTAAATGCTGGAGGTGTGCTTGATGCGCTCGTCGAAACGTTGGCTACTCACAGCGTGCTGTGGAAAGTATGAGAAATGCTGTGGCCATCAGGGCACCTGATGCATGCTTCACTTGTCTGCCGTGTGCTGGTTAGAAGATGTGCACCATGATGCCAAGCTGCAGGTTTTGAGTTTTACAAATACACCGAGTTGCGAACCTGCAGGGTGTGGGGTTGTAAAATGCTGCTGCTAACATTGTTTAGTCTGCCTTCCACATCACTTGGTTTTACAGACATTCAAAGCAACATGACACCTGTTGTAGTTTTCCACTGTCCTTAATATAGTGTGTTTCTTACCTTCTAGTCACATGTAGCAGTGATGTAAATCGTTCTTGCTCATACAGTGTTTGTACTGTATTGTTGCCACGTAGTTTGCTGTGTGGCTTTTGGGGAGAATCCCATGAAATACGAGATGACATTTTGAAGTGGTACCTGTTTTCTGTTTTGTAGATGACTCGGCCGATGCTATTCCAGAGCATAATGAATTCCTTTTTCCAGAATATGAAATTTTGATAGAACCTGAGGAACCAGAATTTCCTGATGACAGCACTATAGATCCTGGTGATGAACAAGGAGTTGTAGATACATCAAAGGACCCAAAAGAACAAGAGGAACTTGGAGCTACAGGCAGTGCAGGTCAGAAATAAGATGCTGCCTGTAATTCTTCACAGTGAAGCCTGTATCCCATCTTTAAAATGTAAAATACTGTGATTTTTAAGTGTTCATTGTAAACTACTGGTGAAAAAGGGCTAAATCTACACTCATTTATGATGCAAGTTTGTTGTAGATGTTCCATAATATAAGTTGTTTTTATGGGAGAGACTTACTAAGCCCGGATCCCAGGAGCTGTTGAAGCAGCTGTTGCTGCAGGTAGCTTGTAGTTACACTGTGTCCCTGCATGCTTCCCATGGGTAAGGAACAACTCAAGTGAGGACAGGACCTTGAGCTGCTGCATGCTGTTGGGATTGGGATTAAATTAAACTGTCTTGGCTTGACTTGGTTCCGTTTGTCTTAATTTATGGAAAATACGTAAAATCTCCTTGTCTGTGCTAGAAAAAAAATGCTTTGAGGCTATTTTAATTGACCTTGAATTAAGCAGTTTAAGTGCAGGCCCCTTCCTCCCTGCTCCCCCCAAATTCATGATGTGTTTGCAGGGACCACACTAACTTTGAACACCCAGTTTGTGGTGGTGCAGGGGAAGGATGCTGAGTTCCCAGCTGTGCCTTGCTGTGGTCCAAAGCTGTCTCAAGGCTGTTTAGTGCCCTGAGTTGATGTGAACATTGTTGTGTGACAGATACACCGTTCAGTGCTAGAAACTGAAGTCTGGCACATGCACGACACTGTTGCTCTTTTTCAGATGTCATACCCTGAAGGTTCTGCAGTCTCAGTGATACTTACTGGGAGACATAAATTGTAATCAATGAACTCCTTCCCTTTTCCAGTGTTCCAGTACTGACATCTATGTTTAAAATGAAACTAAAATTAGTAAATGGACTTGTGTGTGACCAAATTTTAGCATGCTACAAAAAGAAAGAAATCCCTGAGTGATTTATGCAAGGAATGATTTGTGAAGCAAAATGCATTTACCAGTGCTAATATAGTTTTTAATTTTTTACTGTCTTGTATTAGCCCGTAGCTTTTGTTGTTCTTTTTTCTTGTTTAGGTGAAGCATTTCAGTCCTTAGATGAAGAGACATTGGAAGCATTGGCAAAACGTGAGACTGAAGAAGACAAGATCTTCCAAATGTTTAAAGAAAAAGTAGCTGCTGAACCAGAGCAGGTCAGAAGATGGGGTGGCCTTAGAACTTAGTGGTTCTGGCACAGCATCCTGCTGCACCTGCAACATGTTTCACTGTCTCTTGTACCTGTTAGAAATGGGGATGCCTCCTCACCCTCCACACACCTAACCAACACACCCTCATTTCCTTATGTGCACAACGTAATTCATGCTGAAGTAAGAATTCAGCACCTGCGCATCTATCTTAAACAGAAGTTGGTCAGGATGAGATGACACAGGGGTGCTGAAGCCCCCACAGCGTGTGAAGACCTACCATCCTGTGAGCATTCATTGTGGTGCTAACCCAAGGACATGGTGAACCACTGCATTATTCCCCAGCCTGTGGCCCTGTTGGCTTTCCTTCTCAGCAGAATGAAAACTGCAGAGAAGAGCTCTATCACTGTCACCAGCTGCACTGGGAGGTGGTTTGGCTTTTTTAAGATTGAAGAAATTAGTGATGGCTTTAAAATTTTTACTATTTCAAACAGAAATCCCCCCTCATACTATTTCTTGCTATTACAATAGGCTAAAAGCGTCACATTGTCAAACAAAAGCATGGTCCCTGTTTCCATTCAGGGGAAACACAGGCCTAAATCCATGAAAGTGGTGGAGAAAGAAGAAATTCTCTCAATTTTTTTGCCTGGTACCTGAGGGGTTAAGGTACACACACAGAGACTTGAATGTCTCCTTCTCTGCTTTAGGTATGTGCATCACCTCACTCTGATCATCCCTGTACTGACTGATCTGCCTAATGTCCTCTTGTTGATAATGCCTGATTTGCTATGAACAGAAAAACTAAGGATGTGTCTGCAAATGCCTCCTTCTTGGACATTAGGACAAAGCAGTTGCATTTAGATGCAGTACTGCATAACAGGAAGAGCTGGGTTGCATTCCTGACTTTGTGTGCAGTTCTGTGTGCTAATTATCAAGCTGCTCTTTCTCCATCTCAAGACTGTAACATACATTTCTGGGTCCCTTAATTAGGGAAATGCAAATCATTGGAATTTATCATTGCAGTTTATCCCTGGATCATTGAAAAAGTGTGATTTGCATAGTTAAGAAAACGCCTATAAAACAACCCATCTTATTTAGAATACCACGTTTACAAATGGTATTTTGCCATAGTTGTTACTTAAAGGATCTGACCTTATTCTGTGCCATCTACAGTTTTGTCTAGCTGTAAATACCAATTTTATATCAAAACCAAAAGATAGTAATGAGAACTTAAACTTCTGCTCTCTTTCAGATTATTAGATACTGCAGAGGAGGAGAAGGCCCAATCTGGGTGTCAGGTGAAAACAGGCCTGAAGAAAAAGATATCCCAAATTGTTTATGTGGTGCCAAAAGGATTTTTGAATTCCAGGTATGTAAACTCATACAAAAATAATACAGGTAATGTATTTCAGACTTAACAGGATCTGATTGTGTAGGTGTTGGCTTGTCGTTAGAGCAAGAAGGTTGAAGTTGCTACATACTAACTATGCTAAATGATTGCACAGAGCCTTTTTTCACTATTGTAACTGCTTTTTCCACCAGACGATTTGCACTATCCCTAAAATGGTGCTCTTGTGAATATGGAACCATCTCTTCAGTAACAGGAGTCCAGTATTATATATTTCAAAAAATAAAAAGCTTTCACGATATGAACTGTAAATATGTCTGGCTGGAAGCATTCAGCTGTAGAACTCTGAATGCTAGAGATGTATGCACGGTGAATGCACTTAATGTCATGCAAAGGTAAAACACAGTTATGAAGGTGATTCCAAATGGAGTGAGGCTCAGAATTGGGGCAAGGCTTATAAGGTCAAATAAAACTTCTATAGATGAAGTAAGTAGGGCTGTGCCTTTGATTCTTTGGGCATCTACTACACTGCTTTGGGAATTCCAAATCTAATTTGAGCTGGTGTATGCACAGTTGCTTCAGCTGGAATTTGGCGTAAGAGAACATAAATTCTCTTACGCCAAATGCAGGACCCTTCTTCAGGAAGAGAAGCAGGGAGAGGGGAGAAAGCTGTGGCTTGCCTCTAACTAAACCTTTTGGTTTTCCTTGAAGATTATGCCACAGCTCCTGAACCACCTTCAGGTTGACAGCCTTGGAGAGAGCATTGACTGGGGAACACTGGTGGTGTACACTTGCGCTGACAACTGCGGTGGGGCAAACGAATACCTGGAAGAGTTCATATGGAAACAAGACTATTCCGTGGGCCATGTTTTACCAAGCTGAGTCATCTAAATGGAATGCTTGCCTTGTTTCATTGCATCTCTGCACTATGCAAACAGGTAGTTGAACTAGAAGTCACTGTTAACAGTGGATCTTATAACCACGATAAAACTGCTGTAACTAGACCTTGACAGCCTCTCTTGTGCTCCAGGGAAGCTTTTACTTCAACCTGGTAATGAAGCCAGATGTGTTTGTTCTGTGAGTTTCATTTCAAATCTCATTTCTCAACGTTTAAATAAAGATGAAAAACTTTGGATTGTTGAAATTATCTTTTGTTGGTGATAAAACTTCAAAAACTTAAAGATTGTTGTCTGTCAGGACTTTGTGCTACTCAAAAATTAACAGACATTCAGTTAATTCAGTGTAAACTTGAGTGCTTATGCTCAGAAGCTGTACAGGAGTCATAGCTAAGACAAAGCTGCCTAGCTTTTTGCTGTGGAACTTAAGTCTGCTTCTCTTTCTGAACAGGTGCACTCAGTCTAATGTGACAGTTCTTACATGTTCTGAGTGGTTACTGGAGATAAAATGCACAAAAAACAAGTGTTTTATCAGACTTAGAATATTTCTGCATGAGGCTAATGGTTTAAACTCAGTTATCTGGTGCAGAAGCAGTTTTAACAAAGTGAGCCATACCAGAACACATTTGTCTTGTTACACAGTGCCTGTAGCAGCAGATTTTCAAGCTGAATTGTACCTTAAGTCTGCCATCTTTGGTAAAGTTTAAAAAATAAGTGCCCTCTGCAGGGATTCTTCTGCTATTTGATAGCCTTATACCTGAGGCAAGAGAAAAGTGGAAACCATAATGTGGAGGTTATTGTGGTAGATGCTTAACTACTCCTGTGGCTATAGCTACATTTGCAGACAAGGCTTTTTTGTGTGAGTCAGTATAGAATTGACTTCAGTTACATATTCCCTTATCCTGCTCCAACCATTCATGGCTGCTTACCAGTGACTCTGAAAGTGATTTTATGAAGTACTAGGCCCACTGTGGGGTTTTTGAAATCATTTAGATGTGGAAAATACTCAAGTGAGCAAGCAGAGAATGCTGTACCTGTAAGTAGTTTTGGTGATGCAGCACTTAATTTCTAGAAAGGTCATTTCAAGCCTTGGTACTTGTCATGAAACAGCAAACAGCATCTTAAGTCACTGCAGTATAGCTCAACTGATTTTACGGAAAACCATCTCACAGATACTTAGGGCTCCAGGCCTTCCTAAAGAGTTGAAGAGTTTTGCAGGTAAGTCTGTAATAGTTCAGGGTCCTGCAAAAGCAGGGACAGTCCTACAATTACAGTCAAGAGCTCTCAGGAATGTTCATGAGCTCACAGCACAGAGTGGTGTGGCACTGAAGGCAGCGTTTGAGTATCATGAACTTATCCTGGCACAGCTACATTATTAGACAGCATCTTTCTGATAAGAATCATGAAACCAATTAATAAACACCTAGAGTAACACTGGTGTAGAGAGAAGACTGAAGACTAAGGTCACTCAGTATTTGCAAATGGAGCAGTATCAAAGCCAGCCAAAACTTCATTTTGTCTGGAATGAAACACCAACTTAGTAAAGAGACCACGGTTTACATTTGCATTAGTTTTAGATAAGTTGTTTGAAATAACGTGCAAGTCAGAGAGTTTATTACTATTACTGAAAATTTACTGAAGAAAAAAAACGTTTATTTTTAGTTCTCAGCCCGTTAAGCTTCAAGCACGGTTCAGAAGGAAGATTATGTACATACTGACTCTAGTCGGAAGGGCTTTGACATTTTACAGGAACACTAATATAGTGAGACTGTCATAGCTGGAAAATACAAAAGTAGTAATTTCAAGAAATTCTAGGAGCTAAGCGGGGATCTTTTGTTCCAATTCAATCAAGTGTAGCTATTTAAGACTTGCCTAAATCCCATCTATTGAACATAAGGCAACACATACTTGAACACAAACTTCTTCAATCAGTCATCTCTTTTGTTTTAACATACTGGAAGTATTCAAGATAGACGTTTCCAAGGACGTGACTGCTGGTAAGTAAGCCAGAGCATTGGTAAGATTCTCTCAAAATGACAAGTCACTTACAGTAGTGCATGTGCTATTAAAAGATCCAGATTAAATTAAAAAAAAAAAAAAATCAATGTATTTCACTCTACCAATGGGGTAATTTTAAAATTTATTAAGACAGTTCCCATAGTTGTATAAACAGGGTTTATTGTACATGTGGAGTTGAAGAAGGAAAGAGAAGAAAGGTATATATTATATATATATGTACAGTGAGCCATTTTCATTAATAAATTCATCCTATCTTGCTTAATACTGGAAAAAGGGAATGTGTCTGGCACCAAAGAAATTTAAAGTTGAAAAAATTTAAAAGCTAAAGTTCTGAAAATTATAAAACCATGGTCTTATGGAAGGAACTTAAAACATATATACATGGCAATTTAAGTGGTTTATACACTGAGTGACACAATTGCATTTGTCTTTAAACCAACTTACATGTTTCCTATTAATAGAACTGGCATTAAAACTATTTAAAAGCTAGAATATAAATAAAAATTGGAGGGACTGCTCTAGGAACAGCCCAGTAAAGCAACTCACAGTAACTCAGTAGACATATTCAAGAATACAGTTCCCCTTGACCATCAGGGAAGTAGGCACTAACTGGGAAATAGTCCAAGTCCTGGTGTTGCAGTTGCACTGGAAGTCCGTCTCTTGTTACTGCTGTGCCATACACAATACCTTTTAAAATAGACCCCTGATTTCTCTGAAACATGTAGAAACTGTTACGTTGTCTTTCTGAATCCCTTTAAAATAGGGTAGATGTTTTCAAATGCTTCATAGATTTCTGCTCGTACTTTAGCACCTGGAAAAAGACAGGGAATTAAGTTAGTTTGTACCTTTTACCTAATACTTTATTTTAGCTTTTAGAATGTTTATTTCAATGCAACTCTATATAAAACCTATGCATATCCATAAATCCTTATTTTTACAATCTTTTTTAAAGCACATTTCATGGAGAGCATACCTTACCAGCCTTCTGTTTACTTTGACAACTGTTACAACTTTCATTAGCATCTCTGTGCAGATGCTATACTTGCAAATGGAATTATCCTATACATAATTTCCACAGAAGACCCAACTACAAAGCACAGCCCTGCAGGATGTTTCTGTAGAAAGGCCCAACTGATGGAGACAGTCTGAGTGTGAACATCTGTGGGAGGAAGGTCTGGCAATGCAGACTGCTGCAGAGGCCTGCCCATTCCCCACACTGCAGGAACATGATTCTTTTGTCTGCCAGTGTTGCAGGTTTTTTCTCCATAGCAAGACACAGTATGAGGGGAAAGGTGGAGTCCTGAGGTTGAAGAGCTCAGGTATCTCCCCTTCTTTGTCTGCTGTATCATGGGAGAATGGCAGCATCCTGCAGCCAAGCTGCCAAAGAACAGCTAGGTCAGTCACACATACTCAGCCCACAAAAACAGTCTTTCAGATTTTGCCAGAAAGATCACCTGCAGCCTTAGAGCTTTTTGGGCACCTGCATACTACATTAGGATTCATGATCATTGTTCAAATGGACCTAGCCAAAGGTGGTGTTGCTTTGTGCATTCTCATCCGTTAAGGAATACATAGTGCAGGTAGCTCAGTGTGCAGCTCCAGGTTGAGATGCAGATTGAGCTGTGTGTGACAGGACCCCCAGGCAAGAGGCCTTGAACTGCCTGCCGACCGTTTGCATAACAAAGGACACCAAGACCTGTGGGACAGCCAGGTGACCACACTCAGAGACACAGCAAGAGCCAAGGACTCAGCTGGAAGACCCCAGACTATTTCGTGTGGACTGTGAGGGTATAAAAACACATCAATTCTTTAGTTTGGGGTCCCTCTTCGGAGGCACCCAGCTCAAGCTGTTATTTTGTTATTGCACCAAGATTAGACTGTACTATGGGAAAGCCGGGGTGGAGCTGGTAAGGAAACCTTGTCTGACTGTGTGAGTGTGGTGTGTGCAGGAAGTCAAGTGGGGCACCTGTTGGCTCACTGGAGACGCCCCGCTGCAAACAAGCTTTGGTCCTGGTGCAGGTGGTGCTGGTCTGACTGCCAGAGCGGCTCCTGGGTGGTTGGACAGGGAAGTTTCCTTAACATCATCCACAGAACTCTTCGTTCTCAGCACTGTCATCTCTAAAGGAAAGTACCTGGCAGCTTATGTATCCCTGTGTGTTCTCTGTAATACAATCTAAATCTCACCTACTGGAGTAAGATACTGTCTTGACTTACCAGTTAAAACCACTTTTCCAGAAACAAAAATAAGCAGTACAATTCTTGGCTTGATCATTCTGTAGATTAATCCAGGAAACAATTCCGGCTCGTAGCTGTAAGAAAAGAGAGTGAGAGTGTTTAAATTTGTAAGCTTGTGAACACATGTTCCACTCTATCTTCTGCAGGACTGGGCAGAGCAGATGTAGACTTCACTGACACTTAAGAGAGGGTAGTAGGGAAGATCATTTTGATGGGTTCATAATGGGCAGCCTCAGCTGCTGCACCTAAGGCAGTGCAGAGATGGGAACAAAGATGCAGGTTTCCCTGTGGTGCAAGGGAATAATCTAAGCAGATGCCACTCTCTAAGCTAACTAGTACACAACAGGAATGAAACACAGGCAAGCCTTTTTTTACCTGCTGAACTGCTGGTGTGTGAGTACCAATCCTTCCAGTCTGATGGGAAATTTGACATCGCAGCTGCCCACCATGTTCTGAATTTTAAAATCCAAAAATTTTGCAGGAAAACCCAGTTTCTGAACAACTCTTGCATACTTCCTTGCTGCCAGTCTAGATTGCTCCTCACTGAAGTGAGAAAAGGATATCTATATTATTGCCTCAGTTATGTTTTACTTGAAGCAAACAGCATTAAACCACAAATATCTAACTGGGAGAAAAATGGCTGTGTGGAGGGAAAGGGAAGGTCACATGCAAAATTTTAATACCCAAAATTAACAACTAGCACTGGTTTTCATGTTAATTTTGGTAGTAATATCCTGGTCACCACTAGTGTTGCATTCACTGTTTATGAGGCACAAAACAGTAAATTACAAATCCATATATTTCATGCTTTTAAAATATTGACCAGAGTCCCTCTAATGGGACACAAAAACTGTTACGTTAATTATCAGCAGAGAACAACTTTGAACTACTACTGCTAGAAAATACATGTTTCTATAAAAATCTCTTAACTGCCAAAATCCTCTGCTTGACTGAGCCCAGGAATTCGAATGGGTTTAACCCAACTGCACAGCCTTACATGGTGTTGCAGAATTCAGTTTGTTTCATATTTGTAAATAGCTGTGGATCTGGTTGTTCCTCATGCAGAGTAGGACAACTTGAACTTCAAGTGTCACCAGGCAGAGGAAATGTTTCCCTGTACAGCTCTATTCATTCATCTCTGCTCATTAGCTTATTCCTTCTGGATTCCCAGCAGAGTTCTTCCGAGCAGAATTTCTCTTCTGGCCACCAGAGTTAAACTTCTGTTTAGTTTTCAATTCTTGTGCTTCACATGTTAAGAGCTAACTAAGGTCAGGCAACAGGGACCAGAGACCTAGAGCTCTTGTCCTGCGATGAATGAAACTATTCAAATATAAAAACTGTCTGCCACCGCCCCTACAGTTTAAGCAGTTCCAGTGCATAGTCACTGAATTTCTAAATTATTAGAAAAAAACAGATAACTGCAAAGCCAAAAAACTGAATGTAATAACCTCTGCAAACCAGTTTACTAGACTGGATGAAAGAGCTTCAGAAATAGAATTACCATTTCCCCTTTAGTTGGGAAGTCCCTTTAGTCATGAAAAGGCAATTTGTGTAGAAGCGCGTATTACACAAACAACGGTGAAGCAACATTAGTTGTGTCTGTATGACTTCGATGTATATATATATATATATAAAGATAAATAATATTACTTCCAAAGCATCATGGTACATGAGAAGAGACAGCCTGCATTAGTTTGCTTGTAGTGCCTAAACATACCTTTTTGCTCCTGTGCACACCATTTTTCCAGAGCTGAATATCAGTGCAGTAGTACGTGGTTCTCTTATTCTCATAATAACAGCGGCAAAACGCTGAAATGTGAGTGTTCAGACTATTAGTGATATATTGCTGTAATCATTACATTAAAACCAAAACTGCATCATGTAAGGAGCAAGTTACACTGTAATGTACAGAAATACTAAGTTGAAACATACGTACTAATCATTCCAAGTTTTCTTGAAATGCTTACATCATAAGTAGTTTCAAACACACACAATGAGAGGTAGAGCCAGGCAGGAAGGATATTTACCATTGTGTTGCTATTTTACTAAGTTAATCTCTCATTACTGTATATGCAACATATAAATTATGCTAACATTTGCATCAGAGCAATAGAGACAATTTCAAAAATAAATTTAAAACATTTCCTCCAAATGCCTTGAAATTTGATCCGTTATAAGCACAATGGAAGACTATCTGCAAAAATTTTATGATCTCTTGTTTCTGTGTCTTAAAAAAAATTGGACAGTGTTACAATACCAGCAAATGGATCAGCTGGAGATCAAAGTTCTGTGTAAACAGAAGTCACCTGGGCTACCACAGTAGGACACAGCAGCCCGGTTAGCTCTACCTTTTTATTCTAAGTAAGCATTTCCGAATAGTCTTAAACTCCTTGAAGCTAAAGATACTGGAAACTGATATGGGTATACACACATACACACACACAAAAGTAAACCTTCTTTGTTGTATTTAACTTGGACTAGCTCACCATGCAGTCCCATGAATTGTTCTGCTGACATAACCAAGGCGGTAGCGTGGGTTACCCAACAGCACATTTGTCAAAATATGTCTTAAATAGTACAGCCAAGCAACATCTTTCTGTGATAGATGAGTGTACTGACTAAACGTCAGGAGTGTGTTACATAACCCTCCTTTCTCTCTGACATGGAAAACAGTGTTTCGTATTGATTATTCTAGCCTACGAGTTTTACACAGCCACCTACCCTCCTACCTTAGGAGTCACCATGGCATGCTCAAATTTTTGCTGCACTAGTGTCTTACTCACAATTATGTAACAGCATCACTGATACAAGCTTACAGTAGCAGTTATTTATGACATATGCCTGCATGCATGCTTTTAACCTTTGAGAACAGAGTGCAGGTAAACTGCAGCAAAGTCCTAAATACTAAAATAAAAAACGCCTACACCCCAGGAAAACTGAAGCCTTCCCAAGCCTAACCAATTCAACTACACAACATCTAAACTTTTATTAGTGTCCAGCTACTGTGGTTGCAAAGATAACACTTCCAAGAGGAGCCACCCAACAAAAAATGAAGCGACATAATATCCCTGATTTAACACTCCAGGTCCTCTGCTGTTGTTCGAGGTTTCCCAAGCTAAAACAACCCCACAGTTTAACAGACTACGATTTAGGAGTAGCAGGCAACTTAAAAGTCGATATGCAAAAAAATCTGTTTCACTTTGCTATTTCACCAAACTTAGCCATCAGAAGCAACGAGTTGCAGGAGTACTGGGGAAGAACACAAGGGAACAGAGAGGAATCGAGACTCTCAAAAATGAGCGACTGCACTGTGACCACAAGAATTCCAAGGGAAAAGATAGGTGGAGGAAGTCATAGAGGATATAGAACAACCATGCCCATATGAACAGTAGCAGAGCTACTACAAAAAGCTTGGCCAGTGTACTACACTGTTGGTTAGGTTCTTCTACCAAATTACAACCTGGTGCAAATCACAGCTACTTCAGTATAAAAATGCTTTTTACTAATTTGACAGAATATTCTAAGTTTATTAAAGATTTCTTTTTAAACTATAGTATAAAACACCTCTAGCAGGAAGGTTTTTTGGTCTATTACAGAAACCTGCAGCCACAACCTTTGATATACATTTCTCTTACCTTGGGATTATATTCAGCATTTCGGGCACGAAGCGCAATAGTTTTTAAGTCAAGTTTGCAACCAAGATTCACTGTGGACACAATATTCCTAAAGACAGGCGAGAGAAATATATTAAAAAGACAATAAGGAATTCACGTGTCTTCCTCATTTTTAACAAAGCTTAATTGATTTTACTTTTTCATTATTTTGTTTCTCCAAGTGAGTTTGAATGACATCTTTCCTACTAACAGGAGCACCAAGCAATGTTTTGACTCAGGAAACTCCTTTTGTAGGGCAGTAGTTCCTAAGGCATGATTGCTGATTCCTCCTTTTATGCCACCTATTATGAAAAGTGTCCCATGAGAAGAATCTTTATTTCAGTTTGACAGGAAAAATTCTTGATTCTGAGAGCCCTCACTACAATCAGAAAAGCTGCTGGAAACAGAAGCCAATGAGGTAATACCATCTGAAATTTTCCTTACTATGGCCTTCAAGGAGGAAGGTGCAGAACTAAGTGGGAATGACACAAGAGGTAAATCCATTGCCAGGAGATGGGATAGCAGGTCTCTAGAAAGTTTAAAAGAAGTTCTTAAATACAAAATTTTGTTTTCTGGGAAAACCCTAAAATTTAAAGGTCCTCAATGGTGAGGAGCGGAGGGAAGACGAATATGAGAAAATACTCTTTCAATTCACCTTATCCATTTCTCTTTGCCCCTTCCATAAATTTCTGAAAAAACCTCTTTAAAACTGAAGTTCAATGAAAATACTTCCATACCTAAACTTAGAACTAGTCCTAGGGTTTTCTTCCCTTCTTACAAACTCAGCGTTAGCTATGAGCTAGAAAAGGGAACATGATGAACTCCTAAAGTGCATAAAGTTACAATGTGTTAAATGAAGACATATCTGTTACACTATTATACTTCAAACATGCACAGTTGACAAGTCACTAAGAAACTGTTTATATTATTAAGTGGTTTAGTAATGAAGCTAAGCTAAATAGAAAAGCAAAAATTACTCGTATTGCTACAGGAGACCCATAAATTCTGGGTCCTCCCTTTCCACCAAAATGCAGTACCCAATTTCTGATGTGACTTTGGTCCTAAGTCTTTAAAGGGCTATCTGAGAAGGGACACAGTGCTCTAACACATGGGGCACTCACTGTAGTTGTGGCACTATCCCAGAACTCTCTGATGCTGGTGTTGCAGGAGTTATTGGTGTCATTGGAGTCATTGGAGAGGGGTACAGAGGTGTGGTTCCTGGTAAAGGGGCTGTGGTAAGAGTCTGTGAATGGAAGAGCTGGGGAGTTTGACCAGATGTTCCCTGTGTTGCTTGCTGTGACGTAGATTGCTGCGCTGCTTGTTGCTGCTGCTGCTGCCGCTGTTGTTCCTCTAATATAGACAGACTGTTGGTGCTCTGGACAGGCTGTGGTGTCAGTCCTGTGCCATATGGCATCATCGGGCTAAAAATGGGAATTCCTGGAGTCATTGCACCCTACAGAAGAAAACATGAAACAGAAACCACAGAATATGTTGATTCCATTTTAAGAGACAAAGTTTTCAGTGGGAGTTTAAAAACAAATCTATGTAAATTGAGTTGATCATCTCAAACCTGGAGCACATAGTAGTGACTTATTAAAAACAGAAAGTCCTTGGAAATGTGTTATGGAAGAAAGCATAAATGTTTTATAGAATAAAACACTACCCCTAGGGATCTAGGGATCTGATATGTTTATCGCACTACCTTGCAAGCATGTCTCAACTTTGACCCACAATTTAATTTGCAAGTGTTTGAACACCGACTGTGCCCATTTTACCGAGCACATTCTTAGCCCAGCAACAATCTATCATGCACGTAGTGTAAAGGGCAACCATCAAAATTAAATTAATCTTTCCAACTTGTCAGTCATGCTTCTACTTAGAGGAACCCCATGTATCTGCATGTTTCTTATACCTCTGGATATACACATTGATGGTTTTTTAATTCTGCTTTATACTAGTATTATTCGATACCTAGCTGAATTTTTCAGATCTGCAAACAAAAAAACCTGAAGTTATATGCAAGAAATGGAAAATACTTTCACAAAAAAAAAAAAAATCAGATAATAGTTGCATCTTAAATCATTTGCTTTTACCTGAGGGGAGGCTAAGCCTTGAGCGTAGGGTGGCAAACTGTTGTTCTGATCCATGATTCCAGTTATTTCTTTGGCGAGGCCAGAAGTATTTCCTTCAATTAATTTAAATAAACTTCAAATCCTAGAGGATTTTTAACCGTTTAAAACATTCCAGCAAAATAGCTTTTAAAGTCAAGCTGAAAGGTGTTAGGAAAACATCAGCTCCCGAGAAATATGTTATGAGTCTAAAACACTAACCAAAACCTGAAAAGAAAAAGAGTAATATCTTGAGAATAATATCTAAAAATAAAATGAAAAGCAAACCTATGAGGTGCTGACTCAGATAAAAGACACACACCCACGTATAAATACATACAAGAAAATTCATGCGTATGCACACATACATGGACAATCTATAAAAATAACCTTTTTCAGGCACACTCCACAGAAACTTTGCAGCATGATTCTGCTGAAGTCCCTGGCAGGTTAACTGTCTCACATGGGCAGGCCTCTGTCTAACCAAACCTTCCTGCACAAAAAATTCAAGCTATTAATGCTCATTCTACTCCAAGCTTTCCTTTAGCTGGAAAAGCACAGATTTTTTAGAATTTAATTCCCCTAACTACTAACCAACAAGCTTACTGACACATTGCTTGTAAGTATCTTCCTGGCAATTTTAAGGCTTGGGCTTTCAGAAAGTATTTTTTCTTCTATGAGAAAAGTATCACTGGTCAAATCAGAACTAGGAAAACCTCTTATCCACTTCCAATAGACTTCAAACAACAGTGACACGCACTTTATCAGAAAAAAAAAAAATTATATGTGAAAACCTATTTTAGGTGTACAAGTGAAACATCCACGTTTTGATTTTATTTTTTTAACTATACCTTTGTTGCTGTCTTACGGAAATAAACACAATTTTATGCTATCAACAATATAAAATATTTTCCCATTAATTTATAAGTTTCTTAACTATTGCCTAGAAATACTCAAGGTCATTTTCAGGTCAGAGGTTGGCCATCTCAAAATCTGAACAAAGCCTATTCAGCCTTTTTAATTTTTTTTAAGATATGAGAGCTTAGAATTACAATAACATTTACACTGCAGCTAAAAAGGCCTGCTTTTTTGTCCCCATGATCATAAGATATTATGATCTTCACTCTCACTGAAAGTAGCAAGCAGAGCACCCAGGTTTTACAACCTGGAGACAGGGGTACATTAGAAGCCTAGGCATTATCCTGGAAGAAATAAAGCCAACTCTTCGACAGCCCAGCTGTTTGGTAAGAAGCCTGGATACCAGGCATGCCAGAGCCTGCGGCGAGGACACCGGCTACGCAGCGGCCCATCTTCTAACCACCTAACGAGGCTTGCCCGGATCGCCACTGCAAACGCTGGGCAACGTTTTGGTCGAGGGAACAGAGTCCAGAAGCAGGAGACACCACGGAGGAGGCCCCGACCCACCCCCGAGGCCCCGTTCGGGCTCCCTCCCCAACCACGGAGCAGCGCTGGGCATGCGGCCACCGCTTCCCGGTGCCCTCCAACCCCCCTCGCTCCCCATCCAGCACCGGCCCCGGCGCCGCGCAGGGTCCCGCCGCTGCCCG
>VZRE01011443.1:980082-1095535 GCA_013396775.1 Cephalopterus ornatus
AAGGGGTCCTGCACCTGGGGAGGGATAATCCCGTGCACCACTACAGGCTGGGGGCCGACCTGCTGGAAAGCAGCTCTGCGGAGAAGGACCTGGGGGGTCCTGGTGGACAAGGAGCTGTCCGTGAGCCAGCAGTGTGGTCTTGTGTCCAAGAAGGCCGATGGTGTCTTGAGCGCATTAGGAACAGCATTCCCAGCGGGTCGAGGGAGGTCATCCTGCCCCTCTGCTCCACATCTGGAGTACTGTTTCCAGTTCTCGGCTTCTCATTACAAGAGAGACGTGGAGCTCCTGGAGCGGGTCCAGGGATTAAGGGACTGGAGTATCTCTCTTACGAGGAAAGGCTGAGGGGGCTGGGCCTGTCCAGCCTCAAGAAGACATGACTGAGAGGGGCCCCCATCAATGTTTATAAATATCTAAAGGGTGAGTGTCAAGAGGATGGAGCCAGGCTCTTCTCGGTGGTGCCAAGCCATAGGATGAGGCAATGGGCAGAAACTGATGCACTGTAAGTTCCACCTGAATGTGAGGAAGAACTTGTTTACTGTGCGGGTGACTGTGCACTAGAACGAATTGACCAGAGAGGTTGTGGAGTGTCCCTCATTGAAGATATTCAAGAACCACCTGGACACAGTCCTGTGCTGTGTGCTCTTGGATGACTATGCTTGAGTAGGGAGGTAGGACCAGATGGCCCACTGTGGTCCCTTCCAGCCTGACCGATCCTGCAGTGCACCAGGCCTGGTCACAGGAGCTGTGCTGAAGGTTGTTCCCCACATTATAGCTATACAGATTTACACACTGCAGTGCTGCACTGGCAGCTCTTGCCGCTGTGTGTGCGCAGCACCCATGGAAGCTGCAGCCATTGCAGCTGTGCTTCCCAAGCAGAGTGACACACTTCTCCTCCAGAACACCACATGTATCCCCTGCATCTCCCTGTCCCCCTGTCCTTCTCCCCTAGCACCAGTTCAAGCTTCTACCCCAACCCTTCTCTCTTGTTTCCACTCATGGCATGGCACCTAGTGCTGCACCTTGTGACCCACTTCAAGGACCTGGTGAGACCCCATCTGGAGTACCATGTCCAGCTCTGAGGTACTCGGCATGAGAAAGACCGGGACCTGTTGGAGCGAGTCCAGAGGAAGGCCACCAAGATGCTTAGAGGGATGAAGCACCTCTCATACAAGAAAAGGCTGAGATAGTTTGGATTGTTCAACCTGGACAAGAGAAGGCTTTAGGATGACCTAATTGCAGCCTTCCAGTACCTGAAGTGAGCCTACAGTAAAGACAGGGACTTTTTACAAGAGCATATAGTGACAGGACAAGGAGGAAGGGCTTTAAATTGAGGGAATCGGTTTAGATTAGATACTAGGAGGAAGTTCTTTGCTGTGAGGATGGTGAGGCACTGGCACAAGTTGTCCAGAGAAGCTGTGGATGTCCCATCCCTGGCAGTGTTCAAGGCCAGATTGGATGGAGCTCTGAGCAACCTGGTCTAGTGAAAGGTGTCCCTGTCCATGGCAGCGGGGTTGGGACTAGATGATCTTTAAGATCCCTTCCAACCCAAGCCATTCTATGGTTTCTGGCCCTTGGTCTTCACAGCAGTTCTCAAGGTGCTCCCTCCTGCAGAGCCAGAGCCACCCTGGTCCTCACCTGCCCAAATACTAGACGCTCTTTGATGGCTCCACCACAGCTGCTTGTCAACCTGTGCGTTTCCATGAGCGGGCACGCAGATGTCAGGGACTGGCAGCGCTTGGACTGGGCAAGAACCGGTGCCTGTGCTGCCAAGAGGACCCACGCACACACCGAGCTGCTGGCGGGGGCGGCGGAGGGAGGGAGGGAGCGGGTAATAGCGGGGCAGAGGCGAGAGCCGGCCCCCACAGCGGCCCCGCCGGCCGCCCGCCCGGGCGCGGCGCTCGCCTGCTGCCAGAGCTGCCGAGAGGAGGCGGAGCTGCCATCCCAGAGCGGCTCCGCTTCCGCCTCCGGTGCCGCCATTTCGCCGTGAGACAGCAGCGATGGCGATGTTGTCCGCCGCGGGATACGGGCCCTCCCGGCCTGAGATGGGCTACGAGCTGAACGGGCCCGTACAGCACTACCGCTTCTCGCCCTACACCTTCAACGGAGGGTGAGCAGCCGCGGGCAGCGAGCGGGCCGGGACGAGGCGTCCGGGGGAGAGGGGCGGTGGGGCTGGGGCTGCCGCGCCTTACTCCTGCTTCCCCCCGGTGCTCCGGGCAGGTTTGTCTCCCCTCAGGAGCTCCTCCTTGCAGGGAAAGAAGGGCAGCACGAGGGGGAGCAGGGCTCGGCCTTGCCCTGGGTCCGTGCAGCCCTTCGGGGTGTTCGTGCGTGGCTTTTGGCACACTCGGGCTGCCTAAACACTTACTGGTCTTAAAATAAGCATCTTTTGTTCCCCGTGGGGTCATTTCTTTATAGTGCCTCAGGAAACTCAGGAAGTGGTCACGTTGCAGAGTCACAGAATTGCTAGAGTTAGAAGGGACGTTTGGAGGTCAGTCGGTCCAACCCCCTACCTAGGCAGGGTCACCCAGAGTAGGTGACACAGGAACGCGTCCAGGTGGGTTTTGGGTGTTTCCAGACAGGGAGACTCCACGACCTCTCTGGGCAGCCTGTTCCAGTGCTCTGCCACCCTCAATGTAAACACGCTCTTCATGTTGAGGTGGAACTTCTTGCGTTTTAGTTTATGGACATTGCTCCTCGTCCTGTCGCTAGTAAACGTGTAACTGTGTTGAACGCTGCCTTGTTTGTAACTGTTTAAGGCAGGTGATGTTTTACATATCTGAGGTGGTGGCAGGATCTGGCCAGGACAGTGTTATTTGTTTTCTTCCTATGGTGCCTACCTGCTTTTTAAAGGGCATCTGTTACTTAATGGTCGTACACCTGTGGGAATCACAAAACTAGTTGTTTGGAAGTAAATAAGATAACATCAGATTTAAAAAGCGATGATAATTTAAGTGTAACTGGTACCCTTGCTTAGTAGTTGGCTTGTTTTATAAGGGTGAATCATTATCAGGCATCTAAAAGACTTGGTCTATTGAGTCTGTTTCTTGCCTGCTGTAGGGACTCTGTTTTACCAAGTTTCCATACGATTTTTAGTCAAAGTAGAGGGTCACATGCATATATTTTCTTCGTTATGTCTATTGTCTTCTTATGTCAGATATAGAATTCCTAGTCTGTTTCTGTGTTGCCTAAGAAAATATTTGTGCTGAAATATATATATATTATATATATAATCAATATATATATTGGTTATGTCACTACTCTTCATTAAGGACTGTGCTGGCGATTGCTGGGGAAGACTTTTCTATTGTTGCCTCTGACACGCGGCTGAGTGAAGGCTATGCAATTCACTGCCGGGACAGTCCGAAATGCTACAAGCTGTAAGTCCAGATCTTGTGAAAATTGAAACAGACGAAAGATGTTTTGTATTGCTGACCATGTCACCTGCCTCCTGCTTTAAGGAGAATTCTTACACAAAAGCACAAAGTAGATTTTGAAGTCATGTTGACCATTGCTGTAATTCAAGATGTGATGTGATGTAAATGTAGCTAGTGTTGCATGCTTGTGAAGTTAGCTGATAACAAAACTATTTTAGCATGATACAAGGCTTAATGTAGGATAGGTGGTGGGGTTTTTTGGCGGGATAATCATAAGAACTTTGGTGTTAACGGTTGCAAAACTTAATCCTGTGGTAACTCATGCTGATTCCTCAGGGCGCCTGGTGTTAGTACGCAAGGGTGCCCCCTGCAGCCAGTTGTACGGGTTCTCTCTAGTTAACCGCCTGGCACTTTGGAGAAGTGTTTGTTTCAGGAAAGGTAAACCTATCAGTAGTTCCATTATTGAACTTTTTATGCTCATTTTTTGCTTTTCTTGACTCACTTAAATAGCATCTCCTTGGTCTAAAACTACATATTGTTTACATTTATTCGACTACAGCAAGTGTTTACCTAGTAGGCTGCTATCAATTTTTTGGTTCTTTTTTTGTTTGTGTTTTTTTTTCCCCCTAAATTTCTAAATGTTCTAACTGAGATCATAGGAACTTACATTTCTCCTTACTATATCTTTGACTCTCTGATACTGCCCAAATGGAAATTGCATACTGCACACAACAGCTTTGTGCAATTCCAGTGACAGGGTAAGAGAAGATTGCATTTTAAGGTGTTTTCTGAAGGACTGCTTTGTGTTAGTCTCTATGTGTTAATGTTTGTAGACTCCTCTTTATTAGAATTTAAATTTCAAGGATGTGTTCCTGTGGCTAGTGTTCATGAAACATTTTGAAACTGAGCAGAGAGCTAAGCTTTTGTAATGCATCTACAGCCAGATAACTTCTGTTGCACTGACACCATAAATGTCATGTAGCCATTGTACAAGCTTAATGCAGCCCTCTGGTCCGATGCAGTAAACTTGGACCGAGTGATAGGATCTGTGGCTCCCCAGTGTAAAACAGATCCTCTAGCAAGACTGAGTTGTAATAGATAGAGTGAGGAGTGCATGCAGAAATTAAGAATTTCTTCTTGTCAGTCTTACTGACAGTTGAAGAAAGGTGGGTTGAAGACAGGCATCTGCGTGGTCCTGTGCTTGATGAGTCATCTCCAAGATGTAGGTTGCGGTTACCTTTCATACACCACAGATCTGTTACTACATTTTAGACAACTGTTTTTGATAGCACTAGAAAAACTGAAAATACGTTTTAGTGCTCTCAAAATAACCTACTGTGTAAGAAAATGCTCTAGTTCATACTAAATCTAAAATTGCAACAAAATGTTATGTTTTTCAGAACAGAACAAACGGTCATTGGATGCACCGGTTTCCATGGTGATTGCCTTACCCTTACTAAAATTATTGAAGCAAGATTGAAGGTAACTACACATATTATTGTATTTAGAAACTTACATTCTTAATAGTGAAAGGTCAGGCAGGGGAGGTTGATGCTGTGTTCTTATGAAGTGTGACATCACACACTTAAAGAATGGTGAAGCTGGAGAGGAGAGTGTTAATGAGGCAACATCTCTTAATTGTAAAACTTCGGAGACATTTAATTTTTGGCTTGTAAGAAGTCTTTTAGACAAGTGTGTTGTCAGTAATCATGCTAGTTAAAAATCTTGCTTAATATCAGATTCTTTTGTAGTGAGGTTACAGAAAATGTAATTTTGATTGAATGTCAGATTTAGCGTTTGACTTTCTTCTTGGATGTGCTCTACCACTGGCAGATGTACAAGCATTCCAATAACAAGACCATGACTACTGGGGCTATTGCAGCAATGCTGTCTACAATCCTGTATTCTCGACGTTTCTTTCCCTACTATGTTTATAACATAATTGGTGGACTTGATGAAGAAGGTAAGACTTTACACAAAAAAAAGCTAAAAAGGAGAGGCTGAACTTCTCTGGGTGAATAGCTATTCTTTAACATCTCAGGTGTATTGATGGAATAACAAAGTTTGTGTTTCTATTCCTAACACCTACCTTTATGCATTATGATACTTACACAGATCAAATACATATGTACATCTGACTTGTTTCCTAGTTTTTGCTGCTAACTTGATCTTCCATTTCTGAAGGTTTGAAAGTCTAAAAACTGTTAGAAATATTTGATTACAGATGAAATCTCTACAAGTGAAATCTTTCATACTTTAGATTGGAAAACTTTTTAACAGCTTTGATGCATTTCTTAGTTGCACCTTTAAAGGAGATGTTACCAGTAAAATTGTGTATATTTTACCCAGACCTGTGAGTGTGGTAGAGGTTATTATAAACAAAGATTTACTCCAGAGGCAGGTTTCTACAAAGTTATTTTTAACTGTTAACTGACGTCTGATGAAAATCATGACTTCAACACAGAAGCTGTAGTTTAATGTACAGCCCTTCCAGGACTTACTGGGCTCTTTTCCAGTGATTTGGTTGAGCTGATGAAATACTGTGTTCTCTGGCTTTGAGAAGGAGCTCAGGGGTGGTCTTGTTTGGATAATTTCAGCCATTCCCTGCAGTTTGTTCTTACCATTAAGTGATACTGCTTTCCCAGTCTTGCTAGGACATGTCTACAGTATGTGGAGTCTGGAAGGGGATTAGTCTGCCCTGCATAATGGTAAATTACAGATTATGAGGGTGCTGTAACAGTTGCTCAGAGTGTAGGTTTGCATGCATGGACTTAGCTTGGGTCCAGTAAGATTGATTTTTGATTTGGCTAGCTTTCTCAGGGCTCTTCAGCTCCTGTACCGTGCTGCCAAGTGCACTGGCCAGTTCATTGGATCGGGTGCAGCCTGTCTGAGCAGAAAGGCTGGACTTGGCCAGGTCCTGCCTTTTGACTGGCATGTCCTCATCAAACCCTGATGCTTCAGAGCTGCAATGTTTCTGCATATCTGATGTTGGTGCAAGCCAGTCAACTTTATGCAACCTGGCCTGGCTCCAGAGGGAAGTGTATAAGAGACCAGAGCATCATCCCTGGTTCTGGGAGTGCAATGCAGAGGCATACAAGTATGCTTTCTGGAGGTAATTCAAGAACTGTATTGTTCAAGAACGATGTCTAAACTGCTTCTTTGTGTTAGCTTTAGAACCTCTAGGGCTCTTTCTGCAGCACTATGATCTGGTGTATTTTTCTGCTTTGATTGCACATCAGCACTTTTTCTGTGGTAAGTACTGTAGAAAACACCTGTTGGAGCATGGTTGTAGCTTAAATAGAGAAAGTAACCCTGGATATCATGCCAGGCCACAACCATAGTGAGCCTACTGTACAAAGCACTGTCTGAACATATTGCAGTAAGTATTGTTTGGTAAAAGTTTGCTGGGTCCTGTCGTGTTCCAGACACTTCTTATTGAGAGAGTTAGTTCTTGTTGTAAATGCTTATCAGTGTTGAGAATCTTTCTGAATTGTTACTAGATGCTAATTTTTTTGTTTATTTTCCAGGGAAGGGAGCAGTATATAGCTTTGATCCAGTGGGCTCATACCAGAGAGATTCTTTCAAAGCAGGTGGATCAGCAAGTGCCATGCTGCAACCTTTGCTGGATAACCAGGTAAAATAGTTTGTTGGGTTTTGGTTTTGGTTTTTTCCTTTAATTGTCTCAGTAAACATTTGTGACATTCAAATTAATGTAGCATTGCTTCTGGGAAATATTGCTTTTGAGAGAAGTTTTAAATCTGTTACAGGTATGACCTGTTAATCCATACGTTTATAAATTGTGTGGCATTACTTTCTCAGGAGAGATCAGAGTTTTGCTTTGGGGTCTGTTCAGGTTTTTAATACGTAACTAACCTGTTTAAAAGACAGATAAATATTTTAATTGGGGAGTTAGGTTTCTCATAGTAGTTGTTTAGGGTTTTGTTCTAGGTTTTGTTTTTTGGGTTTTTTATTTAGCTGAGAACATAAATATGCGTGTTACTTAGCATGAAATAATACCAAAATAAGAAGGTGTAATTAGTACATACATTTTATCACTTAACATACACTTCTTTAAGTCTTCAGTTTTGTACAACTCAGGTACCATTTTCTAAGAATGTTCTTATGTAAAGCTAACAGAAACTTATTCAGTTGAATCCGTCTAAAAAATACTCGAAGGGGAGAAGTTCCAAAGCATGTTTTACTCATTTTATTCTCTGACATCAGTGTTGATATTTAGTCAGTTGAGCCTGATGTCAGCACAACTTTTGTGCTTTAAAAAGCAATAAAGGAATAAGCACTCTTGACTCTTATCAGCTGAGAAAGGAATAGAATCTTTCCTTTTTTTAAATTTTAAATAATAACATGTTTTCAGCTTTGACTTAGTTTTGAATAAAATATCTTCTGCAGAAACAAAGTTTTCATAAGTAGTTTTTTATTTGTTTATAAGTTTCAGGCAAAGTACACTACTCTCCTCATTTACCTGTTCTGATGCTTGACACCCAGATTTATCAGCTAAAATGCACTGTTTAGTATGACCAGATGTGCTCCAGTATAGACTTATTTTTGAATTCTAGTTACGCTGAGGAATATTTGCTTTTAAGAAATGTTCCTTACTACAAGTGACTATAGAGAAAAGGCTTGTGTGCAGATATGATGCTGCTAACCCAGTGATAAGTTTCTGAAGCATTAGATCAGTTCAGATCTTGTATATGCTGAATGAGCACAATCAGCTGTTCTGACTGTATACTTGATCTGCTTCTTGTTACTTTTCCAAGAGTATCAGTGTTGGCAAAGTTCTCAACTGTAAATTGTGCAGGAACACTTTTGTCAGCTTTGGGTTTTTAAAACAAACAAGCCTTTTCTTCTTTTTAATTTGTCTAAATCTGTTCATTCTAGTGCAGAGACTGAAACAGCTTTCATGCTAGATGCATCATACTTCCTTTAAAATGCATTTTCATCTTTTCTTAGATTGGCTTCAAGAACATGCAAAATGTGGAACATGTACCTCTGACCCTGGAAAAGGCTTTGCAGCTCGTTAAGGATGTCTTTATTTCTGCTGCTGAGAGAGATGTGTACACTGGGGATGCGCTTAAGATTTGCATCGTCACAAAAGATGGAATTAAAGAGCAGACTATCCAATTGCGAAAAGACTAATTCAGTTCCCTTATAAATAAGTATTCCATGATGTACAATTTACCTGTGTTATGAAGACATTTGTCTTATTAAATTTTTTTCAAGAAGTTCAACTACTGGCATGCTGAGTATCTTCTGTCTTTGTTAGAAGTGGTAGTGTTTTTTAGAAACCAGAGCAGTTCCTGGTAAAGAAGGAGCTAAAAGTTACAAGTCAGTTTTGTTTGTCTCGTCTTAATCTGTTGATCATTCTAATTCCAAGGAGAGTTCGGTCCCCTTCTCACAATCTCTTATGCTGCAATATGGGAGAGTTTAAACTCAATAAAATTTAGGTTCACAGACTATTCTGATAATGCTTTCAGTTCAGCCTTGGTTTAGTGAGGAAAGCATCTGTTTTGTTCGTGCTGCCTGCTCTGCACTTCATAGCTTGCTTTTCCTATTTTCTCCTTTATCTCTCTGACATACTATCCTGACATTTGACTTCCATGTACTTATTTAGAGAGACTGTGTGGGTCACCTGCAACCAATTTCACTGTGTAAGAGGGAAGAATGTTAAATGGGATTTTTCAGAGTTTAGTCTTGGACTCTGCATCTGTGCTCATTTCGACATGTTTCTGTTTGGTTAATGCCCCAAATCTGAAGCGTTGTAGTTTTCTGGCTACTGATGGAATATAGCTTAATATGGAGATGCCTAAATGCCTTTTAATGTCTGGGAGCTTTGTTAGCCCTACCACTGCTTTTGATTCTTGGGAAATTGCATCAAGTGTAGTTTGTTTGATGTGCTGTATCGCACTTCTGCAAATTGGCTTGAGTACTAGGACCTTTAGAAAAAGAGAGCTGCATCACCAAGGGCAAAATAGTTTTCTCTTGCCTAGGAGTCCTTTCACAGTCTCTAGATATTTAAAAAAGGACATATAAAATATCTTGTTGCTTGAGGTGGCATACTTGTTCCTTAAAAGAACAGTTTTGCGGATGTGCTTGACCCTATGGTATCCTTATCTCCTGTTAGGATGTGACTGGCTACCTTCAGTGGAGAATTTTGGGTGCTGTGCATTATTCCTAGGTCTGGCTAGTCTTCACCAGCAGTGATAGTCTCAAGCTTTCTAAACAATTTAGATAATGGGTAGTATTTTGAATCTCAGTAATTGAACAACCAGTGCATTTAAACAGACTAGCTGTGTTCAGGAAATCCACCGAGTGGGAACTTGAACAACTGCTGATTCCCAAAGTGTTTGGGAAAGCACTTGACCACTGGGTGCCAGTGTTGGACAGAGTAAGAAGGGAATTACTGCTCCTCCCTGGGGAACTGGGCAGTGAGAAAGGCACACAGCGTCTTAGTCTGAGTAACACTGGCGCTTGGTGTGACTTGGTCACACAAGTCAGAACTTCCAGACATGTTCAGGTAATATAAGGGGATGTTTAGTATTTTTTGCAAAAGTCAGATGAGGTTGATTGTGTAAATGACTGTGTAGCTGTATGCTGTCTGTACTGAGAAAACGGCATATGATGCAATAATTCTAGGAACAGAAAGCTTGTGCCTATTTGAAGTACAAATCAGCAATACCAAAGGAAATACATGCTCTGTTACTTCTGTAAAATTAAATTAAAGCACCGTAAGGTCAACTGTCTTTGATGCCAGATTTGTGTTGAATTGCCCAAGTATTTCACAATAGATTGCTAGAGCTTTATGAAAGGTTGGTGAAGTTTAGCGAAACTAAATAGTATTTCTATTGCATAGAAAAGCAGCTGAGGGTAACAAGTTGACATGCCTGCCTTTGGGACAGCTCTGTTTGCAATATGTAAAGGTAAAATAGTGAAAGGACAGGGCAACAAACAAGGGGAACTGTCTAATTTTAACGTTAATTAGGTTAATGTTCTTGCAGGATGCAAAATGTGTAGGAGAGTCGCAGTGATTCAGTTGAAGAGTTTTGATAAATTTGGATGCTTTTGTATTTAAGGGTAGATTTTACATTCAAACTAAATGCATGTTGACAGATTTTAGGAATTACTGGTTTTAGTTTGAGTTGTCTAGGCCTGTCTCTGTAAGTTCTTTCAGGAGAAACGGTGATTAGAGTGTTCAGATCTCATTTGCAGTCTCACAAGAGGTACAACAGCAGGTGCCTGTTTTCCTGCCACTGTGTGTCAGTGCTGTCACGTTGGTGCACTTGTGCAGATCTGAGATGGCCATTTCATCTCCTTTTCAGTTTTCCCTGTGGAGTACCTGTGGCTGAAAAACCATCAGGGACAGGAAGCTTTTCCCCAGGTCCCTTGGACTGAAAATACCATATTTCTATCACACAAGAATGTAGCAGTGCATTCACTCCCTCCGTGGGTGGGTTTGGAATCAATGGGAAGGCTTGTTTTTCACATTTCTGACTTTCACTGTACCCTGCCCTGGTGTCATCACTGCTCCTGTTCAGAGAGAGGAGTTGCAGGAATGACAGAGTATGTGTGAGCACAAAAGTAGTCACAGGTTGCTCAGCTAGAAGCTACTTGCTTATTAGTATTAAAACATCCCAAAATTTCAGGTGTGTCTTACAGATAAAAGACACCATGTTCCTTAGCCTTGTGACATTGTCATCACCTCGGCCTGGAAAGTAGGAATGCCCTGACTGCAGCTATTCTTAGTTTTGTGCCTGTATTTCCTATGTGTAAACCAGCTCAGTACTCATCTCACACCACATCTACAATGTAAATGAGTAGTTTATTAAGCACTTTGAGCCTTATTTGGTTACAGAACACTCTAGGCAGGTAGGCTATAAAGGTACAGATCTGGGCAAAGCAAACACGACAGTACCACTTAGGGTTGCTAGAAGCAGAGGTCTGGGTTGGGCAGACCTACTTGGCCAGGGCTTAGATGTCTTTATTACGATTTTGTGTAAAAGAAAGGAGAGAGAGGGAAAATGTTTATCTTGCAATCCTTTCCTTAATTCTAAACGTGTTCCGTGTATCTCTCGATAGAGAGCTGTACTGCAGGATTGCGATGACTTTGGAGAAAGCACTTGTGACCACCTCGTTCAAGAGCAGTGCCCAGCGGCAGGAACAGCTAGCTCGGCTTCACCTGCGACAATACTGAGGGCCGCCGTAAGATGGCAGTAGTTAGTTGCTGTCGCAGGCTTCTACACGATTACACGCGGGGTGGGTAAAAATAGTCACACATACTTTACCAGTTTCCCACTATAATGTGCTTTGTGGTACTGTTTGTTGAGGAGATGGGAGGCTTTATTTTGATCTTGGCCAAATGGCTGCATACACTTGCTTATATAAGGCACTGTTCAAGGTCAGAATCAGCCTTAAAAACTAAGTTTTTAAAGCAAAAAAACTATTATTTTTGGACATGTTTTCAGCAATATTGTTTGTGCATCAAATCCTTTTTATGTATGGAGAAGGGGGCTTGTTACTACGGAAAGTGAAAGTGCTTGACAAAACATAAATATTGCATATATGCTTCTAAAAGCTTAGTTCACTATATCATTCAAGGATAAGTTTAATTTGCCTTTAACTAAAACCAAGAATGTCTTGCGGCTGAATCATAAAATGTTGTGTAAGCCAAATACCAAGCTTTCTCCATCTAGGTTGACATATGCCTTTAACACTGCATATGCCTTAGTGTGATGGGAGTCAGGAGCAGGCTGCTGACTAGGGAAAACCATTTAGATCGAAATTATAAAACACTATCTGAAGTTCAGAAGTTTGAAGTTGCCCTACAGCACCTTACTCCTTTACATTATTTATTTACTTATGGGACATAGCTGAAATTTCCCATACTTGATAAACCTTTCTTGATACCCTGTAATCATCCATCCTGGAAAGCAAGAGAAAGCTGCTTTGGCAAGTGATCTCAATTTAGCGATTTGGGATTTTACAAACCTCAGCCTGAAGAGAAGTGGCAGGAACAAGTGGGGACTGATTAAAGCAACATTCACATGAATCTGAGCAAAATAAAGTAATTCTGTTTCTCTTCAGTCTAGTAGAAGATAGATTTTAGGAGCATGAAGTAACTGCTGCCGTATTCAGGGTTCCTGATCCCAACTCAATCAACTTTTGAGTAGAAGGGATTTGGAAATGACAGCTTTCAAATTCCTCTTTTCTCTTTCTTTCAGCCAATGCTTTTGTTCAGTGTGAATGTCCTTTGCTTCTAGGCCATTTGGGGCAGTCGTAAACCAGACAATAAAGCACATGGGCCTGAAGTTAACTAAGGTTTGTCTCCCGATCAGTCTTCTCAAGCCAAATTCCTTCTGAGAAGGAGTTTTGTCTGTGTGACTGCAACAGAGTGAGACCAGCCTTATATTCTTTTGACAGTAATATGTCGTTTAATTGTATGGACCATTTTCTATGTACTTCCTTTTCCACGCAATTTCAACAAAGTATTCATAATTACAAAACCACGGTTTAGCAGAAAAAAACAAACAAAAAATCCTGAGTATCTTTCCTGTTAGGCTGTTCTTGGCCATTTTCCTAACAGTTGCTGGCAAAGTTCAACTTCTGTTCATTTCAGAGGCTCAAATGGGGGTAGGGATGGACTTTTTTGTAGTGTACTGTAATTAATATTCTTTGGCACAAGACACACATTACAGAGGTACTGGCAAGAGAGTAGTTACAGTACCAAAAATTCAACCAGTTCTTTGCACTTTAGCTCAAAGAACCAGAAAAGGAAAGTTAAAAAACAAGATTCCCCTTTTTGCTGAAAAAGAGGAACTAGATATGAAAGTTTGCAGTGTTACATAGGTATTTCACAGTTGAGGTAAAGTGCTTTTGTCTTTCCTGAGACTTGACTTCTCTGAAACTCAGGTATTTCTGTTCCTTAGCTTTCTGCAGTCACACGAGTTTGGTGATCTCCTTGATGGTTCTGCAGGAAGTCACCGATGTGCTGATCCACACAGGTGCCCACCCAGGTGTGGGTATGTGACACCTACAGTACCTGGCCCACTGAGGTGGCTTAAGTGAATAGGACCAATTCTCTGTTTAACCGGGCTTTGTGAGAACTGTCTGTAATCAGCTTGGCAGTCAGGCTTGGTGGGTGATTGAGCTGTTTATTTGTCTTTCAACACTATGCTCATACTGGAGACCCTGGATGGCCCAGCTGAGCACCTCTTCTCCACAAGCAGCCTTGGGCCATGAGTATGGATGGAGCCATACCCAGCTGGGGGTACCTGGGAGGTGAGAGATGCTGTAGAATGCCTTGAAAGTTGGTCCCCTACCAGGAGCCCATCCTCAAACATCCCAGGAGAAAACATACTTCTGTTTGTAGCTTGCTTATGCAACGATGCAGAGAACCTCATGCACTGAGTTACCAGAAAGTTAAGAGGCCTGATGGGGGAAAAAATCCCACAACAAAAAAACATGAAAAAGAGGAGGGGAGGATTTTTTTCAAGGTTTATATAAGTGACCGTTTTGGAGAAAGCTGCATTCCAGTGTCACTGCCTTGTGCTTGATCTGAACTTTCCTTGACATGTACCCTTGAATGTAGAATGGTTAACACAATCTCCATTAAGTCCTACGGCAAACAAACGTTTTGGTGCGGCTGGTATGTGTTTGCTAGTTGCAGACAAGCCGATCTCATTAGAACTGCATTTACAACTTTTGCCAAGCATTTTGAAACTGGTTGACATGCATAACAGCTGCCTGAGCTGGAATGGCATTCCATTCCCTGCCTCCATCTTATTAGTGCAGGGGATGGCTTGATTAATGACAATTAGATGGAATTTTTAAAAATGAAAGATAATTTGTCTTTGGATGAGCCATGCAGTGTGTTTTCATTCTCTGATTTACAGTAAGTCATAAAGTCTGAGGTTTTATGGCTTTTCACAAAAGCCAAGAGAAGTGCTCACCCTTAGCTAACTCACAAAATTCAAAGTAAAAATATTTTAAAGGGTGATGCAAAGTGTTTTCAGCTGATACTTAGGGGGGCTTTTTACATTAAACTACTTTTAAAAAACACAACCAAACAAGATTTCAATGGTGATAGATTTTTCTCATACAACTCCAGCATGGGGATTGCTGTGCAAGATAGGGGAAGGAAAACCTTGCTATCCACCCTCTGTGGCATGTTAAGTGATGCTGAGCAAAATTCACATAAGCTTTTGTGAGGGTCCTTGTGATGTATGGCTCAGCTTGGGCTACACGTTTGTTAGACTGGTGTATAACGGAGTTTATCTGCACTCCTCAACAATTTGAAGCTATTACCGTGGTGGCCAGTGTCTCCTGGCCAGCTGTCCTGTTTCAGCTAGAGCACACACTCGATCACAGAGGAAAGCATTTCTGCAGGAACGTGAGGACCTGATTTCCCCCTCATTTCTCCAGGCCCTCAGTGCAGAGCTGTTGAGCTTACAGCCTTGAATAGACAGGCTCTTGATTCAGTGCAGAATACTGCATCTAAACCACCCAATGTATTTTGTTTGGCTCTACAGCCTTTAAAGTCAGTGACTGTGGTGCCCTTCACCTCTGTTAAAACGCTTCTCTGTCAAAGGGACACTCTCTGTCAAACACAGTGAAGCACCAAACAGCCAAGATGTTCTTCTGTGAGCAGCTGGGGACTCACAGTGGCCAAAGCAGTATTTATATGCAAGCATTCACATGCCTAATTTAACCCATAAAATTCCTGCACAAACATTTAAGAGAGGTTTCTGGCAGTTCAGTTTAAACCCTGCATTTAGTTTAAACCTAGTGTTGTCAGAAAAGCTGCGCTCATATTCACTCTGCACAAACCTAGATCTCTGAGCTTCAATTCATGCTCCCAGATAAATTTAACTATGGTGCTAGAAGTCACCATTGCAGTTAAAATAAAAAAAACAACGAGTTAAACTCCTAAGTAAGTGAGGTCCTTTTGCCTGGTTGACTCAGATTAAAACAAAATAAAGAATACACTTCTCATAAAAGAATGCACTTGCAGTGATTTAACTAATATTTTGACCTGCACAGGTAGAGTGCTTTTTCACAAGTTGTTTCCATTGAAAGCCAAAATGCATTTTGGAGCTACTCCAAGAACTTAGTTTCTGTTAGAGGCTACACAAATCTGCCGTTTCCTTGCACCATTTCCTCCTCATGCTCTTATTAACAAAAAGAACACAGAGGCCAAGCTATCCAAGAACAACTAGTGGATGGTCCTCGAGTGTCCAGTTTGAGATCCCAAAAGTAATCTCAAGTCTGAACTGGAGACTAAAAGCCATCTGTTTGTTGATTTGAACTGAATAGCTTCAGTTTGGCTCACTACAGAGAAGGTAGATTCAGAGGTAGACTGATACATTCAAGCTTTATCTTAGAAGCTGTGTGAATGAGTTCACGAGAGATACAGTTTTCCAACCACACGCAGGCGCTTGGTCAGCCAGTGTGGCTCTAGCTACAGTGTTGGACTACAGGATTGCTGCCTTGTAAATGGCCAATTGTAAGTTTTAATGAGACAACCCAATTACATGGCTTGACAGACCATCACAACAGTGACGCAACTGCACTCAACTCCCCTTACAGAAGCAGCAGAATTTCAAAGAACTGCTATTAAAGAAAAGTCACAGAATAGCTCGCACACAGCTGCAAACAACAACATCACCCACAGGCTGTGTGGAGCAAAGGGAAAGGCCGTGAGATTAAAGGCAGAAACAAGTCAGAGGAATTAATCCAAATACTGATTTTTCCCTTTCTAGCACTCAGCATGGGCATAGCTTGGGTTTCAGGTACCATCTATGAAATACAAGTGCTCTACATAACCCCCACTGTATTGGTCCAACAGTGCCTACAGAGAGTTACAACGTGGCCTTTGCAAACATGCACGTGTACAGAATCACTTGTGGCAGACAGTGTGTTACCTTGTCCTACAGATACCGATTGATGCACACAACTGTATTCATTGACCCTCCCACACCCACAAGGCATTTCCTCCCTGAAAGCCAGAGGAAATTTTTATCACCCTACCCCCTGACTGCAGGGGATCAATGGATCTGGATTTTAAAATTTTGTCTCTGCTTCCCCCTCCAGTGAGGAATCCTTCATACATCACCTGCTGTCCCTCACGGTTTGAACTTGGAGTCTGGCCATCCCCACCACTTGCTGCAGGCAAGCTCTCTGAATGCTTAACCTCAAACCACTTGTTTTTAGCATGTTGAGCCCAACACCATAAATGTCGTCAAGACACAATCAAGACACAATGGAGTGTTTCAGTGACTCCCAAGACAAAACTCCCTTTGCAGAGTGTGCACTGATTCCCAGCACTTACAGTCCTCTCCTGTTAATACTGAAGGACACACGAAGTAGAAAGTCCTGCAGGCTTGGCAAGGCCCTGCTTGTCAAACCAAAGAGCATTTGACAAAGTTCTCCTTTCCAAATGATCCACTTTGCCTCATTTTTACATTTGTGTCAAGGAGGATCCAAGACTAACAAAGAGTGTAATGAAAGTTACTGGCTACTGAATCCTCTGTGGCTTGTCAGCGTTATTTTCTCTAAATTAAAGACCCATACACACACTCTGCTTGAACCTCATGACACAGGCATCATAGAAGGAAATCTCAAGAACTGAGCTGATTCTGAGAGGACAATTTGTGTTACTCATGAGAGGGAAGGAGACCCCTGCGGTGCTGCTATAGTACACCAAGAGAGATGCAGACAGCAGGGTCTCACATGGCTGCATGGAACATCTGTTCTGCCCTACAGATGCTGTCCAAGTATGTCTTCCCTGCCTACTGCTAGCCATTATTCAAAGAAGTATTACACAGAGACACCTCCTTTGCCATCAGCTCTGACTGAGCCCTGTCCCAGTAAGCTGTTGGTGGGAAGCATCCACCAAGGACTGGGAGGCACCGTACTGTGGTTTCAGTGTCAGATCCAGTAACCATGACATAGCTGGAGCTGCAGCACAGGCCACCACAGATTGCAAACTTTCTGCCTGCTTTTCATGTTAGTGTAAATCACTTGACACCATATGAAGTATTGCTGCCAGCTCTTGACAGCCTCTCAGGAAGATCCAACAAACCACAACATGTCAGTGGGAGTTTTGCCTTTACAAGTTCAAACCGAACTACCCCAACCCTTGTGAGCAAAGAGCAACACTTCAGCAGGAGAATAGATGAACTCTGTAACACTAGAAACGTGTCTGTATTTGTTTCTGTGGGGTAAAATATTCTGTCAAGCAGCAGGTCATTAACACATAGCTCGGTAGTTTTCAATAAACTGGTGCCCAACTACTGTGGCACTAAATGATAACCTACTGCCTGGTAGCATCAGTGAAACCAAAGGATATCCCATTCCTAGCCACCATGCAGTCATTGCTCTGGAGGCTCTGACATGCACAGCAATAAGTGATATGCTTTAAGAAGAGGGAAGACAAGGCAGGGCAACATAGCATGGAGTAGAAAAGCTGCTCTGCAGACAGCAAGATCACTGTAGGTGCAAAAGGTTGGCAGGGTGGGAGATACACACCTCAGAGGTGCCCTTATAGCCTTTGTCCCAACCACAGAGAAAGGGATGTTCCCTGGGAGAGCATCCTCTATGCACGTGCGTTATAGAAACCAGTGAAGAACTTCTCTCACAGGGATGTGGTGGGCAGCGCACACAATGACTGCTTTCTAGGGGCACGAGCTTAATGAGGGGAGACAACTGCCTTATTTTCCACACTCCATTCAGAGCACTAGAGCCAGTGGCAGGTCATATCTCTGCAGACTTGTCAAGGATTAAATAAAAGCCGAACTGCTGTAAACAGCAAAGTGAGCCTGCAACTGTATGCCAAAATGTGAATGCAGGTCTGCAACCTGCCTCTCTTGCAGAGTACCCTTGACACACGACTCAGAAGGCAGAAAATTAAACCAAAACAAACAAATAAAAAAGGCAAGATGGAAGAAAATAATTACATGTGGCTTACAAGACTGTTAATTACAAGATGAAAGTCTTGCATGCAGTGACTGCATGGTTAAGCCAGTCAGTGAAACTTGGAGCAGCGGACAGCAATGCCATTTAGGAAAAGCAGAGCAATAGCAACTACTGAGTTTTTCAATGTTTTCCCTGGTGACAGCTTTGATCCTTACGTTCCTCAGTCAAGTAACTGAAATATGCATGAGATAACACACAAGGCACAGTACAGAGCTCTGAGGCCTTTCTGCCCCCAGCAGCTTCCTTCCTGTTTACTGAGGCACCTGTGTGGCAACGTGTCACAACATGTCAAAATGCGGCACCGCCGCTTGGTGCTTCACACGCATCTCCCCTCTGCCCCCCAAAACCCACCCGAATTTGTCACAATGGCTCAAGAGGGAGCGAAGCTGGCTCTCCTCCGCTGGCCCCCTCACAATAGAGGATTGCCCTATTTGTGTGTGAAGGAGAGGGGCTGCCGCCTGGGCCGCAGCCCTCGCATCTGTAAGGGCTGGAGACAAGCCGCACAGATAGGCAGAAATCAATAAGCTGGCGGATCAGAGGGCCCGGCGGAGGAGCCGCTCCGTGCACATGCACAGGGGCCGAACATCTGTCAGGCAAACAAAAAGCAACCCAAGCGGAACAAAAGAGAGGATTATTTTAACTCAAGTTCTTCTTCGGTCTCAGCAGGCAACGTTCAAGCCGTCCTCGTATTCAGACACTGAGGCCTTATGGAGTACGGGCTGTCCGGGAAATGCCAAACGCTGTTACCACAAGACAAAAGAGGGGTAAAAGAAAAAAAAAAAGTAGATATGGAAAATTCAGACTGACTTGTGAGTGCAGTCGAGCAGGGGGAAGGTGGAGGGGCACCGGTAAGGGGGCGGAGGGCAGGGAGGCAAAGGAGGACAGCGTGACAACATGACGAAGAAGCTGATGACAGATCTCCACAGCAGTACTTGAAAACAAAGCTGATCATATCAAACATGCCACAGAAGAACAAAATATTGTTGCACAGCTATGGGTTGACAAGCACTAAGGCTATAAGCCCCCAACTCCCTCCCTCATGTGAAAGGGCAGGGTCACCGCAGACCTTCTGTCGTGCAGGTGACCACTGGGGAGTTCTCAGAGCTGGCCCTGTACCCAATGCCCCCCTCACTGGAGGAAGCCCAACTTCAACCACAAACCCCTGGCACTTCTAGGGGAGCTGAGGATTTAGGATAAGCTCAAAAACAAACTGCCATGCCTCTCCCCATGCTTGGTGTTAGCCAGCAGACACAGTTACTTTGCAGCTTGGTTTCTCCATCATAGCTGTCTCTTCTAATCAGTGTGTCACATATTTGCTAGAAATAGGTGCAAAGCAGTGAATTTGAGATGAAACAGATTTAGTAAAATCATATTTGGGCTTCAAATGTCAGAAATCTTCATCCTTTCTGAAAAACAGGACATGATTTCACAGTTGAGATCCCCAAGTATTGCATTCAGGTGCTGCTGTTCTGTGCCCTTATGCCGCTGTTGACTTGGTGCATTTTCAAACTGAAGTATTATCAGGGAAAAAAACTCTCTGGGTTTTGGGTTTTCTTCAGCAGTTTCACGGTATTTAAGCTGCCTTCACTGCTGATAGCTAGAGGTGTTCTAGATAAAGGTGAACTTGCTTAGTAGAAGTTTCTGAACTTGCAGCTCCATGGCCTTGGAGGCACCCACCCATCAAGCACGGGCTCACAGCATCCCATAAAAGAGATATATGTCTCAGCCTTGAAAGTGACTTGCCATAGAAGGCATGGGTTCTTAATGGCACTTTAGGAAGTATCACACAGGTATTTTGAGCCAGCTTCATTTAATTACATTCTGTTTGGCGTGGGGTAGGGATGTGAACTGGAAGAGGTTTTGACTAAGGGAAAACAGGCTCCTTCTTTAAAAAACGAAAACAAAGTAGTAACTGGAACAAAACCCCCAAAATATATGCTTAGCTTCTGCCATATCTTAGAAGCTTCTAAATTTCCTTATCCTTATTTACAGCGCCAGACACAACGGGGTTAGCTGTCTTAGTGAGACTTCCAGGATGATCCTTAAAAAAGAGTAAGCCTTGCTTTTTTGTTTTGCTGGAGAGAGTGAAGAAGAAGAGCTGCCTTCCCCATCCCAGCTGGCCACAGATGCCTTCTTGGATCTCTTGAACTCTGCCTCTACACATCAAGGAGGAGTAAGTAAGACTTTGAGGGACTTATGCCACCTGTGGCTTTTGCTCACATGTACCACCTACCTGAGAGGAACCAGAGGCAGGAGACAAGGGGCTCTGTCAGCAGGCAGAGACAGGCACTGCAGCCTGGTGCTGGCAGCATGTTCCTCCATCATGAGCAACCAAGGGCATCTGCCATAGATGCAACACCTCTTTCTCGCAGGAGCTTTGCTCAGGTGTACAGGGAGCCTCATCCAGCTTTCCCCTGAGTCTCAAACCCAGGAGCAGAGTCTACTTCCCACTTCTGCTTCTGGTATACCCAGGTGGTTGTTGACTTTCCTTCATCAGCAGTTACTCAACTCACCTGCAGCCTCTCCTGGATGACTTGCTTTGCCTGGGCTGCAGTTTCTTAATAAGAATTTCCAACTGACTTCTTGGTCGTATATCAGGAATTTCAGGGGTCCTCTATTTTCTTTTTACAAGCAGTTCTTATACAGACAATCAATAGTAAATCAGTACCTTTTTTTCTCACTGTTAGGATATTACTAATATTTGTCCATAGTCAATGTCTTTCCTAAAAGCCAAAGCAGTCAAGTTTCTTTTACTCTTTTGGGTTAGTTTTTGCAAGTCTTGAACCACGTGCAAGCCCTGTGTTAAGCCATACAAGCAAGTGATTCTACAGAGCTGTACTTTAGAGAGAGGCTGTTAAAACACGGTGTTTGATATTATGCTGATAAATAAGAAAAAATAATACAAAAATAAATATTTACAGGAGAGAAAACTGCTTCATATGAGGGACAGTTACGGTAAAGGAACAGTATAGTACATTGTGCAATAAAACAGGGAGCATTTTGCCCTTTAGTTTCCACCACAGAAACATGCTCCTGATTCTCCCTGTGCAGTGGCTCCTCCAGAAAATGCATAAGGACTAAAAGAAAAGACAAGAAAGGAAAGTAGTAAAACTAGTAAAAATAATTAATATACATGCATCTATTGTGCAACATTTTGCAACTTTGCCTTTGGAAAATAAGTATGTTTGAGGTGTTTAATTTTGTCCTTGTCTATCAGCAATAAAAAAAAAGCCATCTCATCAGTACGATCTTTTTTTGAAGGAGATTGGGTTTGAGTCAATCTGGCTGTGAGAAACTCTTGGATTAGGAGTCATTTGGAGGTGTCTTTTTTGCATACAAAGTCTGACATGGCCAGTTCCTTACAAAAACTGGTTTCAGGGTTGTTTTGATGCCTGTGAGGTTGCACCACAGGCAAAGGATGGGTTTGGAACACGAAAGCCAGGGACAGGAAACCCAGATAGCAGAAGGCACTGGACGCGTGGTAGTGGAGACTGACAGAGACATGCTCCAAGAGCAAATCTCTTCTATGACTTTGATGGTCCCCATTTCCTCTGGAGCCATGAGCATCCTGTCAAGCTCCTTCTCAAAGTGCTTTTAACTGAAACATTTGAGAGACAATGCCAATGTGTGATGTTAGAATGACTTTGTACACTAGTTGACATGGTCCATTAGACTGCAGCTTGGGCACTCCTGTTCCAAGAGCCAAAAAGAGAGATAGGACTAACCAGTGGCTCTCAGACAAGCAGCTGTGACATGTGCAATCACAGTAAATTAATGGTGGCCACAGTTTTGACAGTTTAAATCAAAAGAGAACTGACCAATCAGAGGGAGTTTTGTCTTGTGGCTTCGATGAATTCCCTAGTGACTGCATGCAGCCACTACTATTGTCTTTGAGAGTCACTGCCCTAAGAGATGAGTTCTTTAACAAGTGAACAAATAACTCAATTAGAAATTAGAACAGTACATTCCTGAGAGGAGCTCAGCAGCCTCTTCTCCCATTAGCAACAGTGGGAGTTGCCATGCTCTGCACATGACCAAGCAACAGCTATTCCCCTTCCCTGCAGCAGATAACTCTCATGTAACTGGTTGCTTCTCAGTGTCATCCCAGTTTTCTTCCTTTGGGTACCATTTGCTGATATGTGGAAATGTGCTGATTTTTGATCAAGTTTCAGCCTAGAAAAAATATCCAATTACGCAAAACAAAATGGAAAGGTCATGGGACCAGAGATCAGTTTTGTGAGTTGATGAGTGAACTTTTTGGTGAAAAGTACTTATTGAGTACTCACTTTGTGCATGAGCTTGTTCTGTCATGGGGAGAGAAAAAATAAGTCATTCTAGGATCTAAAAACAGTCAAGAAATCAAACTCAGGCAGTTTGAGGATGATAGATTGGTTAACCTGAATTATATGAGAAGTACAGATATAATAACTTTCCTCCAAGGTAGGAAAGAGAGAGAAAAGTATGTTTATTAAATGTATTCAGTGGGCATGGGGAGCTACCTGCAAGCAATAAAATGTCCTTTGAGTCAATGTTGTGGTAGTGTGGTCCCGAAAAACAGAAGGGGTGAAGGACTGTGAACAGCTGGTCAGTGGCAGCCCTACACCAAAAGAATGAAGTGTGTAGGAGGGGAGAAGGCAGTTAAAAAACCCCAAAACAACAGCAAAGAAGAGCTAAAATCCTAACAACAGTAAAATAGAACCCAAACAGAAAAAACAAAACTGAAGTGTTAGGAGTGTACTGTCAAACACCAGCTTCCCATGGACTGTAAGAGCAACAGAAGCCATTGTCCTCAGTTGGGGATGGGAATCATAAAAAATAACAAGTTGGCCTGGGAACATAGCTGCTGTGTATTCTCACTCACATTTCTCAACTAAGACCTCTCTTCAATATGACGGATGCTCCAGAGAGGATGAGTGCACCCCTGCCTAGCTGGGGAGATGATTTGTGAGCACTCACCTTCCTTAAAAAAAAGTCCCAACAGTTAGAATGTAATTAGTTCATTAAGGCTCTCAGGTGAAAAATAAATAGGGACTCCATGCCAGGATGGTGGGGATGTGGGACAGGGAGGCAGCCAAACATGCAGTGTGGCCAGTTCCAGGGAGAGGTTTGGGCTGGGGTGGTTGCAGGCAGCAGCATGCCCTGCTCCTGGCACAGAGCTCTGCTCCAGAGCTCCTATCCTCACAGATGCACGCCTTCCTGACAAGAGGATGACAGAAGTTTATGCTCAGCCTCAGGTGAGGTGCACAGACTTTCCTGGCAGGCTTGCCCCCCTGGCACATCATTATACAAATTTGTCCTTGCATGCTTTCACTTGGCACAGAAGTATTTCAGAGTTTTGGGCACTTCTGCAGTAGGGGTTGGGCAGAGCTGCCTGCTCCCCTCTAGATTGCTGGAGAGCTGCTTGTGGCTGAGGCAAGCTTGGCATGTCCTGGAGGACAATGGCACAACACAGCGCTTGCCCCAGTCTTGCTAACCCAGCTGTGCTGGAAGTAGGGCGAAATAATGCACAAAGATGCTTAAAAGTAGGAGGTGATTTTTGAGAAAGGAAAGACAAAACAGACAGACTTTAACTGAGCAACAACAGTGATATATAACGTTGTGACAGATATGGAGAGGCAATAGCGGAAAAGTTATTCACCACTTCTCACAGTACAAATATTAATGGGATTCACCTGAAACGATGTGACAGCAAGGCCAAAACAAACAGAGGAAGTATCTCTTCTTATATAGTATCAATTATAAACACAAAGAGACAAATCTAGATAAGAATGGTCTATAAATGCAACTCAACACATGGATACAACCTGAACTCAGAAGTCCTGAAGTCACAGAATACCAGATACCAGAAAGATCCACAGAAAGAATTGTCTCTCTTTGCTAGCCATGTTCTTACACAGTGCCATTGACCACTGTTGAAGGCTGGAAAGATCTTTACTGAACACAAGTGTATAGTCTTGTTTTCCTCAATTTTTTATTTGTTCTTTGAAACTTGGCATACTCAGTGATTAAAACCAAACCTGTCTTTGAACCAAATATATCCAAACTACATTCATCCAAAGTGCTATGTTAACCTTGCTGCCAAATGTTTTGACATTCAGTATTTTTAAACTTTTTAGAAGGCTTCTGCTCATGGCTGAACTCATCTGTATCAGGACAGGATTGACAGGGGTCTATTTCAAAATACCTTCCATTAAGGAAAAAGAAAATGAAAACTACCTTAATGGTGAAGCAGGGAATGACAGCAGCAGACAAAAGATCACTGCTTCTTTGTTCTTGAAATCTGAAGAAAATGCACAGAACTCTATTGTATGACTTTTTCATGCACAACATTGTCTCCCTTGACCCCATGCACATCTGCAGCCTGAAGTCCTCTGTTATCTCTGGATAACAGCTGTTGCATCACTGATTATTCATCAGCTCCACTTGAGTCTGCCTAAGGTGCTGTGAAAAGCCCATAAGTTGCCTAGTTTACTAAGTGGATTCAAGATAAAGCCTTAAATTGATAAAAAAAATAGGAATAACAATAGATAACCCTCGCTGGATGTTTTGTTTGGTTTTCTGTAGCACATAGGCCTGTACTTGAACATGTTGGAATTGGAGATTTTTAAAAAATAGTATGGAATCCCCTAATTTTCTCATCTAACTCCTTTATAGTTTTAATTTGGCTTTGGAGAGCAAAATGCAAGGGCAAGAAACACATGCAGTCAGTACTGGAGAAATAAGCAAGCCCTTAAAGTTATATGATGTGCAGAAGCAGAATTTGCAGAGCAATTAATTAGTGAGAATTTCCAGTTAAAAGAAGGTGACTGCAGAGGTATGTGCACAACCCAACCCCTTTGAATGCAAATACTCCTTGATCTTTATTTGGGGCAGCGGAAGTAATTTCTTTTCTGTCTTCTCACACTTGCTATGGAAACCACAATTCAGTATGTACCTCCTCCCCAGGTAATTCATCTTCTGGGCCCTTCCACCACCACCTCCCCCAACCATTTTCCACCCCTAGCACTCCCCAGTTACCAGTGCTCATATTCCCACATGGGTGCTAAATCCCATCAGTTTTTCTGTCCGAAGGATAAGGATGGAAGAGGATTTCTTTGATCTCCGAGACTCTTTCATGGGTCATTTGAGAGGTGAGGACAGAAGAAGGTGAAGATTTCCAGTTTATCATCAAGGCATTGACGGCCAGCAGATTGCTGGGAACATAATAGTGGATATTCCTGAAAAAAAAAAAAAAAGAAAATATTGCTTTGCAGCCCAGCACTAAATTGTTAATGAGCTCCTGGTGTAAATTCATGAAGTTAAGGGCTCAGCCTAAGCAGGTGGCTCTGCAGTGACATGCAGCCTCCGATTATCTACTTAAAAGCAAGCTGTACAGCTCCTGTCACTGAAATATCTGCATGGTCAGTATGGGAGTTTAGATTAGTGTTATGGAGTCCACAGTGTGATAGGTGTATTTCCTTACAGACTGTAAAGCAGAGAAAACAGTTTCTGCAGGAGTCCCAGAGCAGGTATAGGCTATTGCATGGAGTGGCCCTGAGTCCTGGTACCAGTGGCTAATTTGCCTTGTGGCCATTTGTAAATCAGACTCCTTAGAAGTAATCACTCTTTGATTTCTCCAGATGTGAAGGTGCCACACATGAACAAATGTTGCAGGTAGCTGTAGTCTGTCTGTTGGAGTTATGAATGTTGTAGCTCAGGTACAGGATGCCAACACCTAAGTCTACTGAAATGATACAGAGGGACAGAGTTAAAAGTACATAATCAACCTTTGTTCTAAATTCCCTAACTGGATTGCAAAATGACTTTTTTTCATGCTCTCAACTTGTCTTTTATCTCTTCCAGTTCATCTACATCACATTCCTTGCAATTATATCACACTCCCTTTGTCCAATGCCAAGAATTTGCTGAGGACTTGTAAAATCCTCATTCTCAATTGTTTATCTGTTTGGTACAGGATTTCTGCCTTTCTTCAGAAAGCAATTCTGCTCTAGCCTCCTTCTGTTGGGCAAAATTATGCAAATTGCATAGATTAAATTGCTGTATAATGGTTGATCAGCTTTTCCTTATTGTTTGCCATTTGCTACACAGGATTTGTGTGCATTTAAGAGTTTTATGTGTTTAATAGTTATTTAAGAGGCTTAGCATAGCTAATACCTTCAAGCAGTTCTGTCCCTGCAGACTAGAGAGAAATAAAGTCTACCTCTGGCATCAGTGATTTTGACTGGAGGACTTTTAAAAATTGTTTAAAAAGCCTGAGTGGCAAAGTTGCTGGGAAGGAGATATGGTCACTGTTGACATTGTTTGGAGAGTGTGCTGCTGTTTACCAAAACTCTCTTCTGTCTCTCTCCTGATAAAAGGAGCTGCAAAACAGACCCAGCTCCCACTGGAGGAATGGGTCCAGCAGGATGCGGGTCTCCAAATTCCATGTTTTCTATTACAGCGTGTTTCCACTCACGTACATGCAAATGCTTGAATTCCCTTTGGCACGAGCATAGGCTCCTATTCCAGCTTGAGGCTGGTTGCAAGAGAACACATAGGCATTTCCTCTCAGTTGCCAGATCCTGTTCTTGTTAACATTTTGCCAAAGCATTAATCATATCCCAAATCCCATGTCCCTCCCAGCTGCCTCATCCCCATCCCTTGATAGACAGACTTTCATCTTTCTCCCACTCCTTACACATCCTTGAACTTTTCCAAGAGCTGCAGCCCCACCAGAGCAGGCTGGACAGGAACAATGAGTGCTTTGCTGCCATCGAGCTGGCTTTTACACATCCTCATTGGTCACATAGTGGAGGCCACTCCAGTCCACTCAGCAAAGCACACAGAATCCATGCAATACGTACAGCTTTTCTGTAAGCAATTAACTGAAGAAGTCAGGTTTGGTTTTCTTAAACAAATTAGCCTTTTAGTATTGAGTTATACACACCGTTGAGAAAACAGAGAGTAAAGTAAATACGTTCTTGAAAAGCAATCCTTCTCCCATGCAGCCCCAGAGAGTACTACTCACACATTTGCCCACTGCAAACAGATGGGCCATTTTCTTGTGTCTCTATTAGGTAATAGGCTCAAGCTGTGAACAAATAAAGCAGAAAACACCCAATATGCCAATGTGTTAATTTTGTCTTCCTGTAGGTGTCCCTGTCGATTGCAAAATTGAGGCAGCCCCAGCTTTGTAATTTCTTACTTTTTTCCAAAAAAGACAAGTTATAATAATTTTCCTGGGCAAAATAAACCCCGAGCATTTTTCACAGCAACAGATATATAAAAGGTGTTGATTAAGCCATATGTGACAAACAACAAAACTAGCCCTAGCAACTTGATAACCTGTTTGTGCGTGTGTTATTTTTTTAGGTAGCTGGATTCTCCGGTAAAGCATACATTTCTATACACATTCTTTACCAACTCTAAGTTTTAATGATATGCCCAGAACCATTCTACCTGAAATGCATATGAATACACACAGTATGTATAAATATTTGTCATCTGCATGTGGTACATGTTCTTCACTGGGGTATATAGCTCAGGGCAGAATCCATCTCAGGCTGCACAGATCTTAAAAACTAGTAATATGTGTGAATGTTTCATCATTGCTTTTAGGCACCAGACTGTCCCCATGCTTACACTGGCATTGCCAGAAGGTTTCCACAGGGAGCAAAATGGAATATGATAACTTCTAAAGAGGTCTAAGTATTGATTAAAACTAAAAAATACTCAATATTCTTTTCCCAAGATACTCAGTCCAATTCTGAATTTTTACTTATTTTGCCTAGAAAGTCTTTTTCCTTGCAGGGCTGGCTGAATTCTTCAGCCCAAAGAGGAGCAAGTGCTGAGTGCCACAGGGATTTGTGTACTTCCCAGCACAAATTCCACAGTTCTTACTGCACTCAGGCCTATACCCCAGAGATATAAAGGTGCTTCTCTTTCTTTAAAGCTTAACCTGATTAGAGTCACTCCTATGACTCTTAATTTAGCACTATCAAACTGCCTCTCCTATTGTTATAACCTTTCTTTCTTTCATGAGGGCTCTTTGGAAGCTTTTCACATACTTGTTAAATGCTCTTGGTCACAAAGCCTGCTCAAAGTTCCCTTGATCATGTCATTGCTATGGTGTAAAATTGAATTACTTTTACAATGCATGCTGTACCCGGGCAAAGGGAAGCCTTTTCCCACAGTTAACAGAGGTGGAAGGCCTCAAAAATAAATGAATAAAAGAGGACCAAAAAAAAGTGAATTTTCATTAAACAGAGGAAAATAACTTTTTCTTGAAATGGAGGGAAGGCAAGCTCAAACGCCTCTTTATGAAGTGTCAGCTAGGCACATCATCTCACTGTTTAAAAAGAGAAATGGGCTGACTTGTTAGGGAGCAGTTAATAATAGTGAAAAGTAAAGCATTTGAAGTTTGCTTGATTTTTTTTTTTTTGGTGGTTTTTATAAACATCGTCTTGTCTCACATGAAGAATCAAGAATAAAACCAACTTTTTTATTGTTGAAAATGACTGTGGGGTATTGTAGGGCTGTGGATCACAAAGTTTTCATCCTTACCTCTGTCCCTTTTATAGGACTGGACATCACATGAATGAGGTTATCCAAACCAGAAATAAGTATTAAAACTAGGCAAGCATATATTCAGAACATACTCTCCATTCCTCCAAAAGAAATACTCTCACATATCTCTTTGCGGAAAATAAGCGGGGCTTCATTATTTGTATCATCTAAATAAAGGACTTTGATTAGCCCTGCTTGTTCCAGATTCTTGTTACACAGTACAATAACAGGGCTGAACTGGCAGCCCACGGCTTCATGCTGGAGACAGCACAGTGCCCCTCAGAAGGCAAGCCTCTCTTTGGGAGAGCTCAGTGGTCCTGCACTGTCTACCAGGTATGAAACACATGCAGTAAAACACATGGAACATGCTAACACTTTTCTTGAGTTCATCATCCTCCAGTGACCGTATTGATAAATTATTTTACCTGGTGTCAAAAACTCGGGCTAATTTTCCTTAACCCTCTGTTTTTGGTGCATGACGTGTTCATTGTTATTTTACTGTGAAGCTCAGGATCCTTCCTGTCACAGCCACAGTGGCTTCGTTCAGCTTCAGGTCATCATGTTCTTGACAGCAAATTCAGTCCTCACACCAGTGGGCCGGGACTGGCAGGAGCTCATATGCAGGGGTGCATCAGCCATGACCAAGGTCCTACCTGGAGAGGGTCTAGATGCACCCATTCTTATCTTTCGTAACTCAGGCTCAATTTTAGGAGCCCATAAAGTCCTTGTTCAGTTCAAGACAGTCCTGATTGGTTTCAGTCCTACCTATCCTGTAAAAGGGACTGCGCTGCCATGTCACAGGGCATCTTCCACAGGTATTGTCCTTGCAGGTATATATTCTGCTAAAACCATGTTTTTGTGATGAGAGGTTGCATCCTGCCAAGCAAGGTGATTTCATTGTACTGTTATCATGAAAGGGGTTTATGGGGAGCTGCTTCCACACTGCCCTGCACTCTGGTGCAGGCAGAGCACATCTGGGCAGATGTGACCTCTCTGTTGCTCAAAGAGATTCCCAGTTAACCAAGCAGCAAGGAGAACAATGGGAGCAACACCCTTTTGACTTGCATGGTTTTCATCTTTCTTTTGCTTCCCTTGGATTTTCTAAGGCAGGCTGTGAATACTGAAGTGTCACCACTTGCACTTAAAGACTTTGCAGGTGATAGTGTGATGCTTGTTCACACCAATATGAGAGGAACCCCACAGCAGGAAGTCACTTCTTTCAGACCTCTTCAGAAATGTGTGATAATCTTATAGTGCATCAACACTTTCTCCCTCCCCTCTCTCCCTGCCTCTAATTTCTCTTAAACAAGGCGATGTTAGTCTCTACGTTTTCACGCTACTGCTGGCATAGCTCTCCTTTCTCTAAATTTGTCTTTTTCACACCTCACTATTCAGTGCTTTGGGGATGGGTTTATGTATTCAGTCTACACCTAGCCTGCTGTGTTGCACTCTTCATGATGCTTTTTTCCACATGCTTTGGAAAAGACACATTTGGTGATAGATATGCAGGCCTTTTTGTGTTCCCTTCTTTTTTTTTTCTTCTCTTCTTGCTCCTCCTGCTTTGCCTTCTTTACAAGGTTGGTTCATATTTAAATTTTGCACTTATGAATAACATTCCTTGTATTCTTACTATGTTCAGGGTCAGTCAGATTTTTATGTTAGTTTTTTTTCTTTAACACAAACAGCTTTTATTAACCAAGTACCCCAATTCTGAACGGTTTTCCAGGAGAGGAAAGCCCCAGGTTCAAGACCCTCTATGGAGTTAATGGCAATTTAAATATGAATCCATGTCCTTTGGGAGCACACTTACTGCCAAAATGATGTTTGTTCTATGTATGTATTTATTTTAATTATCAATCCACTAAACAACCTTTGAAAGATTGTTTTATCTTGATATGCAATAAAGTTGAAGGATTTGAGAAGCTTCCTGGCCCGCTCTATTTATATTACTGAATTTCTCTCAGAGGTTGATTAATTTGCTCAGGCAATCCAGCAAACAAGGCAGCAACATATCAACATGGCTTTAGAGTTGGGAAATAAAGACGTAGAAGACAGGTTAAGCAATTTTCTCAAGGTCACACTTAAAATAGGAATGCGCTCCCACACTAGACTTTCTTTCATGCCACACTTATATTTTATGTCCAAACTCACCATTTGTATTTAGGTACCAAGAAATATTTATGCAATCATGTGATATCAGAGCAGTAAGACTTACTGAAGCTTTTATTAAAGCTGTGTACAAATGCTACATTCTCACAGTGTCCATCTGGAGTAGCAATCACTATTTTGTCTCCTCTGCAGGTTTTGACACCAAAGGACATATGGGAAAGGTGACATGACCAAAACTGTGCTGAGAATCAGCAGGGAAAGTACTGTTATTGTCCTTGTCTCCCCACGTGCACACACTGGATTCTCTGTGGAGGACATCAGGTTCTCAGGATGCTTTTCATTTGGTTTAAACATTGGATGTTAATACTTTTGTGTACCTTAAAAATCCTGATGAAGTGTTTCCCTCTTTAGTGCAACAGAGGTGTGTTAAAACCCACCAGGACTTCCACACCACGTGGGCCTCTCTTAAGAAGCTCAGCTGTAAAAATAATTCTCATCACACATTACAAAGTTGACTGTGGTGTTAAACACAGCAGACATTTGGTGAAGTGTACTCCTGGACAGGACCAAGTAGTTGCTAAGCATGCTAAGAAACAGTTCTCTCATTCAAACAGAGGCCACCAAAATGTTTTTTGAATAAGAACTCACTGAGATTTCTTTACCCTTTCATCTTGTCAGGAAATCTGTGTGAACTTCCCTCCTCTCCATTTGCTTTCCTTCCCCTTTCTCTGCTGTCATTTACCAGCTGGGCTATTTTCTTCAAAGTACCCTCTAAATGTCACAACCACTGAACAACCACAGCAAATAATGGAAATGCCCTAGTAACCCTTCCCAAAGCACTTATATACCAACGCTGAATAATTTGACCTGCTCTCATTCTTGGGAACATATTTCACAGTAGCGGCAGAGGAAAGAGAATGGTTTTAAGATTTTGTTCCCTTTTTTCTTGGTTCTCTTTTGATGTAAGACAAGCTCTACAAACATGAACTAGAAAAACCCTTCAGCCCAAACCAGATGCCCCTTGGAAGGAGTGTGCCAACTAATGCAGCATGAGGAACATTCTCATTTTGAATGCTGTTGTGCGTGCTTCACCATGTACCTCTAATTATAAGAAAATTACCTAAAAGTCCTCAGGGACCTCTAAAAAGAATAATCCATAACAACAAGGGCTTGGGTATAGTGAAGATGTGCACATGTTTGAACACAGGACTGTGAGACACAGGCTGTGATACGGGATTTCAGGCAGGAATCCAACTCTTACTTCAGTTTTTAAAAACTAGGAGTTTTTCAAAGAGCCAAGAGAACTGCTCTTTTGCTGATTCTTTCTTGTGTATCAAAGGCGCTTGCTGGAAAGGCCCACAGTAACAGGCATTTAGCTGTGATAAAATATGTTAAGATACCCTACTTGACTGATCTTGGAGTTTCTGTATAATTTCAGTGTTCGTTAAAGTTCTCACCTCCCTAATGACTTATTCTTGTCTATTTCTTTGATCACTTTGAATTTCGTGCTATTTTGTATTCAAGGTGTGCCTGAAGCAGTATCCTCAAACCAGCTACTGCCCAGGATGAGAAAACAAATATTGAAATCAGGGCTTAAGCTTTGAAGACGATCTTACTGAAGTCCCAACCCTCTCTCTAGATCTAATCTAGATCAGGGCTTTGGCCACTGCCCCTTTCTCTTTTACAGGGTCAGGGCAATAAACTGAACATACTGTTTTTCTCAGGATAGTTTTCCCTCCTTCCCTTCAGGCCTTTCACTGTATCTAATTTGTTTTTCCCTAAACAAGCAACACAAATCTTATCTTCTGTCACTACAGAGACACTTCAAACCTAATCTGAGTCACTCTGTTTTACAGGTCAGGAGTGAACAGAAGTGTCCTCTTCAGCTCTCAGAGGTGTGGGTTTAGCCACACACCTGTTCACACCCAAGTTCCTTCTGAACTGCTTCCCATCTACATCAAACAAAACAGCAGCACTGACAGTGCAACCAGACCAAGGTCTGGGGGCTTCCCTGGACATGGCTGAAGTACACAGGGAAGGAAATTCAAAGGAAAGGTCCGCTCCCCAAAAATTAAGCTATGCAATTTGGCAACGAAGAGAAAAATTGTTTCTGGATCCCAGCTGTGAAACTTGAGGACTGATATAAACCTCCTGACTGTAGACCTGTTCCCAGATCTACACTGGAAATTCCTCTCAGACCAGATACAGAAGCCAGGAGTTGGAAAACACTCCTTCTGTTACCACCATGATTTTGCCAGGAAAAGACCCTGTTTAGGTGCAACTAAATGAGCAGAAGGATTCATCGTTAATTCTACTCAGATAATAAGTAGGATTGATACTAAACAGAGGACATGATGGCTGGTAGCTGGAGGGTTAGCCAACACAGTTCAGGGAATAACTACTGCCAGATACCCTCTGGAGCACAGAGAAAGCCTTGTCCTCCTTACTGTGCAGTTGCAGGAGCTGTTGGCCTCCCCGACACCACGTAGCAGTATGTAACTGGGTAATTAGAACCGTCATAAGCAGGAGGTATTTGACACCCAGTCAGTCCCCTCTGTGTTTGACACAATGGTTATGGAGACAAATTGCCTTAGTGGTGGATGGCACTGGCCTGTCATACCAGAAATATGTTACTGCCATGCTCATGCTACTTAGGTGCTGAAGCCCTTCATCTCTCTTCTGTCAGGTTTGTGCTGAGGACGATCAGGTCTCCCCAATAAGCTGTTGTGCCTGAACCCTTACACAAACAGTTGCCAATGATAAGAGATCCTCTGTCCTCAGTGTGTATAACAATAAGCAAACAGTTAAAATTTTCAAATGCTCAGCTCCAGCTTTTGGTGAAACAATGGCCAGTGGAATTTGAAGGAAAGAGGTCCAAGTGCCCCCATCCCCTGGGCAACCTGGCCTCCTCCATTTTCATTGCACCCTGTTTGTCCATGTAGAGTTCTTCACCCAAGCATCAGTACACTTGAAGGTCATAATTTCCTAACCTTCCCTCTTGGTTTCCTCATGTGATTTACAAGCTTGGTCCTTCTGGTGATCTGATTTCCATGTGTATGGGATGAGGTGAGAGCATGGCCATTTCAAAGCCTCGGAAATGGACCTCCAGCACTGGGATGCTGAAGGAGGACAGGGGAATCAGCATGAGAATGTTATCCTAACACCTTGGCAAGAAAGGGAGACCTCACACAAATGTTTATTCAGAGACAGAGGGATAGCCCTGCTGCAAAAATAAAATGCTGGGCAGCATTTTATTTTTTATTCCTAGAAGTGTGAAAGGAGGACCCAAAATCAAACAGGATCCTTCTTATTTGTGGCTGGGAATGCTCGGCAGCCTGATACAATCTGGCCTCAGAGCTGTGTAAGGCATGAGATACCTAACAGCAGATCAGGAAATCTGGTCAGGTAATGAAAGTTACCATCTGCCTAGAAAAAGCTGTGAGGACTGATCTGGCGCTCTTGAAAGAGCACAAGGCATACTAATTAGTGTCAGACGCTAATGAAAGGCTAGCACAGTGATTGCTGCTGAACCAAAGCAGTGGCTGCTCTTGCTTCTGCTCAGCACATGGTTCAGGAGAATGCAGAGAAGGGTCTTGTGTTTGGGACCCACCCATCCTGGTCTCAGCTGTGTCCTGGGAGCTGCCTTCAGCTTGCAACAGTCCCGCTCTCCCATGTCTTCCCTCTATAATAAGAACAGGGCATGTGGCTTTTTACATTAACATATCACACCTTTCTCCTGTATGAATGCACATATGGGATATTTCTAAACATTTTGTCCAATTTTACGAGAGTTTTCCAAAAAAATCCAAGCCCCACAATATCCCTTGGGAGACCATCCTGTAAGTATATTTGACATACATAGAGTGACAGCCAAATATATTCAGAACAAACTGCAGGCAGGCATATTTCAAAACCAGAAAGCCCACAAGATTTTTCTGACCTGAACACTTGTGTGTCCTAAAGGTCCTTGGCCATGGAACTTCAGCCCATTTTTCTGTACAGAGAAAGGCTTTCACTTTGCCATGATGATAAATTGCTGTACCCAGGAGGAGGTTAAAGCAGATAAACAGACAGCATGCCCTTGACCTATTTCTCACAAATTTCACACAGGTGAGTTCACCCAGTTTCTAAGGTTTACCTACCTGTCAATGATAAACAGTTTACATAAGCTTCCTGTTTTAACCACCAGCCTCTGGCTATCTTGTGTTACAGAGTCACACCTCTCTATCCCAGCTCAGTGAGTCCATCCCCATGAGCATGCTTCTGACCAAAGCCTGACCAGCTGAGGAGGAGCTGAAGTGATGAGCCTAGCACAGTAGTGTGATCTTATTGACCAACCATTCAGGACAACTCAAAGAGATGAACACATTCATCTTTACATTAGAAGACAGTGGCACATACTTCTAACTTGTGTTAATGGGACTAGGACTAACACTGTGTCCAGTTCTGGGCCCCTCAGTTCAGGAAGGATATTGAGGTGCTGGAGCAGGTCCAGAGAAGAGCAACCAGGCTGGTGAAGGGACTGGAGCACAGGCCCTATAAGGAGAGGCTGAGAGAGCTGGGGTTGTTTAGCCCGGAGAAGAGGAGGCTCAGGGGAGACCTCATCACTCTCTACAGCTACCTGAAAGGAGGTTGTAGCCAGGTGGGCATTGGTCTCTTCTCCCAGGCAGCTGTCAGTAAGATAAGAGGGCATGGTCTTAAGCTATGTCGGGGAAGGTTTAGGTTGGATATTAAGAAGAAATTTTTTACAGAGAGGGTAATCAGACATTGGAATGGGCTGCTCAGAGAGGTGGTGGATTCACTGTCCCTGGAGGTGTGGTTTGTGGGGTTTTTTTATTTTTTTAAGATGAGACTGGATGTGGTACTTAGTGCCATGGTCTAGTAACCACGGCAGCATCAGACCAAGGGTTGGACTTGATGATCTCAGAGGTCTTTTCCAACCCAGTTGATTCTATGATTCTATATACAAGGCCACTTTTATGGAGCAATGTGTTGATAAGCAACAATTTTTTATTACATTTAGCTTTCAAAATAAAAGCAGCCCACTTAGTTAAATGTACAGGCATGAGTGTCTGTGTTCAGATGTAACAGCAGACTATTTTCTAATCAATATAGCGTGTATTTTCACTTCATTAAGAAAAACAGCTTGGTAAGTCCAAAGGTTTGGATAAGGCGCTTCTGTCCCAAAGATGGTAACAACTTACAGTCTTCCTTATTCTGAAGAGCAACAGGTCCCAGAGAGAGATTTCCAGTGAATGGGCAGAGCTCCAGGGTTCTGTAAAAAGCCCTCTCTATCTCTCCTCCATTGTAAGATTTCAGGAAGATAATCTGGTTTCATCCCAACACTATCTCTCTGAGCTGCCCATTTCTAACAGTCAAAGGAAAATCAGCACCTCCCAAGAGCAGGCTTGGGTCTCAAGTGAGCTGAATGACTCTCTGGAAGAGACTGGCTTTCCCCTAGTTTGAGCAGAAGCAAAGGGAACCATGAGACTAACTGGAATAATATGCCTCAGGTAATCAAGCCACCAAAATTCAGGCTTCTAGGTCATGTTAGCACTATAGGCTCCCTTAAGTCAGGGACTCCTGTGGGAGACTATTTTCCCATCTATTTTAAGAGGGGCTGAAAATACCCTGCCGTCTGAAAATACCTGTTGTGTTTTGGACTGGCAAGTGAAGGAAGACACACTACCAGTTTGGATCTGCAGCTTTCAGACAGCTAATGCTGGGTGAGTGCCCTTAGGCATCATAGGTTAGATGGGAATCTTGGCAAAATACCTTTGTCAGCCTCAGAGAGGAGTTTCACATTTTCAATATTGAAACCCTTCTAAAAGAGTCAGAAAAAAATGGCAGAAGAGATTAATTTATATTGCAGCCTATTTATTGGACACTTATATTTTCAAATTGAATCATCTTCAGCTATGTGATGGCAAAACAAGAGCAATCAAAAACAGCTGCACTGATTTTAGTTGAAGGACTAAACCTTCCAGCCTGGCTGAGATCTTGCACACAGTCTGGTCACTCTGGCTAGTGTTAATCTCACCAGCATCTTGGAAGATCAGATGATAAGCTTGCACATCTACATGGAATTTTCCACAACAGCCACAAGGCAAAACATATTTTCAGTGATCCGACCTCAGACTTCCTATCAAGGCATTTCAATTCCCGTATAACTGAAGACAGAGCACAGCTGGCTACTGCTTTTGGGGATAGTAAAACTGTATGGAAAATTCAGGTTGTAGATTTAAAACACTCAAATAATTACAATTAGAAACCCCAAGACCATCTAAATTCCATGTCTGACTAGGAAGAATCATGTACAAACAACTGATAGTGAACCAAAGAAGCATTATACATTCTTTGCAATGTTATAAAGAAGTATTCCTAATTTCTTTATGAATTATCAACCTCAGCCCATATCTGAGACAGTGTCAGGCAAACTGAACTGATGGTCTGGTGCAGCAAATCCCACTTCGTTTTCATTTCAGCCCCTTTTTTTCCACCACCACTAGTTAATGTTTGATATGTAGGGCACAGGGATAATTATCACCACATCTGTTTTTTTCTATTACAGGCTGCATTTTTAGCCATATAATCACTTACAATTGGATGGAGGATTCTCAGAGTGTGTTTATCAAAGACGAGTATTGAGAGGCATCTGTTTCATTTAGTCTGGAATGAAAAAAAAAAGTCAAAATTGAATACTTACCCTGGAGCAATGCTGAAATTATGCTATATACCAAAGTCCAGGCTACTGCTCTATTAAATCAACTTTTAATGCCTCCTTGTTAAGTCTACTAACCTTTCCTGCTCCAGTCATGCCCAGATTTCATGAGCATCCTTGCCAAAACTAGGAAGCAACTGATGGTAACCAAGAATAGAATGCAGCAAAATTTAATTCCCAGAGCGAAACCAGCTTGTATTTTCCACTGTTATAATAAGCAAACTCTAATTAAGTGTACTAAGCAAAGCCGTGGCTTGCAGAAGCTCTGCACAGACTGCAAAAGCTCTGAAGGGCAGGAGATGGTTTATTTGACAGCTTCTGCTAAAGAAAATAAAAATAAATACTTACAAGGAACATTCACATAACCCCTTGCTCATTTCAGAGTCTGTGGTTTGCAGATCACTACAGACAAACTAAAATTGCAGTGTTGGCTAAGTGAATTCCCACATATCTGTCTCAAAGTCTTGTTGTTCTTTGAAGACAGAGGAAGTTTAAAGTATCAAAACCATCTTTAAGATCTTTATGAGGCAGTGTAACAGGGTACTTTGTGCTTGTACGGAGATGAAAAACAGAAAATCTGAAAGTTTTTTCCAGCTTTTCTTATGCTACTTGCAAAACACCCTGGTACATGGAGATACGGTCTTCTCTTCCATCTATTCTCGTCTCACCCCACATCTCCTTCCCAGTTCTTGGCAGAGTAGCTGGTAGAGGACCTTGGGCTGCAGAGCAGAGACATCCATTATTTGAGAGATGACACTTTGCAGGTCTTGGTCGTGCCTCAGCTGTGCCCCATTCTACACCGTTTACATTTCTGCACCGTTCTACAGCCTGCACTGTAGATGTTGGGGTCCCCAGATTCAACACAGAGGATCAGGTGGGCTAAGCTGAAAACATCTTTTCCACTGGGGAAGATCAGAGGTTGCTTTTCATGAGTTTTGTGTCTGCATTAAAACTCTGAGATATATGGTGATTTCCAATAATATCTGGAACTATCTGTCTCTCTCTCTATCATCCATCCATCCATCCATCCATCCATCCATCCATCCATCCATCCATCCGTCTATCTATTGACCCAGAACTACCAGTGTTAACTGGTGTTACTAAACCATGGCATAATATTTAAATATTGAGAAAACCCAGTAACATGAGGTCAATTTAAATAGAACTACATGTTTCAAAGTCACAAAAATGACCATCAAAGATGGACTTCTTGTTACTCTCTCAGCGGGCTGCTGTCAGTACAACAAACTAAGCAATTCCATATTTTAATGCCATGTAAATGATACCACAGTGTTGTGATACATCAATTAAGTTCTTTGAATAAATTAATCAGAAAATTCTGTAAGGATGCTTCTTTGCATTCTAAAGGGAAAAAATAATAAACCCAAACATAAACCCAGGCTTTGTGTTTATCTGGTGGTTTGTTTTCCTCTGGAGTTAATTCATGGGTTGAAAACTCCATGCATATATATTCACACATGTAAATAAGGAATGAAAAGCTTCACATTCTGTGTGAAAGGCCTCAAAACACTTCTCATAATTTAACTTAATAGATGTTAGCAACATGCCAAATAAATAAAGTGCCTTATACACATTTAGATGAAGCATCAGTTTTGCAGCTGACTGACTGCTCCATTATTTCTACTAATTACATATTTATCTGCCTTAAGGAGCAGTTTTACTATTGATTCAACTAGAAACAGCTTGCACAAAGCCAAAAATAAAGCAGCATTATGAAGTCAGACTTTTACATGCAAATACAGGACCCAGTTAGCAGGCTGTAAAGCAGCAGAATCGTGTAACTTCACTGAGAGCTTCACCACCTCATCTGACAACCAAAATTGTTTCATCTCAGGTTTTAACATAAAATCAGAGAAGCTGGTTATTACAATCAGATGAACTAAGGAATAACAGTACATATGAATGTCCTCTGGTTAATGTAAACACATCCATGCTACACAAAAGAACAAGGGTCAGATTCAAAAACGCTGAGTTCTGTCAGAGCTCTCGTCACGGCATGAAGAGCTCGGGTCCTTCATAAGAGGGTAAGGCTGTGCTTTGAACAGAACTTAATTTCTCAAAAACTAATAGACTCTTCTTCTCTCTGCTTTAGTACGCACAGAATGAGCTGAGATCAAACCCTGATTATGTTTTGAGGTAGCATGACTATGTTATAACATTATAAGAGTCAACACATTTTCTACCTAATCCTTGATTGCTAAATCAAACTTAAATCCTGATGTATAACTTAAATCCTGGATTTCATTTATAAAAATTAAATCATGATTTTTAATTCTTTACAGCTTCTCAGGAGTGTAAATGAGGAAATGACTGAGGAAATGACTGCAGTATTTATCTGTTTCACAGAACTCTCAGATGCTGGTTTTGCTCAGTCATCTGCAGGTATAATGTATTTTCATTAACTCATAAAAGGTGCATTCTCTCCCTTGTCTCCCCAAATAATCATAAACCCCAAAAAAAGAATGAAAAAAGGAAGAATCATCGTATGTCATAGATCCAAATCTTACCTGGCATGGGCCAAAACACTGATGCTGAAAGTCTATGGAGTTGCAATGATTTATGCAAACAAAGAGATGAGATGCTGGACTGCTGCAGTCTTAAAATATGCCCCTGTAATGTTCTTCAAAACCCATAGCCCATAAGGGAATGCCACAGCCAGGTCAGGCAGCAAAAGTCAAGGTCTTGCTGGTGACAAGATGTTGGAAGGCTACCTTACAGTGTGTTTTTCTTTCTTTCTTTTTTTCCTCTTTTTTTTTTTTAATAATTTGATCAATGTATGTGTTTAGGGATTTTGACATCTAGTATATGAAAGGTATATCTGTGATTACTATATATGACAAGAGAAACAGTATATATAGTATATAGGTGCTGAAAGGGTATGCATGCATGTGTGAGTAAATGTCCATACATGTTATAGATTTTCAAGGGAACGCAGGAGTGATTCTTTTGGAATAGCAAAGAGAGCAGTAGTTGATGGCAGGGATGGAAAAGTCTCTCTATTCCCTTGCAAGACCAAGCATCATCTGTATTGCATGCTGGCAAATAATAAGTGTTAAGGCCCTTAAAAAATATGCGCTTGAAGAAAAAGGATGAATGTATTGAAAGAGGGGAGGTTTGCAAATATTGTCCAAAAATCATTCAGTACTTCTTTCACAGCGCAGCGTTAAAGACAGACTAAATTAGCAGTCCACTTCCCCCGCCCTCCTTCCCACTCAAGTCATGTCTGTTTACCCTCAGTAATGACAAAACGTAGACAACTGTCTGCTAGGACTGTGGTGACATTGGCACACACATACCAGACAAGCAGAATGTTGTGGGAAAAAGAGATTGAAGCATCTTGATATATGAGAAACAATTATCATGGGAATTGTTGTTTCTCAATGCAACAGCTATAATAAATAGTTGCCATATGCTAAGCACAGATGCCTCCTTGAAAAGCAGCCCTATGATGGCACAGTCCATGTTCTCCAGAGTCTGGGGCTTTGATAAAACGATTGGCTTTTTGCAAGCAGAACTGCTACTCCAAAGGAAAATGTGTCTCAGGACACTGAAGAGCTTAAGGGTTAAAAACAAAAAAAAAAGAGGGGAGACTCAGTAGCAGTTTTGTGTTTTGCACGTGGGTTTTGCAGGGGAATCTGAAGCTGATCACTTCAGTCATGTGGGAGAAACTGGGATGCCTCTTGGTAACATGGTTTTCGCCTCTTCTGGCTTCTCAAAAAACCCACATAAACAGAGAGGCACAGAAAACCTTTTTGGGGAAGTTGTCTGCATTATGCACAAATCAGAACTGCAAGAGAATCTGGTGCACTGCAGGGGTCTCAGGCTTTGTTTGTTTCAAGGCTTGTGGGTGGAATACTTCATATACATATATGCATACACACACAAGCACGTATGCACATATGCATGTATGCACGTATCTTCACCAAAATATCACAAGATTTTCCTGTCAATCTAGACAGGAAAAAGTTATTTTTGTAGCAGAGGAAGATAAAGAAACAAATGGAGATCAAGAAGGAAATGGAAGATAATGAGGTTCTTCTACCTATTTCACTATCACAGGAGACTTGTGCTGTTCAACACAGAAAGCAAAACATAACAAAAAAACTAACAGCTCATGATAAACCAGGCAGTCTGACTTGCACAGTTGAGACTGTCAGGACTAATGCTGTTTTATCACTAGTCCTGGTTTTGCATTTTTCTAGATTCCAAGTTTTCTAAAATCTATCTTCTTAACATTCACAAAAGCCTACAGGCACATTTCCAGCCCTTCCACCTGCACAGTGCAAAAGTTAGGTTTTCTAGGTGCCTAAGAAGAGTCTAGACCTCAGACCATTAAATGTCTGAAGGCACCTAGCTACCAGATTTCAGTGCGAGTCAGAAGGGTAGATTCTCCTGGGGGGGAAAAAAATCTTATCTGTATAATTAGGCATCAAAAACTTAATAACCCATGTCCCTGTATTCTTCAGTTTTACAGCACTCAGCAGTCTCAAAACTTGCATTATGCTACAAACAACTATTAAAAATTTCTACTTCTTCACTTGCTCTAAAATGGGATTACAATCTCATTCTGGACATCCAAGTGTTATTGTAACAGAAACACCTGTTTAACACTCGTAACTTCACTGCCAGGACACACAAGAACTGACACTCCAACAGGTTCCACTAAGTGAGAAAACTGGATGAAAATCCAAACCTACCAATGATCTAGTGCGTGTGTATGGTTTTTGTGCATATCACTTTAAGAACATGGGAGGGCATATATTTGGAAAGCCAGCTGTAAACCCCTTAGATAGGCTTTGGAAAAAGCCAACCCATCATGCACAGCAGATGCTGGCTTCATAAATGTCACAGAAGGCAATGATGTAACCTGCTGTACTGTTTGGCTGACATAATTTATGTGTGCTTTCATACAGAATGCTAATAGTTTTTAAAACATGCTTTTTCTAAAGTGTTAACCAAACTAATAAACATGTTACAAAAACATCAGCTAGTTTTTCATTTCTCATATGATTAACACAACAGTGTTTAACAGCTGTGAGAAATTTCCAGTAACTTTTCACATTTTTCATTCATACAGTCCCTTTTAATCAGAAACTTTCTTTTATCTGAATTCAGTTGTATGCTTTGCTAAGAACTGTTACATCAACAATACCAGGAACTTCCTTATTATTATCCTATTTATGCCAAGGATTCTGATTGCTACCCCCCACTCCCACCTCAAATTTAAAGGAAAATGGAAAACTGTTAAGGAAAATTAAACCCTGCCGAGTGGTTGCTATGCATTTTGAATAGCCCTTTTGTGCATGTATTATACATACATACATACTACATGAACCTTTTATTGGCTAAATTTGTATCTAGTGTATGTTTATTAAACAGCCCAAAAAAAAAAGGCACTGTGAAGAGGCTGCCTGTTTTCAGGTCTTACTGGATTTGCAACAACACAAGATAGATGAATAAAAGACAAATACTGAAGTGTTAAAGATTCTTTCTTTTAGCATATGAAGACTTTAAAGCTTCACACTTGGAGTTCTCAGAAGTGCCTCTGTTTCCAGCATCTTTTTGAGCTCTTACTGAAACCCTTGAAACTTTTTTTTAAAGCTGATCTATCAATCATTTAAAAACAACAACAACAATACACACCAGGATTTTTCTCATCAGCCTTGCTATTAGCTTATTAAAGATACCATACAATGATGACAATATGAATATACAAGCTATTTTAACTCTGGGAATTCCACAGCACTGCTTTATTTGAAGGAAGTACAGACTCAGACCCCATGGCTGCACCTGGCTGCTGACTGAGCAGCCTTTTCAGTCTCTCAGAGCTGAAGAGAAGGAGTTAAATTCAATAATGTCAGTAGAATCTGCTTTAATTTCGACCTAGGATTGGAGGCATTTTACAGGCCTTACTTTAACCTTCTTCTCACAAAGGAAGGGAAAGGAAGGGAACCACCAGCTGGAGTAAGGATCTCATTGGATTCAACCTGTAGGTAGCGCTGTGAAAAACGGACTTGCTGCTGAAATGAAGCTGCCCTTGGCTAGTGTGGCACAAGGAAACAGTTCAGCCTATGAAGTGCTACCCAACAGTTCAGGTCAACACCTGCAGGAAAGAACTGAAACCATGTGAGCAAGATGAAGTTTAGTTGCTCCAAATTAAGATTGGATTTTAGCTTCAATGCGTAAGTTGGCACTTGCCAGCTGTGAAAAGTAACAGAAGAAAAAGTCAGGACCCTGTCTTTGCAGTTTGTTTGAAGAAGTTCAGCCACATCAAACAGTTATCTATGACGGACCCAAACCCTCTTCATAGAAGACAGGAAGCATTCTTCCTCTTTTAGCCCATGGTCATTAAGGAGGACAATTTCCTTCTGCTTCCTCTGGATAAGAAGGGTTGTTCTGGAGATATTTGCAAGTGAAAAATCTGACACTCAGATGAAGGGAAGGGTTAGAAAACCAGTAGCTAGTGGAGTTAATGACAAGAGGTGTATGCTTCTGAATGCTGAATCATGGTGTGTCTAGGCGAGTGACACAAAGCACTCTGCAAAATAGATCCAGTTGAACAGAATGGCATTCATCTGCTGAGTTACACATTTTGCCAAGCCCTTCTACCAGGAGCCCTGCCCTAGCCTCCCTCTATAATCCTCCTAGATGAAGAACACATTGATGAATTTTATATTCATGCAGCTATCAGTACACAGAGTATGCTTTAGAACCTTAGAGTTAGAGCTTTTAAAAAATATACAGCTCTAAAGCATTTCTTCATTTCTTCTTATGAGCTTAGGTTGAAGTGCTTTTACAAGTACTACACTGTACTGTCTGAAAGGAGTTCTGCAGAAATGCCCTGAGCTTGAAGTCAAAATGTAAGGCAGTGTCTCCACCATTCCTCAACCCTAGAAATGACAGACTTCATATCATGTAGTGTTATTGATTTTTGGAGCATCATCTTGTAAAAAAGATGAATAAAAAAAGGCTTTAAAGAGGAAGAAATAAATTCAGCAGTATGCAACTTGAGATTTGAAGCAGGCACAATATTAATCTAAATATCATGTTACATAAAATAAATACTAAGCATCCAAAAGTTTGCCATGATAAACAGCCATTCCAGCCACACGACCTATAAACTTGAAATAAGAGAGATGATCCTGCCCACATCACTCACTTGACTTGCAGGGCTCTAAGTGAGGACAGTAGCTGTTTCTGACTCTCCCTTTCTTTCACCTTCCCTGTCCCAGTGACTAATTTCTGACGGACAGTGAAGCCCCTGGGGACCAGGGCTCAGCCTGCTGGGCCCGGTGGCTATTGTTAGCTCTGCTTTTTGCTGCGTCTAATTCAGGACAGTTTCTTAAGCTTGTGTCTGGAGTGTCAAGAGTTCCTGTAGTGGGATCTTCATCTAATCTCCCCTGGGATAATCTTAAGTGCCTTGTTTTCCCTTTTCCTCTTGCTTGGGCTTTGTTCTTTTTGGCTTGCACACCAGCTAAATTCTCAAGTTGACAGCAGTTACTGAGAATCTGGAGGTAATTTCAATTACCTCTTTCATGGTGAAAAATTCCTCCTATTTTCCTCAGCTCTGCTTTGCATAAACTGAGTATTGCTTTAACTAATTACCTTATTTGTTCTACTCGAAGACAGATATGGTATCTGTGCTTGACTCTGAAGTTTTCTAAGGAAAAGGAAAAAGAAAAGGCGAGAATAAGCAATGGTTTCAAGCATGCAGAGCATGATTTGAAGAGGACAGAACCTCACAATCGAAGAGCTATGTCCATGTTCATTGTACCTCCCTAAATTTTAAAGGAGAAAACCTGTTAGAAAAAGTGACCTTCACATCAGATTCCAAAATGGACACATCAGCAATAATAAAGTGCCCAAATCATCTAGGATTCACAACTGCAATGAAGTCAGTAGGAGCTGATGGAATATTACTGCACAGAGAAAAAAGTCTGATATTTAACAACCATTTAAAGCCAAGTATACTGAAAAAAGAATATTCAATAATTTTCTACACATTTGCCTATGTTCATGTACACTCAGCCCTCTTAATGGCCTTCCAGTTAACTTGCTAGTTTCCACCAGTTTGATGGAGGTTGAACTTATACTACAAGTTATTAAATTCCTGCACGCCTCATGAAAATGGACACCTGGGTTGAGGAAGGTGGTTCTGTTTGTGCCCCTATTGAAGACAACTCTTTAACAAATGCTTAATCTTAGTAGGTGCAGGGAATCTGGACAGAGACATTATGAATGTCTCAGTCATTGAGAGAACCCTCAACTAGAGCTGACACTTTATTAAACAGTAGAGTATAAAAACACAAAGCAGAACTCCTGCAGACATCATGCTCATCTAGTTCGTGCCACGAACTTCTTGCCTTAAATTTTTAACTAATTTTCTTAGATGGATGAATCTTATGTTTCCCTGCCTTGGTCATTATGGACCATTTAAAACATCCAAATCAAAGGAAGAATACAAAGCATTACTCAGTCAGCCTACGTTATTAATCAGATTGTTTAGTCTGTTACCACTTGTATGTTTGTGTGATCCTTCCACTTACCAACTAAATGCAGGTAATCAAGGAACAGTGAGTGGAAGAACTCTACCAACAGTGTTCTGTATGGGCAGTTTCTTTCTGAGGATAGTAATTATTTCACTTATGGCTCTACCAAATTCTACTGTCTGGGGCTAATGGAGGCATTTGCAACCCCATGAATTTTTTGACAAATATGTTATTTTACTCAGGATAAAATGCTTCCTAGGAACATACCCATTTTAACAATTTTCTGGTTCAGATCCATCTAGTCACTTCTTATTACAGAGAGAGTAGAGAATGAATGGAAAGTTTTGAGTTTTCAATGCTGTATGTATGAAAATCCAGTAACAGGGGAGTTATCCATCTGGTTCCAAGCGGGAGCCAGAAAAATAATAGTGGTATCAGAAATTTATGTGAGTTGAATAATGAAAAGCATTGAATGAAAATAATTTGTTCTGATGGAAATCCATCTTTGCCTTATTTTGCTGTTGTATCTTACTGAGTTGTTGAATTCTGCCTTTTTGCTAAAATTTCACACCCTCTGTGTGATTAAGGAAAGTCAGGGATAGCGTAAAGAATATCTGTATTGCTCCTCCTACCACTATTTGAGTGCTCACTGAGGTGGAAATATAGCACTTTTCTTCTCAATCAACGATGGGGTAGTTAAGTGGTATAATTTGAAGAGCCAAATTTTGAGTTAGGATGGATTTATCTGTATGAATCATCAGACTTTTCATTATCTCCATGGTTTGTCTGTTGTTACAGAACTTATCTGTGTGGTTTAGCAGTTTGGTGACAAATTACTACTGTCAATCTGGTTCGCTTTTCCAAGACAGTCACTTAAATAAATGAAAACTGAATACCATGATATCAGTTTTCACTATACATATGCTCATTCTGTTCATGTTTTCACGATGGTGAACTTTGCTGCAATATACTACCTGTTTATTGCAGATTTGAAATACCAGTGTTACGTCAGTGGAAATAAGCAGTGAAGAGAGGAGTGAACGTTTTTGAAGCAATGCAGAAAGCTCACACACTTCACACAGTTTTGGACTGCTAAGCATTAAGCTAAAGTTGCATTCATCTGAAAATACTCTTGTGAAAGCTGCCTAAATCTGCAACCAGATTCTGTTTCAGGGTACTGTCGAAGGCTTGAACAAACGTGAAGCATCACAAATTCAGGATTATAAGAAGTATGAATAACCATAGCCAAAAATAGATCTGTTGTGGTGTCATGGGCTTAAAGGGTTAAGGAGCAATGGTTACAAAGGCAGAAACTTCTAGGAAAACAAAGAAACAGGACTCAAGGAGTATGAATGTGTCTTCCACCAGAAAAAAGCCCAAAACTTAAAAAAATATAGCCCCCTGAAACATCCTCCCACCCATACTTGAGGATACAAAGGACTAGCAAATAGTAAAATGGAACACACGCTGTGCTGATGCCCAGGTAAGGAACATTGCAAAGAACCAGGATCCTTACCATTTTCAACAGAGAAATTGTTGCTGCAAGATTTCACTAATTTCTGGTGGTGTTGCAATTTGTACTTTCAAGCAAAAGAAGCGAAATTTTGAATATTTTGCAGGAATGAACACTTTGTGTACGAAGTGATCTCTGCATTTTTCATAAAGGGTCTTTGGCAATCCAGATATGATAGCAACTTTTATCTCAAAACAAGAGTGGTTCTATAGAAAAAGAAAAAGTAGAAACCAATAAATAATAGTTTGACTGAGAAAAAAAAGCTTTGGAGTCTGAAGGACCAGGTTTGAAGGAGACACTAGGTATATATCAGCCAGGGTGACAAAGGAAAAACAGATCACGTATCCAGACAACTTGTTGATGGATATGCTTGCCAAAGATAATTTAGTGCTGAACACAGAGCTGAAAGCAACCAAGTAAAAATCAATAGGCATCCAAGTGGTGCTGTGTAGAGCAGTTTTACAGAGGACAGCACACATCAAAGTACGCAGTGAGAGTGAGCTGTGGCCCTTTCAGTCCTCAGAAATGAATTAAGTCAAACGCACATGGCTTCTTCATACAATGCTAACAGGATAGAAGGAAGACTTAAGCCCATCAGCAAGAACAGAGCAACGGATAAACCTCTTTGACTAAGACTTAGTTTATTTAGTCAGATGGGGAAAAAAAACCAACCCACCAAAGCCCCCCTAAAACCATCACTATCCCATCTGTCTGTGTTATTAACAAAGCTTTGTTCAAAGGCTGAGTGGTGTTAACAAGGCATCTCTGCTCATTCGAACTATACGAAGGTGCAGAAAGTCATAAAGTTAATACATTGTTAAGCGTTGATCAGACAATAACAACAAAAGGTAGAGAGAAATCCAAGAAGATCCACTACCAGCCTTTATTTCAAGGACACAACTGCAGGACATTCAAATCAGAGACAAATTTTTCTCTCGTCCCATCAGCAAGTCAAACCTTATCAAATTCTTGCTTTAAAGATGGAGTGTGTGTCTGTGTGTAAATCAAAAAGGTAAAGTATATCACATCTCAATTCAGCTGCAATCCTCTCCTTCTTCCTATTCAGAGACCACCACAAGAAAACAGGACTTCTCAAAGGATCATTAATGAAGAAAGATGTGTGTTATACTGCATGCTCAAACAATGGGTGAAACCCAGCAGAATTATAGATCTTGGCTAATGCATGAGAAAGTCAGAAAACAGACACAAAGCATCACTCACTGACAGTAATATAATAGCGTGCTCCCCTGGGACTGACGCATGCAGAGTACTGATTGGCCTGCATGTCTTTTGGGGATGCAATGCTGTTAGTGGGTTTTTTTTCAGACAAAGGAAAACTGGGAGCCCTAGAACTCTTGCAAAGAAAATGCCATTATCAATATAACTTTTCAGTGTTTGGACAACCCTGGGAGCTTTCATCAGGCCTCTTTCAGAAATTACAAGAATTCACATGCCATCTGTTTGTCCCTAAAAGTGCAACAACTGATGCCATTATCAAACCTTCTCTGCCAAAAGGGATGAAATTGACTTCAGCCAGCTTCCCCCATGCAAAGATTGCTTATTCCAGCATGAACTGCATGCAAACCATTAAGCAGGAATTTGGAGATGATTCCTGCAATGCGAACCCACTCTGCTGGATCCAGCAAGTTATGGCTGGACAACTGATGCCAGAGGGAATTTGGACATTCAGTGGATGCCTGAATCATCATCACCCAAAACTGTCTTGAAACTTACGAATTACAGATGTGTAACATCCATTCCTGCCAAACTGATGAATGCTTATGCATTAGTAATGGATTCAAATGCACAACAACATGCAAGTTCCAAGCCATATCAAGTAAATGACTGATGGTGACAAGGAACAGACTTTGCAAGATCACTGCAGTGAAGATTTGGCAGAGACAGATAAAAAAGAGGATAATCATGTTATACAAGACCTGTGAAGCAAATATCCGACATGATTCCACAGGGGGAAAATACCATGTTGTTTATTTATGGTATATTTAAAATTATCCTTTCCCTAATTGTGTTCAGAGTCTCTTTTTTACCCAAGAACTATGTACTCTGATAAAGTGAGTACTGTCATCAGAAACATGCTTAGCAGCACTGAACTACCCCACTGAGAAAGTTATCACATCCAAACAATGTCTAGACTTAGCAACACCTGCAAGGAGCTTCAGAAGAATTTTGACCACAGGAACCATCAGAAAGATGAATGCCTGACCTTGGCTCACCAGCTGTTGGCTGGACAAGACACTCGCACTTTGTAAGATCTCATCAACTGGCTTCTTTTGGCAAGTGATCCATATACTAAAAATGGGCAAGCTGCCCTTGTTAATGGGAAAATAAACTTCAGTGTAGACAAAAAGCTAGTGCTAACACAGGGGAAAAGTGGTCCTGCTCTCTCCCTATCCTGGATGCTCAGTTCCATCCTGGTGGTACCATGCCCTGTCTACTGAAACAAGGGTTTGTGTATCCATGCAATAAATTAGACTGGGAAAAATGGATTCAGCTGCACTCTTGTCCTCTCTCAACTGCAGCTGAATCTGCTCTGGTTCACCATTAAGCTTGTAAAAATACAGTGAAAGGAAGAGAATAGTACAAGGGTAGAGAACAAGCAGCCAGTAGCAGAGGAAGTGTGGAACCACTGTTTTTATCAATACTGACAACTTATGCTGGCCTAAAGTATTTGTCTGTCTACAGTCCTGAGATCTCCCAAATAGCTTCTCATTTCAGCATATATATTACCACTCCATAAGCCTGTCATCACTGCTTAAAGCTGGTAAAAACATTGCAAGAGAAGAGTGTTTTGGAAAACCAAGTTTCCTTTTCAAAAACTAAGCTCAAGCCTTTCTTCAGGTGTGAAAAGGACTGAATACCTAAAGACCACTCCTGCACATTTAAATTGAACATGATCTTCAACCCAAAATACATTTTATCTCATTGCCCTTGACTTGCACTACTGCCTGATTCCTGAGCACCAAAAGTTTAAATCAGAGAACATCCTACTGGGAAGGTGATCGAAGAGACTGAGGAGGAAAACTCAGAATAAAGTCGGCAAAGTCAAAACAGAAGTGATAGCCATTCCCCAACTCCATTCTTTTTTTGCATGCCATGCACAATTTCTTGTCCAGCTCTGACCATGTGCAAAACCCATGCAGGTCTCTCATCTCCAGTGGGAAAAACAAGCATTCTTCACACAGATCTGGCTCACTCATTTCTATTCACTAACAGTGCCAGCTTGAAAGCTTTAGGCTGGGATTTAAAAAAAAATGTTTTTCTGTCCATTAGAGCCTCCATGTCCAGGATGCTTTGATTTTTACATTACTATGAAAAATCCTTTCAATTTTATTAATTTTGGCACAACTTTTTAGCTTCAATTCACTTGTTATTAAATTGGCTTTCATAATTAAATTATTTTAAACATATTTTACTAAATATTTTGTTTTTAGAAGTTGCTATATTGACATATTTATCGCAATTTAATATGCCTTTTAATGTTGCATTTTTATGTGTTTTAGTATAAAAAGCATAAAGAAACAGACATGACTGAAATAAGAATTTCAGGCTTACTGAAATAAAAATAGTCAATCTGAAGTAATAAAAAGTGACATATCTCTTCTTTGACCTACATAAACACTTTTACCTTGCACACTGATTCTGAAAAGAAACATCCATGACATTCATTTCACATGCACTTCCCATTCCTGCAGACCCTGGCTGTGGCAGGTAGCCCAGGCTGTGTTTGCTGACTCAGTGGTACACTGGCTGCTGCTGCAGCTCCTTTGGACAAGGCACGAAGTCTGCAGTGCTCTCCCTGAGCTACAGCTCACTAGTAATAACTTCATGTGCACTGTATTTCGTGACATTGATTGTCAGTCCAGAACTTCTACATTCAGCACCTGCAGTCCTCTGGTATCTGCATACTCATTTGCTCCACCTGAATCCACAGTTTCTTTGAGATGAGGGTTTTTTTACGTGTGCAACAATCTCAGGCAGAGTCAGGTGATGATGTCAACCTTCTTCATGTTCAGGTGATGAAAGAGGTCTCATTTCAACCTAATGACCCTAACCCACCTTTGCTAAAGAAGCCTACTACCCGAGGCAGCCTAGACTGTCTGAAAAACTCCTGGTAAAACTATTCTCTTTCCCTCATACCCCGCTCCAGGCACTTGCATCAGTGCTGAAAATAATACCAGAAACAACTAGAAATTCCTACTCAAGGGAGGGATGGTGCATCCGGGAGGGAGGCAGGTAACGCAGTTCCCTCCTTCTCCCCAGCAGATCCTCCCCTCGGCGGGAGCGCACACGAAAGGTTTTATGAAAGTGACATATGTCTAATTGGCTGAAAGGTAATATTCAAAGGCCCACCGCTCCTCTCTGAGCTCAGGGACTGCAGCTGGCAGAGTGTTAAATCAGTTAACAGTTGGGCCCATTACTGCGCTGCACCACTGCTGCTGCTGCTGCTGTTACCGGGGCTGCTGCCCAGTTTGGCTCATTGAGCTCCCCAGTCAATGGAGAAGGCATCTCTATTGTGCACCTCAAAGCGTGCTCACAGCCCCTGAAAGAGAAACAGGCCCCAAACTACTGGGGCAGATCGTATGACAGGATTACTTGCTTGTTGTTCCTCTTTCTTTCTTTTTTTCTTCTTTAAAGGACTTCTATTGGACTACAGGAAGGAATTACGTGAGGGGGAGACCGTATTACATAGCGACAGCTGGAAAACTGGGGATTGCAGACTAGTAACGGAGCTGGGTTCCTTCTGTGCCGGCTGGACACCTACCTAAGGCATCTTTTAATTAATTTGTGTGGAGAGTGATCTCCAGAACCCAGGCAGCACAGAGCAAATCCTCGCACGACTGATGTCAGTGGCAGCCTGCTCCCAGCACTGTGGTGAGGAAAGGATTTTTTCACCAAGTCACACACAGCAGCCCCTCTTTGCAAACCTTAGAGCACAGAAGTGCAAGCATTTATTGTTCTTACAGGATCCAGCCATCCAGATTCAGGAAATGTGTTAAAGCTGTGATTAAGCAGAGCTTTGAATGCTTAACACTCCAGCCACAGCAGAGATCAGGTTCTTGACTGGTAAAACTCAGCATTTCGCTAATGGTGTCAGTAGATACCACCCAGCTGAGGAACTTCTCTAGCAGCCCAGCTGCTAAGTGGTTCTGATACCTCTGTCTAAGAAACAACAAACAGGCAATTTATATCAAACCCTCTGCTTTTTGCAAGTTGAGGCCATGTGCATGCACCTCAGACACCTGTATGTGTGCTTGCAACAAGCCATCTACAGTTTGCCTTCCAGAACTGTAAACAGGCACAGCAGTACAGAACTCTGACATTGCTTAAGACAAGGACAGTAATCGTTCAATTGGTGCCCGTGATGGCAGCAAGGGCATCGCTATCTGGAATTTCAAAATGACCCTTACCTGCTACATTTCCCTAGAAATGAACAAACATTACAAATTTCTCACATTATTAGTAGCATCTCAAAGCGTAGAAACTATTTAATTTACCTCTCTCATTGTTCAAATACCACTCAGTTAAGCCACACTGTAATCTATTTTCTCAGCCACATACGGAAAGCAGTGCCATCATTTAATCTGAGCCTAAAAACTGCACAAAACATGCAGTCCTGTCCCATGTAAAAATAGCACTTTCAGTTGGGAACTGCAAATCCTTCTGAAGGCTGGACAGATGGTGCCTCGTGCTACTTTTTGTGAAGTTTTCCTTCACATTTTTTGACTGAGGGAAAACCAAGTTGTCAAATCTTTAGGCAAAGTGTTAAATTCTGCATTGTTTTGATTCAAAATGCATAGTAGTCCAGGTCTGTAAAGATACCAAAACCCCCAAGCTCTATGACATTCTTGGAGGAGGGAACAGATCAGCCCAATTTTCATCTACATACCAGCACATTTGAACGGTTCTGGCAACAAACAAGAACACCAATGTGGATTTTAAAGCAGACTGGCACAAAGCAAGTTGCCACAAGAGAGGGTTTGAATTTAAAGTGCTCAGGCTCCGTTGTGGTAATTGTGATAAGATCAGATAAATGCTTTTATCATACCACAATAAAGGCAAGGTAAGACACCCGACTTGCCATTCGACACAAGCACAGGGCACTACCTCACACGTGCCACAAAATAAGACCCAACACTCAGGCACTCACCACAAAGCAGATGAGGCAATGTAAATCCCCGGGGTGAATAAAACCAGCCTGTTGTGCCAGAACATCCTGAAATAGTAACACATGCTGAAGTTGTACATTATTATTAACACCTAGGATTACGTCAGTATGGATCAAATCTTATCCAGCTCTTCCACACGTCATGTAGTCTCTGAGCACGCATTATTGTACTATTCAGTCATTTAATTAAAACAATAATTGATGTATAGGATGAAAAATAAAGAACTTCTTTTCTGACAAGCTTACAATTTAGCTTTATGAAAAGATGGTGTAGATACCTGACAGGATGCATTAAAAAATGGGAAGAGGATTTTTGTACAAGCAACAGATGAAAAGAGAATTTTAGAAACATGAGAAGCAAGGGAAGCTGGTAGAAAGGCCAGTTAGAGTACAGCTGAGTGGCCAGGCTGCAGGAACAACTGGATTGTGACAGGAGAGAGAAAGGATAGGTTAGATGAGAGAAAGAATAAAAAGTTTGCTTTTCCTATATAGGGACTAACAAGGGACAACATATCTAAAAAAAATTTTGGGAAAACATGAAAGAGGCAAGGCTGAGTGGATGGGAATTGAGAGAAATTGAAGGATGATGGCATAGTGCTCAGTTCCAAAGTTAGGGCTGAGAGATCATGTAAGTGACTGCTGTCATCCTGGAAACAAAATCCCAGGGTAGGTGGGGAAAACACCGAGGAATACCAACGCAGAAAATGAAAGACCAAGGGGTTTCACAACTTTAGAGCATTCAACACTACCGAGCATCCAGACTTTTTGTATCCTAATGGCTGTCATATTTTATCCTAGCTATTGTGGTCAGCTTCACCAACAACATTAATTTGTCAGATGTTGCTTTATTCCCTTCACATAGAAGATGTAAAGAACTACAGGACAGAGTCTACTCAGCCCTTGTGTCTGATATGCAGCTCCTGTTGGCACCATGGCAGAGCTGGAGCTCTTGGTGTGTAGCAAAGGGCAATCTGGTCTAGTGATCTCAGCAGGGGAAGGCTGGGATGTGGGCATGCCGCACGTCTTATGCCAGCTCTCACACTTGCTTCTCCCTCTGTAAAACGGGAATACCACCTGCCAGCCCCACAGGCTTGTCAGGAGGATTGATTAATGTTTGTAGACATTTTTAAGAGAGGGGGAAAGCTCACCAGACAGACCCGCTAAATGGCTGTGTGCAGGCAAACGGCTGTATCGCCACTATGGCTTAGCATTGTCTTCACAAACTGAGGCCTACACCATAAAAAAAATGGTTACATTTGGATTTAGTTATTGTCCCAAAGATTTGTAGCTGTCAGGCACAACTACAACACACAGCAATTCCAGAACAAGTGATTCTTAACCAAGGGCCCATCCCTTGCCTTTCACTTGGATCCAGAAAGCTTGCTGTCGGCTTGCATGTGTTCAGGGCTATGGGTGTTTCAGTCATAGTCTCATCACACAAACTTTCTAACCACTGCCAGACATGCTCCCTTGTCCTTGGACTCCCACTGGAAAGCATGCCTGCCCCCGTGTCCGAGTCTGTAATGCCAACAGTTAATTCATGGGCACATTGGCTCTGCTGCAGCCTTTTAGTAGTTTGCCCTAAAACTTGTACCTTGAATTTTGATTGTGCTCCCCCCAGATTGAGGGAAAATGCAGGGATGGGGTAACCCGTACCACGGCAGGGCTGCCATTCCAGAGCACAGATAAAAGTGAAACTTGAGCGGAAAATGTTTGCGGTGCCACTGGCAATCAAGGGCGGGGTTGTCCCAGCAACGGGAACACTTCATCAGCTCAGCTAACAGATGGTCAGTGAGCAACAGGCAGCATATGTTCCAATAAGCACTGACATCAGCACAGATGGAGGGTGGGCAGGAGGCTGGCCCTGAAACATAACCTGACATTTCCTTCTCATTTGGTGCTGCATTGTTATAACTCACACAGGAAGATTAGCAGGGAAAAGTGAATAGCATTAGGGAATCTGCTCAGGAACCGATTACTAACACTTCACTGCAGTTTTAGATTTTTACTTAACCAGAGTGCAACATTGTTAACAGCATTCAGGGGCAGAAAAGGAAAATGCAGTAGATTTTAACGATGAGGCTTTATTTTCATCACAGACAGGTTTTCCCAAGAACACTAATTAACAGACTGCCACCTTCTAGGGCTCTAGATCTCCAGTTCTGATTTCTACAGCGTTTTCTTTTACTACTTCCATCCCTCTCACAACAAAATGCACCCAAATACCCCACAGGATTAAATAAAGCACCACAACACATTATCACAAAGGGTATAACTTTCCTCAGACCACAAATAAACTTTAATGGTTTCTACAAAAGACAGAAAAACAGCCACAAAAGGAAAGAAATAAAATAAAGCATATAATTTTTCTGATGAGCATTCAATAAAAAACTAGGAATCAAAGGTGACTATAGTCCTTGGAATCAACAGCAGATTGATCTGGGACACAGAGAATCAGTATGCAAACGGGTTACACACAAGTTGTATGTTTATAGACTTGCATTGAGGATAATGGGGAAGCATGCTGCATGGCTGCAAAATGCCTCTGTAACAGATAGCAAGATGTCAAGTACATACATCCAAATGATGTAAGTATACAGCTGTATTACAGGCAGATATTACATGTGCAGCAACAGCCTTCTGTTACCTTGTGAGATACCTTTAGAAGTCTTTTCCTCTGCTAAGGCGTGGGAAAGTTTAGCAGGCACCTCCCTTCAATGCTAATGGGACTTGTATGTACATACATCTCTTGTGTCAGCAGAACAGACCCTCCAGTGAAGCCAGTCTACAGTCCTGGGGGACTGCCAAGCTGTTTTGGAAATGGCAAACCCTTCTATCTCTGTTCCTTCTGCCTTTCTTTGGAGAACATGAATTTGATCAGAGATTTGCAGTCTGTACATCCTCCTGTTTACTCATACAGTTTCTTCTCTGAAGCTTTACCCTGATACTAAGCAGTTATATAGCCTGATTCACATAAGGATCTTCTGCCCTTCTTCAAACTATAATCTCTCTGAGAGGTGAATAACATCAGCCCTCTTTCAGCAAAACATTGTGCAGGGAGTCAAATACTGACATTTTCATGCAGCTTCTAGTTTTGCACAGCTCAGTATCTGGCCTCAGCACTGCAGAATTATTAGGGGTAATATTCCACATATTTAGTGGTCATGCACTGCAGCCATCAGTTCCATGACTCTAAGCTTCCTAGAGACTTCTAAAGATGGCAGGCTGTGCTCCAACATCTGAAATGACTTTTAACAAATGAAGTCTTTCAGGATTCCCAAGGATTGGTCTGGTTTTGTATAATGTGCTCTTTAGAGAAAAAAAAAATTTCTGTATCTTTTTTTGTACTACATATGTTCCAAAATATGAGGCAAATAGGTAATTTGGATTAGTTATCCAACATGACAGGTCCTGAGTGTGCCATTTCTCCCCATATACATGTCTGGACAGAGGTAATTTTTCTAGGAAGACCAGAAACCTAAGGATGTTAACATTGTTTAGATCTCCAGAAGTTCTTGCCTCCATGTACATCCATTAAAGACTCAAATTGGACAAAGTACCTGAGCATTTCTCTTCCAGTGAGTCCCTCAGTTCTCTGAAGAAGTATGGATAAGGACTTGAACAAATAATCTGAGCATTGAACAAAAAGAGAGGAGATTGTTTCCACCTCTACTTCACTCTCCAACTTCCTTATCCTCAGAATGAGCAGGACATTCATGTTTATGGAAATAAAAGTTATCTCTCTCTCTCTCTCCTATACACCACCCTCATTCTTCAGACTGGAAGAGTGGGATAGCAAAAACATTATGAAGTTTAACAAACACAAGAGCGAAGTCCTGCACTTGTGACAACACAACCCATGAGCTGTGTGGCTGGGGAGTAATCTTGCTGAGAGGGACCTGGGGGTCCTGGTGGACAACAAACTGTGAAAGGAGTCAGTAGTATGCTGCTGCAGTAACAAAGCCCAATTGGATCCTGGGCTGCATCTGCAGAGACAGAGAAATAATTATCCCACTCTACTCAGCACTTTTTTGTCTACACGTAGAGTACTGTGTCCAGCTCTGGTCCTCATAATTCAAGAAAGAGAAAAAAGAGTCATTCACTGAAAGGCTGGAGAGGGTCCAAAGGAGTTTGTGAAGTTCACCGAAGGGCTGGAAACCTGTACTATCAGAACAGGCTGAAGGAGTGAAATCTTCTCTTTGGAGAAGAAAAGGCTCAGGGAGAACCTCATCATGTACTCCAGTACTTTAAGGGTAGCTCCAAGAGGACAGAGACTCTCTCTTCACAAGGGGCCGTGTGGAGAAGACAAGGGATTTCATCTCAATATAATAGAAAAATTCTTTACAGTGAGAAAAATCATTCACTGGAACAGCCTCTGGAGGGATGTGGTAGGGTCCTCATTGCTGGAGGTTTTCAAGATGTGATCAGACGGGGTGCTAAATAATCTCATCTGGGTTCTCTTTCCAATGGAAGTCTGGGTCAGGTGTGATCTTACAAGGCCATTTCAAACCTGGGCTGTTCTATAACTCCATATCTCCCTCATCTTAAAAAAAAAGAAGTTCTACAAAACGCTCTTGGGAAGTGAGACTGGTTTCACCTTAATGTGTAGAAAGTCCTTTCCCTAAAGAGAAGTCTTGTGTTCCCTCACCTGCTCCCAAACTACCAGTTTCTGTCCCACAGAAACTGGTTCTGCTGGCCACAGCAGACAGATTGAGTAACTGATCAAAAACTATTATTTATTGTCAGATTTTTGAGAAGGTTAGTTTTCAGTCAAGCCAACTCCCTGACTGTGTAAACAAGGCATGAACAAAGCAAGGCTGTGGACGGTAGTTTTCAATTTGCTATAAAATAGTCCACTGGAAATTTTCAGGACAGATGAGAGTAATATCAGTTGACTTCAACTTCTGTGGACACACAGCCACAAGTGTGTCCAAGCATTAAGTGACAGACACTGAGGAACATGGGTCTTGTCTTGAATTTTAACCACCGAAGCTGCAAAGTACAACCACAGGCAGGACCTCTATCAGATGTGATATACCTGCGAGTGAAATCTCATTCAGGGCAGAGAAATGAAACCTGGGCATGACCAATTCACTGGGGACTTCCTGAACATTTGCCTTTGGGACACTGAGAGCAGGGGCCACAAAATACAAAACAATTCTTACTGACAGCATATCCTAGGGCATATCCTGAAAATGCAAGGCTAGCAGTGTATCTGCTTTGCCCAGTGTCCCCACCAACGTGAGGGCTCCAGTGACACGTTAGAGCATTGCAAATAGAGAGATCCCAGCAAAATTTGCCCTGAGGAAGCATAAACAAAGCAGTTCTAGCAAGGCTCATGCAATGTTAGGAGCATATTTGTGCAGGGACTGGCAATGTCTTACAAGCAATTGCAGGTGCCTGATCTTAATGCTAGCAACTGCTTCTTTTTGTCTGTACTGTAGCCAGGACTTGTGAGTGTGAGAGAGATTGAATGCTTTGTAATGAAGGTATATTGTAACATTTCTCTCCAGGTGGCACTTTGTTAACAACAATTAGATCCTGATTGATCTTTGAAGGGCTAATTCTTATGTGGTTTGCAAGGGTCCTACAAGGAGCAAGTGTTGAGTGGGGGCACTTTAAAAGTATTAGTGAGAAAAAAAAAAAGAATAGTGCCATAAGAAATTTGCAATACAATGCCCAAGCCTCCTTTGCACCCACAGTAATTTGTTCTTATTCCTGTTATTATCCCCTCGGGCACTAATGGTCACTTTATTAATTAGTTGAAAATTGCATTCTAGGTCAAATGGCAGCTTTTTTCCCTCCCATTGTTGCAAATTGCTAGTGGTATGGCCCAGTAAATGGCAGTGTTACTGCAAAATGGGAAAGATCCTTTGCTTTTCAAGATAAAGCCTATGGACCAGCTGCACTTTCCATGACATTTCTAAGCAGAGCATTTCCCCAGGCCTGCTTTTAAGCAGTTAGAAATTAAACAGAACTCACTGTCATTGTTAAGATTTCTAATCATAGGCTGTTACTGTATTTGCTCTCACTCTCTTCACCCTCCCCTCATTTTAATTCTAGCTGAGCCTATTTTCTAAGGTGCATCTCTGCAGTGCTTAGTCCCATTGTTCAGCAAAGTAGGCAGTGTGTTTAGGTGCCTTAATTTCTTCTGGTGCTCTGATGGAAATACTTTAAAGACATCTGCTTTAGCAGAAGAGGACAGATACTTAGCTTATTTCTGAGAAATAAGGCCATGTCTGCGGCATCTGAAGTTAGAGACCCAAAAATTACAAATCACTCTTGAAAATATTTTCTGGCTACTGAATGTAGAAATAGAGCAAACCACAGCCTCAGAAAACAAAATGGGAAATTACAGATTTTGTGAAAGCTTTTTCATAAAGAAAACTCCTACTGAGGACAATAGATGTTTAGCCTTTAAACCGAGGATCAGCCCACCAGAAGTGAACATCAAAGCAGTCTATTTTCCATTAACTACTTTCTGTAGCCTACTGTGCTGGATGCAATCTGTCATGTGAGTTTGTAGTCCAGCAGTCAGGAAAGCTACCAGAAGTCAGAAGGCCTGGGCTAATTTCCCAGGACTGTCAGCCTAACGCATCTAAAAGGGTGCAGTTAATCTGAAGTCAGTTGCACAAGCCATCTAAGACAAAACATAGCCTCTAATTTCTATTTTTCTTTTAAGCAAGTCTGTCCTCATATCCTCTTAATTTTCTTCTGTGAATTTACTTTTAAACTAATATAACTTCTGTTCTGGTGGGCCCAGTTTAAAATCAACTGAATTCAGTGGAAGAAAACCTCCATCTGGCCCTTCAGGGATGTAATTGAAGTCATATAAAGAGCAAGAAAACTCTTTGTACAGCAGAAAAAGTTACAAAATTTCTTACAGAAACTACACACATGCTACCCTCACATTCTTAAAAGTACAACTGTTTTGGGGTTGAAACTATTCCCTCTGGAAGGATAGATACATCCAGCACAAAGAAAGGCATCTTGTGTTCCAGCAGGCTGGACAGTCGTCCTCTCAAAATCTAAATGCTGTGAGGTGGCACCAGCTGTAGCCTCTAGTGAGCATTACACAGAGCAGTTAACAACTCCCTGAATCACTGCACTCCTGGATCACTAGCAAGAGAAGAAAAGCTTTATTTCTTTTCTTCTTTTTGCCCCCTCCTCTCTTCCCCCCACCTCTCCACCAGTTTCTATAACAATAAGCTATCAGCCTTGCTAGGTTGGCTCTCTCTACAGGCAGATGGGGGTGTTTGTCAGGGAGAGAGATGGTGGAGTGATCAAGCAATAACACGTTAGTGTAAACAAATGCACAATGACAAATTTGGGATTTCTTTCCTACTCCCAACAAGTAAGTGTTAGGACATGCAAACTGTCTCCTCTTAGCACTTAATATTTTTCCTTTGATGCTATTTTTTAACTTGCTTGGAGCAGAAGTTTCTTACAGCACTATTTGTTGCCAAGAATTAATATAGTAATCAGTAACGCAAACAAGTAAAAGAATTCCTCATCAGAGTAAGAGAAGGCAAAGAAGGCTGAATTTGCAGGTTATTATTCCTTCTGTTCAAAAACTTCAGCAATCATTCAAAATGTAACCTTTATTTAAAGCATAAACCACAATCACTGTCTAGAGTTCTAGAGGTGTCACACAGTTATAAAATGAGCCTAGATATGCAGATAATCAATAAAAAGCCCCAAACGAACCTGCATTAAATGTATTCCAACCATGATGGACATTCAACATGCCAAATGTTTCTGAATTGTTTTTAAAACCTAGAAGTTTTGGTCTAGATGCATTGGCCACCTTTGCTCTGTGCTGCTGTGCATCAACTCTGTAGCTGCCCTCTTTTGTTTGGAAATGCAACGTTGCCAGTGGATTTGTTTGAGCCTCTCCCATTTGCTTCTTTGTGGAGTCTCCCCCCTTTGCATGGGGAAGGTAGAGTAGAAATTAAATCACACCTACAAAATGAAGGCTTTGTTGAAGACAGAAGTATTGCAATTTGCCCAGAGATGGTCAAGATTTGGAGGCAGCCCTATCACCGTGATCATTCATATGCGTATTATGTAACAAGAGATCTTGCTTTATCACCAGTATGCCTCAAACCTTGATAAACTTCACTGAAATTTAAAACCCTCCAGCAGAATGCAGATCAGAAGGACTAAAAGATTTGATGGGTAATTAAACTAGGGGGCAAAGATGATTATCAGAAGGCAGCACATTACACACTTACATTCTTTTAGATGAGCTGCATCATCATCACAAATGAAAATTAAAGTATTATCAGAAAGTAAAAACAGAGTTGGTTGGGCCTCTGCTATTAACAAACAAAGCCTTGACTGAAATAAAGCTGAATGTGATGAAGGTAACTGCTGAATGATTACCTTGACCTAAATTTTCCAAATGCCATAAATGACATGCAAGTTTCTCATCACTTTTCTAAAAATTATAATTGCTTTCACTGAATAATGAATTTCATGAATTTTTGAGCTACCTAAGGCATATTTGGAAAACACATGTGAGATCAGGACAGCTCTTACAGTACAGTTTTGCTCTGTAAGAGTCCAAAGGCCAGCTGCACACTTGGCTACCTAATTTTTGAGAGAGGGGGCACTATACTCTATTAAAAAGCCTGCAGTTATCAAGCGTTTTCAGAGAGTTTATATCTGGGATTAGTCTCTGTGCCTAGTATTTCTTCTGTCTTCTGGCATGAAAAAGAGCAGATTAATACATTTGAAGTATCAATGTATATAAAAATTCATGCCTAAATTAACTATATTAACAAGTAACATATCCCTGTTCATCTGTGTGACCACTACCAATAAAAGGTCATTCGATAAGTGATCCAATGACTAACTGTGGGAAAATAAGAACCAACACAAAACTAAAAGCCTTGAAATATTAAATGTTGTATACATCCATCCCTGGCATTCTGTTTTGTCCTTGCTTCCTTGGCCTATGTAACTTTCAGGTTTGTGACTGCACCCGATTAACAAATCCAGTCCTTCTTCTCCAAAAGATTGGTAAGCAGTAGTCATAAATATCATCAATGAGGAGAGTTTCTTGGTGATGTTTATTGACAAGATACAACTTGATATCAAATATGAACACCCACTGCAGAATACAACACTGTGTGACTGAAATTCTGCAGTCAGAGCAGTTCTTTGGCCCCAGTTACCTCCCTATTTGTAGTATGTAGAGATACGGGAGACAGAAGTTGCAATTGCTACAGCTGATGTCCTGCCTACACTCTAATTGCAGGTGTGTTAGTCATTTTTAAGTTGTGCACTACTGTAACTACTATCTGGGCAATGAACAGCACTCCATACAAGATTAGGGTTGGTAACTGGTTTTGATTCCTTACCTGAATAAACAAATACTCCAGACTGTAAGGCTGAGGGGTTTTAATACAATAAGGATCTATTTTCCCAGTTGGCAAAATCACAAACAAATATTAGTCCTTAATTTTGTAGTAAGACTAAATAAATTTAGGCTGGTGAGTACTCAGACAGAATACCCTGCCAGCTGACTCTTTGTCTTTTACATACAACACTTCAACCCATGTGTTATCTCAACTACATACTTCCAGGTAAAAAATCCTGGCCACGACACTGTAGGCTTAACTTAACACCTGATCTTCCTCCTAGGGCTTCAAAAGCAGTACAAGTCAGCGGAGCTCTAGGAGTATCAGTTTCAAGAACATACTCTTTGACAAATGAGCTTCCATGTTCCGAAGCAGCTTCAGATTTGTGGCGTGTAATGTTGAAACACGGTGTACTCAGTACCTAGTACTGGGTAAGAAGGGCCTGGGTGTCAGCAGCAAGGTCTAGGAAAGCAATGAATGCAAGTTCCTAACTGTAGAGAGATACACAAAGACACTTTGCTGGTTGTAGCCGTTTTCAGTTTTCCAAGCTTCCAGCAGCAAGTAATCCCACAGGCCATATCTATTGTTTTGACACCATCCAATTACTGTGACAGTTTCAGCTGAACTTTCTGACCCCCTGGGTTGTCAGGGCTCGCAGGGCAGCAAGGGTGGCCTGCTCCACAAGCGAAGGCAAGGCAGTCGTGGCATGGCAATGTAGGGCAGTGACGACTGGTGAGGGTGCAGTCCCACCGTAGGAGTGCTGAGCAGGTCTGATGATGGTAACCAGATTCACACAACATTCCCGTGGTCACTGGACAAGTCTATGGGGATGAGGGACATGCAGGTCAAGCCAGGAAGTCAAATCAGCAAGGCAAAGGCAGGATAAGATAGGCAGGACACACGAATACCTGCAAAGTAGATTAAGCAAGCAGCAAGGGCAAGGACCTGGGTTTAAGTGGACTCTGGGCTCTTGAGCCAAGGGTCTCATGGGATTCCTGTGAGAATTCTCACATCTCTCACACAGGTCTTTCTCACACACCAGCTGGATCCAAAGTCACCCAGCTGCAGGCAGCCAAACCCCTTGAGGGACAGAAGAGCCTGTAGTGCATTCAGGGGTGCAGGCATTCAGCTGTCAGGCACCTCTGCAACTGGGACACCAGAAAACACTGGTGCTTGTATACTCACCATCACTGAGCCCTGTCCTGAGCAACTTCAGCCAGTTTGAATGACCTACATTCAGGAGCAACCTTACCAGGTCATCAACATGTACCCAGAAGGGCAGCCTCACCAGACTCACAAAGCACCACGGTATTCCCGTACTCTCAAGCACGATATGCCTATATGGCATAAGCATGCCAAAGGTTTCTGCATATTTACTGAGCTCACCATGCTTCTATATCACCTATATCATTCTATATCATTCTATATCTTAGAGATACTCTCTAAGGAGGCTCTGCACCACTGAGGAATATCCCATCAAACTTCCTAGTCCACCTCCCAGCTTAGCTGCCAAGCGGGAGTCAATGTTTAAGTATGAATATGTAAACTTTTGATCTTCCTCACCAACATTTAAATAAAGAACACCTTTACAAAATAATACCATATATTTGACTACACTTATAATTTTGCTCAGACAGCATGGCACAAAAAGATCCGTAGAGCTGTTCCCCACCATCTCAGCACAACGCTTGCTAAGGTAGCAAAGCAATTAAAACTGTGCTTTTCTGTTTTATAAAAGAAGCATAAACTATGTTTTGATGCTTACAGTCCCACAGCATCATAGGATTAACTCAGTGTTTCCATGTTTTCTGCAGTCCAGATTCAGATTCCCAGTGGAATGGTGTCACACATCAGTAATGTAAGAGGAAGGATACATAATACATAAAAAGAGGAAACTTGATAAATGTCTTCCTGTCATCCTTTCTCTCACAATGACTATGTTACAATTTCTGCTGAGTCACAGTCGACTAAGTTATTGATGTTATAGAATATTCTCTGGTTCCCTTTCCTGAAGGGGAATGCATAAAGCTAATAAAGCAATCCACAATTTCAGTGAACATTGGATGACAGCTACCCAGTGCACAGGCTAGAGAAGACTGTAAGCAGTACAGCTGAACAAGAACACTTATCTTCACAAACATCTATTCCCTCACTTCAAATCCACATCTGTTTTTCCTCTGTCCTGTAACCATTCAAGACAACCCTGTAGTCCACATTTAAGGAAATCCTATTAGACTGGAATCTTTAAGGTCTTGTCTATAATTTCCTTCTAGAGTTCATAAGCTTTATGCTACTCTGAACAATTCAAAGTTCAGCGAGACAGGAAAGTAGCACCTCTGTGTTTCAGCTTCATGCTTATGCTTTCAGTCTACAATTCCTGGTGGGAAAAAAATATTTTGGCTTGGAAATAATAATAAGCAGCCTCTGCTTATGGTCTATCATTAGGAAGGAAAAAACCCTCACAGAGACACTATCAATTCTTCAGTAGTCAGGGTAATTATTACCAACAATTCATAGCATACCACAGCTAGCACAGCAAAACTCCCACTCTAGCTGTATTTAACTTTGTTTATTGAGGCCAACAGAAATCTTTTCTCATATCAAATCCTGAAAGGGGAATTACCAACAAATTCTGGCACACAATCACATTCCTTTCAAATACACCATTATACATCATGAGATCCCTGAAACTAGAGAACTTTCCATAAAACTCAGACCACATTATTCCAAAAGGTTCAGGGGCAAGGGGATAGAGGGGGGAGAAAAAAATGATAGTACAATTACAGTCAGTGACAAATCAATCAAAAAAGGAAGCAGGAATACTCCATCATGTCAGGATCCCTGCAATGTAAATGAAGACACCATGTTGTGTAAAGATTGTGTCTGTTAAAATTTTTAACAGAACTGGAAATCCTGTATTGTTTATTTGTTTAGTTGGATTGTTGCTGTATGCTGAGTATGAAAGAATATATTTATTTGGTTACAAACAGAAAAATACATGCAAGGAAATCATAGCATGGAGTTATGTATGCCTGACAATACTATTCACTTGGACCTAACATGTATACTAAACAGGAACTAGGTTCCACTGAGAGTTGATTCAAAGAATTTACCTGCACAAGGCCCAAGAAACAACATTAACTGAATAATCACAGAATCACAGAATGGGTCAGGTTGGAAGGGACCACAATGGGTCATTTGGTCCAACCTCCTTGCTCAAATAGGGTTGTCCTAGAACACATCGCATGACGTTTCATCCAGGTGATTCTTGAATATTTTGTGATGGATACTCCACAACCTCTCTGAACAATCTGTTCCAGTGCTTGGTCAACTGGACAGTAAAGAAGTTCTTCCTCATATTCAGTTCCTGAACTTCCTGTGCATCAGTTTCTGGCCGTTGACTCGTCCTATGGCTTGGCACCACCGAGAAGAGCCTGACTCCATCCTCCTGGCACCCTCCCTTTAGATATTTATATACATTGATGAGCTCCCCTCTCACTCCTCTCTTCTTGAGGCCGAACAGGTCCAACTCTCTCAACCTTTCCTTGTAAGAGAGATTCTCCAATCCTTTAATCATCTTTGCAGTCCTCGCTGCACTTGCTCCAGGAGCTCCATGTATCTTTTGTACTTCCTTTTTTTCTTTCATCATATACCACCCATATGAGAAGGAGTTACTATATAATTTAATGTACTGAAAATGCTGAAGTACAAAACTAAAGATACTGTGATTCCAAAGCACATACACAGATGAAAACCCAACAGTTCCATAAACATCCACTTGAACCAACTCTGTTCAAAGTTTGCTAGAAATCTAAGAAAAGCATGAAATTGTTGAAGTCTATGTAGATGGAGACACTTCAATTGAGATGCAGATCAGTAAAGAAAGAAACACAGTTCTAAGTGTGTCACATGCTTTCTATGATCTTATGTGTTGCTAAAAATTGCACATGCTCTGTTATTTTACATTTCTTTAGTATTGTTTATACTCTGAAGTTAATTAATTTTAATACTATTTAAAATGAATTAATTTTAAAATTAAAGAATACATACATCACTGAAATTGAATCACAAAGTGAAACATATAAATTTTTAAGAAATAATTCTGAAGATAGGTGTTTGAATTAGAATTCTGGACAGAAAATAAATATTGAATTCTCATAAGTATTATTCATTACAGAAATAAAGCATGACAGATTCTTTCTTTCCTCAGTTGACAAAGATAGAAAAAGTCCCTTAACTGGAAGTAACAAATGTAATAGCAATGTTTATGTCTTGTAAGAAAGTGTTACATTTTACAAAAAGGTGATATTGTTTCGCTGGCAGATGATGCTTACATCAGTGACAGCATATTTCAAACTTTTCTACAGGTTTCAGTAAAAATGGTATAACCCTTAAGATACAGATATAATCCACAATTAAGACACAAACCACAAAAAGCATGAACATGATACATTATTGACGGTGGGGAAAGTCTTGTAATATAAACAACTATAACAAAAATATGCAAAAATCATAGTTTAAGTCCTAAATTCACACTCAGGAATATCTAACAGTGCTGTAAAAAACACTTCAGACTTTCTGTTGTCAAACGGACACAACCATGTAGCTGTACTGGGATGTTATTGTGTCTCAGGTACCTGTAACTTAAGTTTTAGTGATTCTGGTCTCATAACAAGAGACCTAACACGACAAGTGATTAACAAGGTGAACAGCCTCAGCTTTGAGTGATTTCCTCCACAGTTACGTGGTTCAGTTATTTGTACAAAGTTCATAAAAAGAGGGTCTCATAAACAAAAATTATCTCAATGGTAACTATCCCATCATCTCAGTTTGCCACTTGTAGACATGTATTCTTTACCGAGGTGGGAGGTGAAATCTCCTCCGGTCTGGGTGTCCCGATCCCCCACCTGGAGAAAGGAGGAGAGGAATTAAACACTTTTAATGAACATTAAAGCAGGAAAACAAGAGCTCATTCAGGTAGCCCCCAAGAACAATTACATTTATACATATCCTGAAAAAAAGTACATGTCCCTATCCAGTTGGTGTATAATTATGTGTAACATTTTGAGATGCTGGAGGATAAAGTCCATGGTGTCATTGATTTTCTTAAAACTCTTGGGTGACTGTAACTTTTAAGTCTGTGTTGGGATAGTGAGTCATACAGGTCATACACTGTGGCTGGTAGATAAGACTGCATGACTTCAGGAAAGGAAAATTCACTATTTAGAACCAGACATCATAAGCTATATTTAAAGATATTTTCATACTGGTTTAAGTGTGCCTGTGTACAATACTGCTTTAGTTATAGATTCCTACAAGCAAAGTAGTACTCACAATGTAAATTGCATATTTTTTTTTCAGCACTGAAGTTCTACCAAGTCCCATCTGCATTACAGTCCTATCAAAATCCTATTAATCAGAAACATGACTGAACACAGACTATGCAACACCAGTGTGGAAGCCTTGACTAAATATCTCGCAAATGAGAGCTTGCTTGCATTGTCTTCTGTCACAGGTTTTACAGTGTGCTAAGGCTGGAGTGAATGTACCCTCTTGATGCAATTACATTCCGTGAAGAAATGGAAATCTGGATAATTCCTTTTTGCCTTGGACAAAAGATTTTCTCTCAGTGAAACATATCTCCAACAACTTTTTTCCCCTCTTTCATTGACACTCATCTTCTGTTTCCCCCAAAAAACTGCTTTCAGTGCTCCATAAAAGCTTTTCTCCAAAACCTTGTTTTGATTTTTCTTCTTTCTTTAAAATAAATTACTTCTGCAAAAGTGGTATTTTCTAAGTTGACTTATTTAAAAACAAAAGAGCTGCTCAATTCCACTATTTTTTTTTTTTTAACAGAAAGATAGAAGAAAAATACAGCAAAGATGGATGGAAACAAAGAAGCAAAACTATTTTTTTTTTAAAGGACAGAGTTTTCTTAGGCAGAATATAGTTGACCCCCAAAATCCAACAATATCTAAATGCAAGAATGAAATCGTCATAATGCTTCATGATGTTCCCATCTCACTGTTTATGATTCTGGTGGTAGATAACTGGTAGCTACAATTATAATCCAGTACTTCTAGCGCTCTGCGAGCTCTTACTCATTATGATCCCACCCCTGAGCCCATCATAGAGAGAGTTGTGATGTTTATCTTATCACTGGCAGAAATTCTGTATAATTTCCAACATCTTTCACTATTTCTAAAGTATTAGGGTATCCTTGATTTTAACCATTCATGTAGCTGTTACAGCTACACCCATAGACATTCTCTCCCCTACCTCATTCCCTTACCTCCAGTTCACTTTTCAGGCAGATTTCAAAATACTTAGTGTGAGAACCATTGTACACATCACAGAAATTTTAAAATACAGCTATAAAAGTATAGATAAGGTTATATTTACTTATTTAGTCTCTTTTTTTTTGCTATATTTTGTATGCTGATTTAGATCTAAGTGGTAGTTTGTATGCTATGACACAAAATATCAGTGTTTAACCGCTGGACTGCTGAAGAGAGGGGCAAAGACACATGATAATTCACAGTCATTTCCAGAGTTCTTAATGCTCAGTTTATGTTTAGGTTTTTGTAGAATGAGATAACAATGTGATGCAAAATAGTGGTCTTCTAATTAATGAAGTTCATCTACCAATAATCTATATGGCCTGTGGTGTGGTGTCGCAGCCACAAACCTAGAATCCATAAATTATCAAACAAGAAATACTAAGGGAAAAATCTACCTCCCTGTGAGGCTTAGTTGCCCTGCTCTGAATTACAGGGATGTGCTCCTATCCCTTTGTAATACACAGCCAAGAAATGTACAGACAGAAGTTAAATGAATAAAATCAAACCAAACCAAAAAAACCTTACCCCTTCCAAAACCCAAACCCTTCCCCAGCTGAATTCCCTACATTCAAAATACAGCTAGAGGATGAGCTGTAAATTACAGCAGGTTGATGTTTACTATTCACCATAGGATGAGGGATGCCCAAATCCAATTCTTGTTCTGCCTGAGGGGATTCAAGCCATCATCTCAGAGAAATACCAGAGCTTCTCAGGTTGATGCTGTCTTGTCTTTCCTCTACTGGTGAAGTTGAGAAAGTCATGGAATTCTTAAACATTAACTGATTTGAGAGAGCAAAGGCTGCCTAATCATTATTATTCTCCTGACACAGAAGATATGGGTCCTGTGGTTACTGTTCAATTACTTTTTAATGCATTTAATCCAATGATTGATATATCATATGCAACAGCAGGAATCATATAACAGTATACAATGGGAAGGTACACAAAGAGTGGGAGATGCAGATATTAGTAAAATTAGTAGGAAGTTTTATAACATAAGCTACCATGAACACAAATTGGCTACTTTTTTGTTCTTTTTTTTTTTCTCTCTTTGGTGAGACACATACAGCAGAGGCACCAGCTACATAAAGAAACTACCTAAATACCTGAGCTAATATTAGCCAACTTAGGAAAAAGGAGTTTTGTCAAAATGAGTCATGTTGGCAGATTAGTTTAAAAGGAGCTCTAAAGCATTGCAGGGCTCTTTTGTAAGAACAGACGTATTTTTCCAATAAATCTGTTTAACTTCTAACAGAGGCAATTTAACTGCAGTTATGGGATCATGTTTTAAGAGTGTCCCGAGGGTAAGAAATAGTGTGGAAGAAGCCATGATGTTTTAATGATGCTACTGAAAGACATTTATAACACAGCAGCACAGTTACTGTGGAACAAACTTTGTGGAATCCATCTAGTCATAAGATCTCTGGAACTGGTCAGAGATGATCTTACCTCTGAATATTAGGTTTCTTGAGATGGTCAAGAACTCATAACAATGACCAGCTTTCCTTGCTTGTGATCAGCATACATACTCTATATTTTAGCTTTACATTTTACATACAGGACTGAACAATCTTTTTTGTGAATCAGATCGTAGCCTCTTACTGCCAAGCATTCAACAGTGGCAGCTGAAACACATTAAACACTTCACTGTATTTTTTTATTATTTATCTTCCCTAATCACATCATCAATCTTCTTTGAAAACTTCACCTAGAAACACAAAAGAAATTCAGGCTCTGTATACTTAATAAAACAACTGATATTTCTAGACACTTGACTTCCTTTTGTTTATTTTCTTTCATCTATGTGTATGTGCTTCAACTCACAGTAACGAGGAAGTAGAATTGAATTATGTCAGCTCAACAGTGCTATCCACAGTGATGCTTCATTGAAATGTCTGTTCAAGAAGTGAGACTGGAGAATGACTTAAGATTAATGCCAAGGCAAGACAGACCATGCATTTGTTTCACTCAGGGAGTGACCTGGAAGCTGAGACCCTGACCTAGAAAAGCACTTAAGAATGTGTTTAACTTTATTCATATGCTTAGGCGTTTTGTTGAAGTATGAACAAAAATCTGCAGCTAAAGACTTCAGACAGACATTTCTGTGCAGCTGTGCCAATTTGCTTTAGAACTATTACAGTTTTAAACACAGTTCAGCTGAGACCAGGCATGAAAATTATAAATACCACATGAAAGCTTTTTTTCCCAGAACACTGGGAGCAAAAGATGACTAGAGATTATAACGCTCCACTCTACCTCACCCTGCAGAGTTAGATTTTCCTGATAGTAGTACACAACTATGATGCAAGTTTTGTTACTGACTGCTGTAGCCACAGGGTAAATGCATATAAACACAGAGCTTTTATATTGTTGACAGAGAAAATTCCAAAAACACAAATGTGCGCACATATTTTACCTTGTGATTGAGGATTTCTCTGTACGAACCCCCTCATCTGGTTATGATAGGGAGAAACAAAATGACTTCTGCGTGGTTGTTGGAATCTGGGATTAAAATCTCTTTGTTCTCTTCCTGAAAAACAGTATTTACTAAGCAACTCTGACAGTATATAGGAATAAATGAAGAAACAATATTTTTCAGGAAACAATATTTCTTAGTTTTACGCCAAAATACTCACGCACAATTATGATTTTTCCAAACTAAAGTCAGCCTAATAAGTGTGGTTCTTGTCCTCATTTCCATCTATGCTCATCGTGATTACAAGCTGTTAACAAGTGTATTTAGAAACCAGATCAAAATTTTATGACACAGATTTGGAGACTGCAGTCATTAAACCAATCAGAAATTTCTGTCCAAATTGGAATCACAAATCATCATTAAAATGGTTAAGTATAGCTCTCAAAGAGAAGCAGATGCTAAGGCCTGGTACTATGAATCACCAACAGATATCCTTAATTTTGAATGTCCAGCACCAGCATGGTGGAGTATCACATCAGAAGTATTCCTATCACCTAATACAAAGTACTGAACTAGCAGAAAAGCATTCTGTCTGCTGTAATTTGCTCAAGGAATTCTTAAGGGGTAATTTTTACCCTCACAGACACTATAATTGATCAGGTATTAAGCAAGTGATAAATACAATACAAGCATAAACACTGAGATTTGAGGTGAGTTATTTTGAAGTCTCAAAAGTCTCAACATTCAGGCTGATCTGTGATTGATGCTAAAAACCTTTTAGATGTTTTTTTTCCCCAAAAGTCAGGTAGATCACATAGGGAAAGCAAATGTCTTTAGCAAACCAAGCCATATGGCTGGGGGAAAAAAGCAAGGTTGTAAATAAAAAGCACAGTTCTCCAGGTTGCCCAAAAGCTTTCCTATAGTTTGAACCATATCACTGAGTCCAATAAAAAGTATTCTCTCTTCATTGCCTCACTCAGAGCTTCAACTATCAGTGTTAAAATAGCTCCCCGGAGGGAATGGGAGAGAAAGGTCTGGACCACTTAATTCCTCCTATAAAAATAACTTTAGTCTCAGAGTAAATAGTGATTTTTCTGTCAACGAATGATATTCATTGCACATATCTCACTACCTATGTAGCTAGATGGAAATATTATTCTATCTAAAATTGGTTAATCATATTAACATGAATTGTTAAAAAGGGAAATATTTTCTAAGATCTCTCCTTTGGTTTCTTGGAGAAACACCTTACAATTTACTTATCTTGATGGGATGCCTATGTAATTGATGCTGCTGTTGAAGGATAATTGAACTCATTGATATATTAATTTTACTGAGAAAATCAACACAATGCCAACCTGCGTTAAATCCATTCCCTCTTGGTCTGCTCTGTATCACTCTTCTCTTTGCCATGCAAACCTTGCAAATGAAGGACTTCAGATTCTGGAAGGGTGTATACAAAGACTCCTGCAAACAACAGGGTTAAAAATCAATGACTCTTCTGCTCATATTTCTTCAAGTGTAGCACAAATCAAACACATAAACAACAACTAAAAGACTTGTCTTAGCCACACATGCATACATGAAGGTTGTAGATCTGGTTCACATTTTTTCAGGAAGTAAATTTCAAACGTTTAATATTAAAAGCGGGTACTTGGATGGATGAGTAGGGGTGCAGAAGAAGTGTTTTCCAGCTTCCTCAGTGAAATTTGGTTTTCTTCTCTGCTCATATCTGTAAATCACTTCCCTTCTTATTCTATTAACTTGTACCTGTAGATATACTTAACTAGACTTCTATCAGCAATACCTCAGGTAGAGATGGTTAGAGCCTCCAGATAAAGACTGATGAACTCATGGAAAATACACCAGTTAAAATCAAAGTCTCTTAATCTCATATGTTAGAAACAAAACTTAACCCAACAGTAATACATCAGCCCTGACTCCCGACTGATAAAATAGAACTAAGTCTAAAGAGAAATGGAGGAATTAAATAAAAATGTTTACCTGGTCATGTGATGATAAATATTACTGTCAAAAGGAAAAGCTGAAGCTATTTAAAGATGCAACACTGAGAGATGTGATATATCCTTAACTTGCTCTGATTTCTGTGAGCTTTGAAAAAGTGACAGGTCTCAGAATGTATTTATTTTCTCCTGATTTGTACTGGGCATGTGGGATTTTAGTACACAATAAAGGGAATTATGATGAGAGATTTTAGAGTGATAGGGTAATTTGTGATTTTCATAAATCTGAACAGATTTTTACGGGATAACAATGCCTTTTTTAGAAGCAGGAAGGAGGGAGGAAGATGATGTGAGAAGGTAAAAAATCCAATCGGTAGCAAGACTGCAGCAACTAGAGAGGCTTCTTAAATTTGAGGTAGAGTCTGAATCCCTGAACCCTTCTGCGAACTTCCCAACTACATTATTTGATTTAACAAACCTCTTTATAGAGCCTTAAACAAAACTTGCAGTTTTGGGTTTTTTTTTTACCACACAAGCTAAGTCCAGTTTGTGAAGAATACCCTCTAATGAGAAAAACCTTTCATTTTATTCTTGGAAGAACAAATTCAGAATGTGTTTATGAAGGTCGGATGAAAGGCATGATCAGAAAAGAACAAAACATATAATTTATGCTGACCCCATTATGTAATTTGGTTTTAATTTTAAAAACTTGATTATAAACATACTCATTAGTGAGAAGCACAATAAAAAGGCTAATAAAGTGATAATATCATTGCCTCACTGCTTTATGAGACTATTATATCAAATTTTCTGTGCAGATAAAGAAACTAATATGATTACTGTTTTGAAAAACAGAGAACTAGCATAATGTGAGCTTAGCATATTTTTTAAAAAAGCAAGATGGCTCTATTTTTTTATTCTTATCCGAAGCTGTCCATTTTTTATCTTTAACAGCTGCTAGGTTACAAAGAACTGAGTCACACAAAAACTTGCCCACAAATATATCAACTGTATTTAATATATACATTGTCTTCTTTGGGTACAAGAATCTGCAGGAAGCAAATCCTAAAATGTTCAAAATTTCTGATATACATGTAAATATTTGTATTTGCACTGTAATTTTCAGAAAGCTATTAACTGTTTTTAAGCCCAAAACCAGCACTAACTCTGAGATTGCCCGAAGTTCCCAAAGTAATGTAACTCTCCAGATCATAGAGAAGGGACCTAAGGAGTCAGGAGACAAGCACTGAACAACAAAAGGAATAACTTTCCTATTATTTATATTTTCTATAACAAAACATCCCATGTAGAATAACTTCTTTTCTGAATACAATGCTATCACTATCACCAGATTATATTTATGGTGCTCAAGGGTAGATTGTTAACAAACAAGCGCTGAAAGATCCTGGCTTCCAGCAGTACATTAAGCTCTGCCAGGAACTAAGTACCATTCTTATTTATTAAAGTTGAACTTAATAGGAAAAACCAATCACATATGCTTGCTGCCTTGCCAGTGTCCCCAGCTAAACTGGCATCCCCTGGCAATCCTCCTCAAAACAGATTCTTGCATCAAACTGATAAGCTGGAAAGCTATTTTATTAGTCTGGGTACATATCTCTGCCATATATGTACCATAAAATCATACCTAAAAAAGAAAAAGATATTTAAACTACTCTAAAAATTCACATAGCTAGAGCACTTTTTCCTCACAACAGAACACTTTATCTGGGGTTTGTGTAAAACAGAGCATCAGGCTTTTAAAAACCCTAACCTAGATATTTTAGTTGATCAAGCACATTTCTAACTCTGTTCTAGAGAAGTAATCCTCTTTCTTCATCTTTGTTATAAAACAGGATAAAATATAGCTCAAACATTACCACACCAAGATTTTCAAATGTTAGCTAAAACATACTACCTAACAAAACCTATCTCAATTTATAAATTTTGTACAGACTTATCTATGTATTGCCAAAATTATCCACTAACCTGAGTTCTACCCAAATGGAAAAGAAGTATCAATTTTACACAGATCTGGATACTTTTTATATTTTCCTATCTATTCTCTAAACCATCTATTGTTCTGCAAAAGTATTGCATGAAAAACTGGGTGAACCATTGTCCCAAATCCAAAATCTACCGAAATCAACTAACCAATTAAGAGGAACCACAGGATTTGGATAGAAGTTATGGTCCTAATCATGTGATTGAATACATATGGAAAGGATTATTCTCCTCCTTCATGCTAAAAACACATTCATTCCACCCACCCACAAGTGTTCCACTCATTACTCCAGACTAGCATGGTAAGCAGTTGGACACAAAATTATAAAAGAAAACTATACAACAACTGGCATTGAATGCATGAGATCAAAATAAATCAAAACTGAAATATTTTTTCTCTCTAATTACTTTATTTTAACCTCAAGTGATATATTCAGTAGCAGATAAAAACCTTCCAAAGGTAAGATTTTCAAAAGTAATTAAATGATACAGGTTTTCAGGTCCACAATTGAAGCTACCGTCACCAATGACTACGGACCTACCCAAGCATCTCTCCACAAATTCTGTGCTGATAGGGCACGAGCACAGATCTGGTCTGAGGCTTCACTCATGCATCAATACAGTCGTGCACCCAGCCTAGCAGACCTTACCTCCGAGCCTGGACATAATGCCACTGCAATGCACTGTGTTGAGCAGGACTCTGATGGTACCTTGCTGCCCAGACATGTTTGAAGTCACACTGTGTTTTTTGGTAACACAGTATGTAAGTCTTACAAATTCCCAGATTTGTAAGATAAAGTGGGACTGAGAACTAAAGTACTTAGAGGTACGGGAGGTACTTGGTGAGAGTTTAAAAAAATACCTATATATACACCTTCTTCTCATTTACAGTTCCTCTTTGAATTTACCAAACCTTCACCTCAGACTTTAGGCTCCTTAATGCCTTTAAAAATATCACTCTTAAATACTTTAAAAATTATATCCACTGTGCTTATTTAAAGATGTTCTTAATATGTTGCCTAAAATCATACAGGAAAAAGATCTCAATGATATCTCAGTACTAGGAAATCACTTGCATTTTTTGAAATTGACAACCATTTTCCTTATATTATTTTCTGAGTAATGGAAACAAAAATAAAGATAAAATTTCTTCATAGGCTCGGTATTTCTACCTTTCTTTTTTTTTAAAATTCTTTTTTGCGGAGAGAGTGAAAAAGTAATAAGAGAGAGAAGAAAAGTACAAAGAAAGGGGAACAGTGTAAACATGAATATTAAAATAACAAGGTAGATTTTTTTCAAAGAATACAGAAATGTTTAAGAGGATGTGATTACTTACTTTGCCTTCCAAAAGCTCTTCCACAGAGCAACCTCGGTGCGACTGCTGGTATTTTTCTTGAAAAAGTTTTCCATCAAACACGGCCCAAGGCATCAAATCATCCATTCTGAATGGAAAGCCACAGGCACTGTTGGCCATGAGCAACGTTGTAAGGCCACGAACCAAGACAGCGCCAAGATGTACAGCTCTGGAGTCTACTTCCGCAAGCTGTAAAAACACACACACAAAAAGATAGGCCTCGCAAATCAGGGAATATGAGCAATCTTACCATCACATATGTAACCATAAGAACAGCAGAGAAAATGGTAAACTGTCCCAAAGTTGTGACAAAGATGGTCCTCTCTTGCACAGCAGAATTGGTCAAAGGATTCTGGATCTAGTTTTACTCAATAAGTGAAGTTTAACAAGTACAGCATCTCACTCAAGTTTTTAAGATAGATACATTCAAAATGAAAATGGAAAGACAAAATAAATGGCTATTCTCCATTGTATTTTTCAAGCATCAGCAGTTCTCCAGAAAAAATTCTGTTAGTGGAATGTAAAACACGAACTGGGAGTATAAATTGATGCGTACAGTGATACATTGACCTTCCAGAGTTTGATTCCCCCGGAAATGCTACAGCATTTAGAGGTCATTTCAATTACAGGATTTGACAGAACAAAGTTTATTGTATCCAAACTTTTATTTTGAAAACTCTAAAATTTCCTCTGACTGTAGTCTGAAAGTCAAATTATTTCACTTCAACATGGATTTTTCCAGAAGAAATACTGCAATGGATGAGACCATCTAGAAAATGCAAAATGAGAAATTCAATAAGACAAGTAAAACTCACAGTAAAAATAAACTTGATGGGTGAATTTAACAGCCTGCTGTGGCAGAGCAGAGCAAAATACAAAAGCTTTGAATCTAATATGGGTAAAACTGTGATTTTAAGTATTGCGTAAACAGTACAAAGCTCCTCAGTGAGCAATGCCTTTTTCACAGTCTGTACTGAAGCAGTCTGTCAGGACTAGAAGAGATTCATAATAGTGTGGCCATCAATACTGTAATCCATGGCAGCTGTTGTGTCCTTACAGTATAAATTATATCAGAAATGGAATAGGACAGAATCGTAGAATAGTTTGGATTAGGAAGGACCTTAAAGATCATCTAGTTCTGAGTCCCCTGCTGTGGGCAGGGACACCTCCCACTAGAATTTGAGGAGTCATTTAGAAAATGAAAGGTCCATCTTTTTCTGACTGTGACACTTCATACTTGAGTAAGGGAGACTCTCTTATACCCTCCCTTTAAAATATAAGTATTTTCAGTACAGGAGCAGGCCATTGAGTTTCAGGAAGCTATTGCCTCCAGATGTAAGCTATCATTTTGCCAACTGAGACTAATAACTACATGCACACTCATAACTCTTGCTCTGGCGAGTAAAGCAGAGGTTTGCAAAATGTCTAACAATGCTGAAAGGTACTTGAAAGAGGAATGGGGTTTAAGTGAATCAGTATTATTTGTACTAAACTAGACTGCAAGACTGCATGCAGTCAGTTACCATGTTGCAGCTGAGAGATTCTTACATTGCATTTACCAGACTGTTTCTGATCACTTGATCAAACTCTAACACCTGCTAAGGAAGTGAGTCCCCATCATTACAAGCCTGAAAATGGAATCTGCTTGGTTTGTGATCACAAAGTAATACTTTATGAGCAGGAAGTACAAAGAGAAAGAACTGCTGCGAATCCTTAGACCTCTAGGGAATTCTTTCAGATTTTATACACCTAGGTCTTGTTCTCAATGCAACAATAAATTGAACTTTAAGTAACTTCAGTAAAACAGTTCAGAGCATTTTGACAAGTGGTTTGCTCTTATGTTACAAGGAAAATGGACATGGTAAGCTACAAGCAGCAGCAGAGGTCAAGAGTGATGGTAGCACACCAACCAGCTGAATCAAACTTGGCCAAATTTATATCAATATGATTTATGTCACCAATAGTCTCTTTATTATAGGTCAGTACAAAACCAGACTGAAATTCACAATCATATGAATTCATCTCTTCTGTCACTGAATTATTGGTACTGATGATGTCAAAAGATTCAACTGCTGAAAACAAACTTTCATGAAGAATAATGAAATGAAAACAAGTATTTAAGGAAATGAAAGAGTAAAAGCTGTGACCTGCAGCAACCAATTTCCCATCTATTAATTTAGTGGATGTGTACTATATGACTATTAGTTCATACCTTTCTGTAAGATGCTTTTACTGTCCTTTTTAATCCCACTGATTTCAAGGGTATAAAACAGCTGCTATAACAGATTACTAATACTATATGTGGATGCTGGATGCCATCTGGGCCATAAATTTAAATTAAAGCTTTTATATATTTATTTTATTCTGAAAACTCTAAGCATAGACCCAATAGAAATGTGATTAACTTTCTTTGATGATGTCATTCTAGTTAACACAAACCAAATGCATACATATTTGCAGAACAAGTGTCCAAGTAAGAATCTGAGAAATTTTGCATTTGATGATGATGAACAAGACAGTAAAATACAGAAGAGGACTTTGAGTGCTGTCTCAAGCTGGAGATCAGTGTAATATTGGTATTGATGCTGTTACTTCTGTCTAAGTGAGTATGAAAGCTGAGCCACCAACGAAACCCTATCTGTGCTCTTTTCAATTACACTTCAGACATATTGGTTAACAAACACAAAATAATGTTGCTGGTGACAGGTTTTACAGGTAGAAGACTTCATTGTCTGGGGATATTAATCCAGAACTTTTCTGAAGTATTGTGGAGTAGGTTGTGTATGTGTGTCTTTATCTGTGGTGGGTATCAGGAAAGCTTGCATTTTTAATGGAAATCAATACTGGCAAGACCAAGGCAAGAACTATCAACAGTGATTTCTTTATTTTAATAGGACAGAAAATACATTCACTAATGTGTAGTTTCTATTTTCCATGTCTGGCAATGAAGACCAAAGAAAATGAAAGCACAGTGAGTCTGTAACAATGAAGCTGTGCACAAGGCAAACCATGGACTTGCTTTGCCATGGGAATGCTCACAACAGCTTGGTGTCTGCAATGTTAAGACATCACGATGGGAAGTGGAAAATTCCAAAAGAAAAGAAGTCTTGTCTTGCAGGGCATTAAACCCTAGAGATTACTTCCTTTCAGAAATCGTGTCTGTTCTTTTTACCATGTTTACAAACTCAGGACCTCAGTGAATCATGTGAGATATACCCCTGTGATCTCGCTGCTGCTACTCCTACCACCAGCTGATGACATTTGTGCGAGGGAGACAGAGAGTGCGTGAGAACTGCTCCTCCTGCACCAGCTGCCTGCGCTGTGCCCCTGCTGCTTCCCCTACCAACAGCAGCTTCCCACCCTCTCGACACTTGGGGAAAAAGATTACTTTTCCTGTTTGCCAGCATTAACTGAAGACTAAGAAATTAAAAGTTCACAGTTCTACAGCATCATTTCAGCAGAGGTTACTGATATCATGCTTAGAATGCCAATCTGAACTGGACAAGCCACTTTAAAAGAGCAAGAGAAGTGCTACAGCACTCACAACACTATGGATAAAGTTTTCTAACAATTTGAGAAATGTCTTTGCTAGAAAAGCTATCATCACAGATTTATATCACACCTTTTTCTGCTCTAGAGACACAAGGCTCTGGCCTGTGGACCACAAGTTCAGGCCAATCTCTGTGGTCATGTGCATATTCATTGGCCACAGAAAGAGGCTTTCCAAGATGGAAAGTGTTTGCTCACAGGAACACTTTGCAAATCTAGACCCAGAGACTGTACATCCTGCTGAACAGTTTCAACTTACAGGAAGAAAAAAAAAATACATGGATCTTGTATATGAAATGCAAATTTCGAGTACAAATTTTATTTAATGAAATAATAATAAAAATTAATCAGGATGTAAAAATACATTTATGTTCTAAGGAAATACTACTAGTCCTCTGAGTCTTCTTTGCAGATGCACAAATGATTTTTTGATAGAGGTGTAAATTTCATACTATGCATTTTGAAAGCTGCACAAACTTTTTTCAGGAATATACTAAAAAAAAACTCCTTCACCCCTCAGCTGAATGGAGTTTAAAGGGTTCATATTCTGTTAAAAGGATAAATAGGTTCTATGACAGTTGAAATGTGAGGATAAGTATCTTCACGTGCCAGATGTCAGCAGGCACAAATGAAGGCCAGAACCATACCCTCCAGCAAAGCCATCTCACTATTTGAATTTCTAGAAACCAAGCAGAAAAGATATAATAATAATTTTACAATTCTTTACTTATGCTACTTTAAATGTTCTCTGTATCTCAATGTATTAAATACCACATTTCTTTTAAAAACTGGTTCCTTTAGTAGGATTTTCAACATTCTGGGGATGCTCTTTTTGTATTAATAATTGTTATTTAGGTTAAAGTTGTTCTTATGCATTTACTTTTTTTCCTAATCTGTTGCCTTCTTCCTGTGGTGAAGAATACTGAAGATATGACCATTTCGAAATACAAACTTAAAAAGAAATAACTTTAAAATCATATAAAGCATTTCTCACCCTCTTCCCTTCCCCACCCCACCCACCCACAAAAGAACATACCTGTTTTTATTATAAAAAGGAAAACATAACACTAAAGACAGGTTATGTTTTGGTGATTTCCAGTTAAAATTAATAAATTCAATAATGATAGTTACAAATCAATGTAATTTGATCCAAGCAATAAACTGCTGGAATTCAAGTGGTAGTGATTAAAATCGTACTGCCCTAGTTTCACCAGTTCTTTTTAGATGCATTTGAACTCGGTCGGTATATTATCAGAATGCTACTTCTTACATTAACTCCCCCAAGAGCCACCTCTACCTTAAATGATAGAATACTTAACCATGGGCAATTTATGCTTGAGCAATAAAGGCAGCAGGTAGATCCTATCTCAGGAACTTGTCATTAAAACAGAAAGGTTTAGCTTTGCCTGAGAGCGCTAAGGCACACTGTGTTCCAAATATAGAGAGATGAACTGTCAACTGATGACAACTTAAGCAAAGTTGAATTCTCTGCAATGGAAAGCATCACTAAACAATTTCAAGCAAATGACAGAGACCAGATCTTCCTGCCTTCAGCCATTAGCAGGAATTCCCAGTGTAAGTTGCCAAAAGATGCTAAAGCCCCTGTGCTCCGTTTTTGAGCAAAGATAACCTAAACTGGCGTAATGGTGACAAATTTCAGGAGTGTCCCCCTACAGAGGTGGGCTGGTGAAATAGTATATTTACCTGGCATCAGTCAGCTTTAAGCAATAAGCTGCTCGGAGCATAGTGCATCATCTGCTTCCTTGACCTGTCAAACTGACAGGGGAGAGGAGCACTAGTATTTTGGAAACAGACTAAGGTTTATTCTGATAAAGAATAAAAGAGCTTAAATTAAGCTCTTCCTGCTTAAACAAGGTGTGTGCAAAGGAAAATAGGGATTGAAAAGCAATCCTATGAGGGAATCTGCTGCAACAGAAACCGGAAAAACCAGTTTTTAAACACTTCTAAGGCTTTGAAGTAAATATTTAGCAGTAAACAATCTAATTGTTTAGTATTTATATGTTCAGCAAAGTTTATTTACCAGGTTTTATCAGGACTTTGATGTAAAATGATACCTCTGTGCAGAACAACACTGTTATTTACATTAAGCCAAAACCACCACAGAAGCAAACTTAAAAAAAAATTAAAAATTGCTTTTACCATTAAGCATCCTATACAAAATAACACAAGAGTACTACTGTTTGCCAATTTACAACCAGAAAAAAATCTCCTTCAGTTACAAAAAGATAACATTTAATTTCTGGTTTAATTTTCAAATATAGCCACCTTTATCAGAACTTTGAATCATATTCACAACAAACTCCAGCATAAATTACATCTCTGTGACAGCGAATTTCACCAGTTAAAAAGTTTAGCCCTCTCAGCTTATTTATGCAGTTATGCAATGGACAGCACATTAACACCTGTAAAAAGATTGAAATAACGTTATTTCTCTTATTTTAGCCACAACTGCTGAACTCTGATCGAAATGATTACTGGGCTAATGACAGTCCACAAAACATGTGGACATTTACAGAATGTTCACATCAGTTTTGAATTATAGTCATCAGGCTAACCATCTGACTGTAGCCCAGCCAGCAGTCATATCCTTTCTATAAAAGTGAATGGATTCATCTGGATTTTAATTTTTACTGTCTTAAATAATTGCTCGTGTTTTTGGTGACATACTTATCTTTGAACCTCCTCACCTTTCCATCATACAGATAATATTGAATTTATTCGGTAGCAAAATGTATTTTATTTGTTTGAAAATTCTTGTAATCTCATTTTCCTTCCTGGTTTTTTTTTTTTTCCTCATACAATAGTTACATGTTGTGGAATTATGAGAGAGGGAAGTATGAGTAGCTCCACTTCCCTTGCAAATAATAAAGTTTGTCCCCTAGATGGATGATAAACTGCCAACAGACTTCTGCTATGTCTGCACAATGAACTGATGGGCAGGTATGTTCTGCCTGTGCTATGTTACTGGCATCTGAAATGGTTCAGTAATTATTAGAATTTTCTTCCCCAGGCCTGTAGTGATGTCTCCCTCTCACATGGATGCCCTAACAATGTGATATTATGTTAAAGTTTCCTCCTGTTGGGCAATTTAGAATGCCTTCCCTATCTTCCCTACTGTCTAATTAAAACAATCATCATTAACATATTTCTCTCACAGACTCCTACATCTCTGTCAAATGTGGCTGAAATTAGCCAACATACTCAAAAGTTATTAGGGGACACAGAAAAAAATTAAAAATCATGCAAAAGGTCATTTCTCTTCCAGTAACTTTCCATTGTAAGCCTTCAAACATCAAACTTCTTCCACTCGTTTATTTTCAGAGACTAACTATGTATTTCTGTATTCCACTCTACACTGACTATCTCCTTTACCAAAATCTTTAAAACAAGGGTCTTCATTTGCTACCTGCATCTTGACCGCACTCCTGATCTAATGTCCCTATCCACATCTTAACCCAGCGCTTTCCCTTTGTTTAATCATAGGACTGGTCCATGGAACAACATTTTAGGAACAAAAATTCTGCCAGCAACAGAACTACTCAGCAGAGTATGCTTGGCTGCCTTTGATAATGCAGTGTGTGCTTCCACAGCCATGGACTATACTGGCAATTGGGAGCTGAGTAGGCCTGCAACTGCTTAGTTCACTGCTGCAACTGTCCAAGGCTTAATCAGCCAAGCTTAAAAATTAGTTTACTTTTTTTCCTCCCCAGAGTCAGAATAGATGTTCAAGATTTATTCAATTGCCCTAATGTATGGCCATTTTCTCTCCTAAGCTGTTTTGAGTTTATGCTTTTTAAGGGCCTGGTATTTCCCACTGAAGGCAACAGAAAGACCACTGAATTTCAGTAGAATTAGATTAGGCAAAATTTAGCATGTCTGAAGCACTGCAGCTTCCAGAAACATTATGACAACTATTATTATTGTCACTTCTGGTATATAAGCAAATACAACAGTCATTGAACCTTGATGGTTAGTGTAGAGACTTTCAGGAGAACAAATACTGTTTGCCAGTGCAATACAGGTTTTGCTAGAGTTTTTTTCCCCTTCGGTTTCTTTGTATTGCAAAGCAGCTGCACAATAAGATTGTTGATATTGTGGTTCACCCTTTGAAGTGATACCTCCAAGGTAAACAGTTCTAGCTAAGGAATTTTCTAGGTGTTAAGTCCACAGGTTGAGGAAGAAAAGAACTGGTCTGCTTCTTTTTCACGGCAATCCCAAGGTCCAAGACAAATCGAACTATGAGTCACACAGCAGTATCTCAGATGACCTATGAAAGGAACTGACAACCTGCAACCTGTGATCAGGTATGTTCAAGAGATCAGGAATTTGTTTGTAACTAAGCTGCAATAGAGTAACCACTTCCAGAATGCCTATTCCTCTTGAAATGGAAAACTGCCATACACAACTTGAAGGCTGCTGCCTTTTAGCACAAGAACATCAACCCCGTGCTCGGGTTTAGATGAACACACACAGAGAAATTAGAGAACCCTTGTTTGGTGCACACAGCTGTTGGATAAAGATGGTCTTCTATTAAAGAACTGACTACAAACAAAGGTTTCAAAGAAAATTACTTACATGTAATATTCTACATTTTCTTGTACTGCCACTATGTCAAAGGAAATTAAAAATAAATAGGGAAAGAGTTTCTGTGAGAGTAACTTAGCCACTTTTAACAATGTATTTAACACAGAGAGCAATGCCATTTAAAAGAAAATGTATGCTCCGTAATAAGCCAAACTTAGGGATCTCAGCTCTTCAGCCAGCATTGGACTCTGCAGGTGCTTTGTTGATAATGTTCCGGTCTCAGGAATTGATCTACAGCCATTTTAAAACAAAAGGTAACTTTTTTTTTCCAGTGGTGCAGTGCCAAAATAAACTTCCTACAGAACCACTATACTTTCAGCCTCCTATAACTGAAAAAGATTACTTGCCATTGTTGCTAGCCTGAAATATTTCTCTGCTGAATTGAAGCCTTGGGGTACAAATACAACATAAAATTGTATAATTTTGCTAAAAAGTAAAAAACACTGAGCAGAGTGAGGGATGGATTTTTAAAAGTGTAATGGCATAGCTCTGCTTTTATTACATTTAGAAGTAAAGCTCTCCTTGACTTTAGTAAGAACTCACGGAACTTAAGTCCTAGCATAGAAACATTCTCTGCTGAGATGTGTTTGTGTATATTCTATACACAGAGAGTAAATAGAAAACTATTGCTCAATACTTAAGTATGCATTAACAGGCCTTGTTAAAACCAATACATACATAACTTTGTATTTGGCAAGGAACAATGGAATACCTCTTCTTTTAAATCTATCAGGGGAATATATAGCCGCCTACATGAATGTAATGTACCTTTTTAGTTAATGTGCATATGCTTCCTACTAATGCTGGTGTGACATGGCATGCTGATGAGATTAATAAACAATTAAATCTCTCCATAAATCACTTATTTTCTGTGGAGATAACATATCTTTACACATTTAGTGTTTACTGTCCCTGAGCATTGTTTCCTCACTTATAACACTAGGACTAGAATTTTTTTAACAAGTGGTGATGTCTTGAGATGCTAAAATATAATGCTGGTAAGGGATCTTATAATGTACTTCTATTGCTTTTCTCTTAATATAGCTCCATTTCTTTATAAAAGAAATCTTAGCTATTGTTCAGTAAACACCAAATGAAATTACCACAAAATAAAGGTGAAGGGGAGGAGAATATATACACAACACCAATAATAAAGTTAATGTATTACAAGTTCACATTTATAGAGCATTTGTATTTTTGGCTAAAGAACTTCTATTATTGAGACTACTGGTGCATGAGTATTACAAGCAAGAACTAAAATACGAGAAAGAACTGAACAATTTGACCAAAGTCAAACTGATAGGAACTGGACACCATCTTGACTTTTAACCCCTGGACAATGATCATGTCAATCAAGAATACATTTGAAAAGAAAGGGAACAAATCAGTTCTTGGTTAGCCTGGCTGTTTCTGATATCTTCCAGAGGAACATTTCTACTATAGTAATTTGAAAAACTCCAGTACCTCCAACAGAGAACTGTAACCATATGCCTATAAATGCATCCACCTATAAATGGTTCATTAGGTCATTTCAGAAAACATTTTTGCTTCTCTGAAGTTACACATAGCCATCTGCTTCTCCAGGGAAAGCCTAGACAGATGTGCAGCTTGCATTCCTGCTCAGGCGTGACAGAGGCACGCAAGCAGGTGCAGGCAGCCCTGAGCAGATGACAGGCAGGTGCACGCGTGCCACCGCTTCCTGACAGCACGCTCCATTCCCTCCCTGGCTCCAGCCCCTGCATGTCACCTGCCTTGTGGGGACACAGGTCAGCCCTTAAAGGCAATGGAGAGCAACCCCACCTATACCATGCAAACACCACCTCCAACCCTCATGCACTGCTTGTTCCTTTTAGCATACAATATGCAAGGAAGTGAAAACTATTTAACTCAGAAGTAAACGTACACTTTGACCAACAGAAACTTGGCAGGAAAAGGTCAGTTGATACCAGAAATATTTGTTTTCCCTCTCTGTAATAGGTTATCTCTGAGTTTTTCAAAGCTGTCAGTTTGCTTAATATTTTGCAAGACCTTTATTACCCTCACTACTAATAACTATGTTTCACTTCCTGCTATATTATTAGGCATGGATTAAAAATATTAACAGTAACTTCGTTATCTGAAACTCCTGAGTGTCTTTTACCTTAAGCATCCTGAAATATTCTTTATGCTATATACAGTCTAAAAGCAATTTATAACTGAAACACTGCTGCTATTTCTCTGTTGTTGAAACCTTGCTAATAATGAACCACAGAGCATTAAAGGGGAAAATTCACAGAAAAGCAGAGCAAACTTACACAATTATGCAGACAAAAGCAAGATCATCTTCCACAAAGGAATATAAATCCTCTTTTTAAGGCTCTTGCTCAAAATCCAGGTCAAGATTTCTCCACGGGCAAACTGAATCCAACTAACTGAACACATTTTTTTTTCAGAGGGTAGAAGAGATGATCCACAACTCACTCTCTACAACTACCTGAAAGGAGGCTGTAGTGAGGTGGGGGTCTGTTTTCCTGACATGTCTCAAGAAAAAGGACAAGAGAAAATAGCCTTAAATTGCAACAGGGTAGGTACAGGTTAGATATTAAAAAAGCTTTTTTCACTGGAAGAGTGCTTATGCACTGGAATAAGTTGCCCAGGTTGATGGTGGAGTCACCATCTTTGGAAGCGTTCAAGAGGCATCTGGAGATGGCACTTGGGGATGTTCTTTAGGTGTGAATATAGTGGTGCTGGGTTGACAGTTGGACTAGATGATCTTGAAGGTCTCTTCCAACCTTGACAGTTCTGTGATTCTGTGATCTAGTTATACTGTGGTTTGTATTTGTGCCAGTGACACATAACAGAATTCCCACAGTTATGTGAATTCTGATACTAGAGCTTATGTCAAATGTAAAAAATGTTCAGGGAAATAGACTCTAATAATATTAATAAATATACCAAATTTGGTCAAGAAGAAAATGAGGAGAGTGAGGCAGAACATCAGTCTTGTCTGCAAGTTGAATATGTTAGCTTAAGATTTTTTTTATATGCTTATGAACCAACAGCAGCAAAGAAAAGTAGAGCCAGTTGTCAATGCAACAGGATTGAGAAAACTTGAATTTCTTCAGAACTTCAAAAGACTCTTATGAAAATAGAAATAGATTTAGAGATGGGCCTTTCAAAAAGTGCTGTAAGCAGTGAATAACTCCAGCTCCTGACAGATAATTGTATTTGCACTCGTGCTTGACCTGTGTAAGTGGACTGTTTCTATTTGAACTGGTTCATTTAAGACTGTCTTGAGGACATGAGAAGAAAGTTATATTTCTAAGTTTGAACCAATCCCAACTTGAAATCACATCCTATGCTGCGGCACTTTTGTTCCAGAAAACCTAAAGACTGCAGATAAGAGAATGGGCTGGGAAGCAATGCCAAGATCAGTAAACCAACTCAAACCCCTCCATTCCCCACTCCCTGCAGTTACAATCTCACCTGTCATTTTAAAACCACTATTGACAGATGCAAATTTTGAGGGAATATAAATCCCAATTCAGTAAAGCATCTGGGAACACACTCAAATTCCACTTTGGTTAATACTAACATACATCACAGAAACAGGTCCTTTGTGTGTAAGAAGGGGTTATCTGTGAAATCTTTACAATATTCTTACTTGCATTTCATGTTTCATTCAATCCAATTAGACTTAAAGCAAATATTTATTAGGAAACAGTCACAGGGGCACAATAAACATACACTCTCTGGAGAAGAAAGAATTTTTTTAAACAATTACATTTTGAAAAATATAGATAGCTCACAAGGGCTGTTTGGAATCTGTTTGAAAAATATCACATGGTGTTGACAAACGTAGCTTGGCTTGCCAAACAGGTCAAAAAATCTTGAATGTTCAGAATCCAGGCATTATTTATGTTTTTCTGTCTGCATGGCATAGAAGAATGAATATGGAGTTTAAAAATACTGAATAGATTTAGCAATGCCATTCTTTAAATTTGAGGGACCCTAATCAAGATACCTACACACTACTAACCAGGTTACCTACACTACTACCTACTACTCTAAAACATACTGCTATTTTGCGTGGATGTGACTGAGTATTCCTCAGGAAAATAGAGAAAAATATCTTGTGCAATATTGGTATAATACTATTAATAAGGTAGTTTTGCTTCCATGACACTGTACAATGGAAAATACTCACAGGTTCTGTGCAACTACAATTCCTGCTAAAGTTATTTCCACCTGACAAGCTAGTTAACTAGTTTGCAAAGTATTTATTATTATTATTCCAAAAGCTAATTAAATAATACTTATTACATATTTTTTAAAAATTAATTTCCAATCAAATTGCAAAGACTTTCTGGAGCTTATAATTTAAGATCTAAAATTAGTGTGCTCATTTCATATCACTAATACTTTAAAATAATTGAAAGCACTTAAAAAATTGAAGGAATATACTTCAGTGCTTGACAAACACTGAACAACCGGTGGCCAGCTCAACATAAGAATCAAGACTGGAAGCATGACTGCTGGTGCCTCTTTTTCTCTGCAATGGCCTCAAAGTTAGACTGATGGTTCTCTGGGCTTTTTGCCAACGCCACACACCAGATTAAAATAGAAGGAAGGGAAATAGACAACCTGGGGTCCAAAATTTAATTCTGAACTTATGTATCAGCTCTATGGGAGGCTTGGGCAAAGCAGAATGCTAAGCTACCATATAAGGGGGGCAGCACAAGAAAACTAGAAAAAAACTTCCCAGAAAACTGTCTATCATGTGCACATTTTGGTATTATGAGACCATCGATCTTTAAAAATAATCAAATCTTCATGTATAAACATTGTTATTCTCAGAAAGTAATATTTAATGTACAATGTAGTTACATGTCCACAGCCCACTTTCTTTCAGCATGAGATAAACTATATTTTTTATGGCTTTAACCCACTTTATTCAAACCATAGACATTTCTGTTTCAGAGATTTGTGGGTTTATGGATCTCATTAACTATGAAATATGGACAGCATATTAGAAAGCAGATTTGAAAGTCAAGGCTGAAAGGCTCTCTTCATTGTATCAGAAGAACAGGCTCTATATTTTCTCTCTTATTTCACAGTGGAAGTTCAGTGCTATTCTGCTAAAACATACTTGCTAATGGAGTCCTTTACAGAAACAGAGAAATTTTATTTATCAAATTACTATATTTCACAGAATTGTTTACAAGAAGTAAACATTTTTTTTTCCACATTTGAAACAGTACTATAGTATTAAGTCCAAAATGCCAAATGAGCAAACAACTTCATAAAATTTTGCAGATGCTGACTAAATTTAACATAATTTCCTTTGAAAGCTCTGTTAGTAAGTCTTTCTAAGGATCACTTGCAACCCTTTCAATGGAGAATAATAAGTATGGTAAACAGACTAAATTCTGTTCTTGATTCCTTACTATAAAGCCCACTTATTAATTAGCTATGTACTACTGTAATTCATTGCACTTGGATTACTTGATTTTAAACACAAATATCTAGAACATTAAGCTGTTAAATACGTATTGATAACCTATTTATTAACAAATAAAATAACAGCCTATCTCAAATTTGTAAAATTACTAGATAAACATAGTAATGAGCAAAACCATTTTAAGCTGTTCTGAGGTGGAATCTTGAAAATCAGATTCTTGAATGATAACGCTCAGAAAGCTTGCTTTTTTTGATCATTATTCTTAGAGTACTTACACAAGATACTCTATTTATTTAGTGCACTGCTCTTTCAAAAGAAAATTCCCAGAACATAATTAAATTCATCTACACACAACATCAGAAGCACAGAAACAGGAAACTAAACATTTTTTACTCTTCCTGTGAAGTGAGAGTAACATCATATAAATCTTGAAACTGATCCTGGTGCTTCCACAAAATTACAGGCGGCTTACATATGAAGAAAAAAAGTATTTTTATGGCAATTAATACAACATAACATCTTTTCTTGATATAGCTTGACAAGACACAGATATACAAGAAACTGAGAAACAGCAACCGTTTATCACCAGGAAATCCATGTCACGAAAACACAGGAAGAGAGGTTAATTTGAAGGCAAATGGGGGAGAGTTTTGAAACTGTTATTAATCTATTCACAAACTCAGCAGAGAGAGACCCAAATCTTTCCTCACTATTCCCTTTAGAGGGATTTATTCTGACTCAAACTATTCCCAAAGCCACTATTATGAATTTTAATAGAATAAGACAAGGAAGTGCGCTACAAATAGCTTGATACAAAATTTTCAACTGCATTATATGAATCCTTTGTTGTTTCTTAGCACAGCAGAAGGCATGATGTGACAGTGCATGAAGTGCTTTCTTAAGCAGCAGAGGGACAGAACTTTGGAAAGGACCTACCAACAGCACACAGAAGTCAATTCCAACAACATGCTGTCCACTTCATGAGACAGTGTAAGACCAGCTTCCCATTGCATGCACTTTCATGCCCATAACTATCTGCCAAAAGCTTTGTGGGAAAATAACACAATTTTGTGAACAACTCTGAATTCGTACAGTGCTGAGAAGTAGCATACATTGATTAATATCACATGTTTGCAACACTCATGTTTCTATTTTCATAGAATCACAACACAAATGAAGCACACAAAGACCTCTAATTCAAACAGAATAAACTTTCAAACACTTTAGAAACTTATGCAGTAATACCTAAGTATATCTTAAGGTATGTATGTAGTATACATTGTAAGATACAAGTGCACCTATAAACAAATTGTTTCAACACTTAAGCTTGATTTCCTTTATGCTTTTGCTGAATGACTGCCACACAGATTTGATAAAGTAATGATACTCCCAATGTTGAGTGCAACACTATGTGCACTAATGTCTTTGACAGAAATAAATCCTACATTTTTGCTGTTTTCCATATTGTCTTAATTTCATAGCTTCCTTTTTGTTACACAGATCTTACACTTGATCAGTTGCAGAACAAATTTGTGATTAATTTTAAAAAAAAATGATAGGAGACTGGACTTCATCTGTTATAGTGAATCAAATAATGAAACTGGAAGCACACTGGTTTTGTTATTTTGGTCCCTGTGCACTAGAAACTAATGGATAGTAATGGGAGTGGTTGGTTTACCTTGCTATCCACAAAAAGTACTTTTAAAATTCTCACATGGACTGTTCAAAGCAACAGAGAATTCATTGGAAATACAAGCAAGATTTACAGAGTGAAGATATGTTAAGGTTCTAACCATTTCTAACCCTTTCCCACCTACTTCTACACAAACGCACAACTCAAATGGCCGTTGACACGCGCAGTCGGTGCTCTTACACAACCGATACTTTGAATACAATTTCAAGCTGTGACATTGAAAATACTCTTGTATAATGCCATATGCAAGAAGATATATTTAAATGGTTCTACTCCAATAATCATCTAGGAACCTGCCTTTCCACATGTAGATTGAAGATAGGAAAGGAAAAAAACCAGATTCGCATGGAGTATATAAAATATTTAAAAGAACTCGTGACTAATTACAGAATAGTGTAATCCAAATAGTTTTCACTACAGTGGGTCACATTAGGCAACATTTTTTCTGGTTAGGTTTATACTATGATTATATTCTCCCTCAAGTATACTAAAATTTGATTTGATGTAGTCATTTTCATACAACCCATGTCCCAAAACACAATCCTCCTCAGTAAAAAATAATGTAGCAATATTTTAAGACAGTATTCACCATTACAAATTTTTTAATCAGATGGAAGTCTGGAAGACAAGTAAGGAAGAAATCTAAGACTGCTTTGGTCACGCTACTTCACAAGCACCAGAAAATGCCCTTTGCATTTTAATTTTTTATGTGATCAACAAATGTAAGTATTCACATGAAATGCAGCACATTAAAAGCCTATGTATTTACCATTACCCTTAGTTCCCATATCTGAAAAACATTCACGTAGAACAATTTTCCCCCAAAATATTTTTCACAACCATTTTATGCAACATAATTATTCTGGTCCATACCTGCAGACCTGCCAGTTGAGCAGCTGACTTTCCTTTGAGGCAGAGAATGAGTGCCACAAATGCATTTAAGTCCTCCAGAGAGAGGGTACGGACCTAAAACAGGTGAAAAAGTAACACATTATCTGAAGGTTCTGAAGAGGAACTCTCCTAAAAATTGACTCCTCTTGCTCAAGCACATCAAACTTAGATCAATGACCTCACGTAATTATGACCACCATGAATGCATTGTCTAGGAAAACACACTTTCAGGGAACAAAATACTTTCTTTCACAACCTGAATGAAATTCATATCCCAGTTCTTGTGTATAGTGTATATACATGGATTTCCACACACCAAAAAAAAATGTCCACCCCTCCTTATTCCCTTTTCCCTTGAAGTTTCTTAGTAACAGGAAGTAACTTTATCTCCATAACACCAATCATAGTAAAAAAATGAGATTAAAAAAAAAAATTGCTTTATAATAAACACACAGGATAAAACTCACTTCACTGAGCCACAGATCTGATGATGATTAGGGTTTTTTTCAGATGCTTACACAGTTATCTGTTGGAAACTTTAAAAATAATCTAAAATATTTAATTGCCTATTTTTACCTAAATTTCAGGACTTTTAGGCTACAAATTGAAGTGGGGAAAACTCAAAAGTATGAAAAAACTAAATCTAAAATGTTCAAGTGGGGTAACAAAGAATAATTCTAAATTCCTTAACAGTTTACTCTAATATTTCTGTGAGCGAAGAGCAAATGGGGGCTTCTTCTGCTGTGAAAAGGTGTTCTGAGATTCTGTAGAGCCACATGGTCACCTCAGAAGAAAGACAATGCCCTGAGACCAGCTGGGATGATTCTATGACAATATCAGTTCAGTTCTGATCTTTTCCTTCCTCTTATAAGAACATTATGTGCACCAAGACCACATATCTGTTACAACTGTTGAGGGTATAAAAAGGGCTTTAAAGCAAGATCCATAAAACATTATAATTCCTTATCAATTGGAACTTGAGGAAACATTTCTCTTGCCAAACGTGGAGATGGGCATTGTGGGCTTACAGAAAAATTAAAAGGCTGCCTAAAACTCTGCATTGCCTTTCTTTAAACAGCTTGATTTTTGGGGAGTGTTTTGTACATTTTATTTCAATCCATTAAGAGTTTCTTTTTAGTGACAGATAAAATGGAGAGAAAAATTAACAAAAAAAGTATTGATGTAAATCAACAGGAAAAAACCCCAAACATTAAGAAGCCATCTATAAATATGTCATTCATTTATTCGCTTATGAGGAGTAACTCATTCCTTCCTCCTCAGGATAAAAATTATCTAACCACTACTGAGAATTTTTAGACTTTTTTTTAAGTCAGGCCTTGCATTTGTTGCACTGTAAAATACTTTTCCCTCTATGATGCCACTAAATCTTGCATAAAGCATAAGAATGGGAGGGATATTGGAAAAATTTTAAGCTTTCAAAATGCTCCTTGGTATTCATTAACTCCACCTGCCTGCTAAGATCTGATAATGGCCCTACTTTACCCTGTAATTCAAGTCAGGTGTCACCTTTGTGTAGACAGTAACAAGGGTTTTACTGAACCTGCACATTTTATACACTGAAGTAACAGAAAAATGACTTGAATCTACGAAACTCTCAGTACTTGCATAATTTTGTGCTAAGAAAAAGGAAATCAAAGATTGCTTGCAGGTACAACAGCAAGAAAATGCCCCTAACAGAGCAGATGAGCCAATATGCTTAGGAACGTAAAAACACTCCTTTGGAGAAATATTTTATTCAGTAACCAAACTTGGTGAGTTACCACTATTCTACTGTCAGATTTATTCCAAAACCATAAGAGATTGAAAGAGAAATTTCCCCTTTCTTTGCAGACTTCACATTTTGGTATTTGAACTCATTCGCTCCTTTCCCAACTTTAAAGACAGACCTGTTATTTTGTAAATTTTTGCTCTTAATTTGGAGGACATTTGAAAAGTACCATCGCTGAAAAAATATTCTTCCAATCAACACATTCTTTACATAGTTAAGGTTTGTTTATTACAAACCTTAACTATTATTTGGTTTTTTTTCTTACTTAAAAAAAAAATTAAGTTTTCATTAAATATTTGAACATAAGTTTTGAGGAAGCCAGATGGCTTGGCCAATATGATGGTACCCGTAAAAACCTAATTTTTAGGTTAGATTAAATAATGAGGAATGGAATTTTTAAGAAGTTTATTCTCCCTCACATGAGCTGAAGGAAAACTTGAAGCCTGCTTCAAGGCAACCTACAACTGGTCAACTTAAATAATTTTTGAGAAAACAATCCACCTTCCTTCTCTAATAGAAGTTCAAGACTAAAGTGTAGAGTAAAGACAAGAATTAGATCACAGTTAGACAGGCATTGTTTTCTCAGCTATAAAACAAATGGAAGCAATATGGACAGCTCAAAGCACGGCTGCTGACACTCTGGCTCTCAAGTTTCCCCGAGAGAACAAATGGACAATACCAGAGAAATAAGCAACACTCAGCAATGGAAAACATTTAAATCCAAACTGATTCCCTAGTCTCGTTCATAGGGTAGATTGTATCAGGGCAAGTCAGAGGCCAGAAGAGAATCAGGAAAACAGGATAGATGTTGAGAAACTGGCACCACCATGAAAAACCTTCCATCAAACTAAGCCCTTTCCATGATCTCTCTGCTATTATTCCTGTTGAAAAGAAGAGCTGTGAAACTGCTTTTATCTCTGTTTTTAATAGTAGCCATTGGATAATGAGTTCTGAAAACCACTTCCCTGACAAGCATTTTTTTTATTTTACTAATATGCTGTGATCAAGCTGCAGTAAATCACATTTCTGTAGGTGTTCCATCCTGTTACTCCTCCAGGTAATCCCACTAAAGAAACCCTTCTCAAACAATTTAGTTACCATGTTATGAAAGATTGTGCAGGATAGCACAATAAATAAATGAAACAGTGATAACAGATAAATAAATGAAACCGTGATTTCATATCCAAATATGAAGAACATTTTAAGTATTTTAAAAGCTCAGTACATGATATGTATCTTGCTGAATTGAAACTGCAAGGCATGAAATGATGTTTAATGAGTTTCATCCTCAAAAAACCTTCAATTTATATTCTGTGATACAAAAATTAAAGAAGAAAAGAGCTATATGGATCACTTGTATAATTCCCATATGTATTTCCTCAATTTTCTCTTTGAGTAAACACAAAAGGAAAGGAAAAGTAAGGGAGAACTTGTTTTCATGTATCACATGCCAGTATAAATCTGCTATTGAGGAAAGTGAAGTCTGAGAAAGCAGAACAATAGACAAAATGCAGTTCAGTGGTTCAGTGTAGGTACAAGTGAAGCACAGCTTATCAGATTAGATAAAAGCATTATAATTTTCTCATCCTCAGAGAGGAAAATCTACTTGTGAGATCAGCATTTGAAATGAGGCAAGTACAGACAATATATTAAATACCTAAGAGAAAGGTAAACAATGAAGCAATATGGTATTTAATCTTGTGCCCCTTTTTATTACTATTAAGGTAATCTTCATGTTGCCAAATATTTGGAATTATAACAGAACTGCTACCTAATGATCCTCTATTACTCAGAATTTAATGAGAAGAGCCATATCCTCAATTCTGGCTTGAAATTGAGTAGATTGACAAGATGGTGTGAAAAGGCAGTGAGAGCGAACTAAATATTTATATTGTCTGTTTGCACAGCCTGCATAGTCACCTCAGGGAATGTCTTCTTTCGATGACACAAAGGAAACACAAAAGGAGCAGCTTTAGTTTGCAAACAGGTCCCAAAAAACAGAGGAAATCTCTCAGTTTATACTCTCTGTTAAAATGCCCAAGGGGTTTTGTCATGGACATGTGAGAGTTATGATTAACTACTAAAAAACCCAAGTATTTCTTGAGCAGGATGGTGCATGTTAAGTAGAGTAATTAAAAATACTGTAATGCAGTACTGTTGTATTTGATCAACTATGCCTACAGTAAAGATTAGGAGAAAAATCTAGCACAGGCTAGCAAGAAATAGTTTATTAGTCAGTCACATCTATCAGCTGACAGCGGAAGAGAAAGCAACTGTCCCACTTACCTGCATCATAAGATAGGTCAGCAAGCAACAGAATCCTGCAACAGGTGCTTCTAGAGCTTGGAGTTCTTCCATCTCATCCTGAAGGTGAAAGCATGCCAGAAACGTACTATACCGTTGCTTTTCCACATCGGGTCCTTTGGCAAACCACAGTGTTTTCAAATTAGGTGTTCCACCTACAAAGGAAATCCATTATTTTATTTTGGCAGCAACAAGATAAAACAGGTCTACCTCATTACAATCTGAAAGGAAACAATTGATCTGCTCTTGGCACTTGCAAGGATCATAGAGCTGAAAATGAAATGTATTTGACAAAACTTGCATTGGGAAAAAAAATAAGAAAAATACGGCCTGTAATTTAAACAAACTTTATTGAATACAGGCATGTTTAAGCAGAAGGGACTAAATTAAAATGAAACGTAGAAAACTTTGAGACAGCAGGCATTTAACCTATGCAAACCCAAAGTTTGCCTGCAAGTGTGTTTCCTTCCCTTGGGGATCCACAGCATTAAACGAAGTTCACTTCATCATAAATAGTGATTCAGCAGAAAACAACCAGATCTTTTTCTTCCGTCTCTCCTAGAGCTAGTGTACCCCTGAAGGATCCTCACATTGTCTCCCTTATAATCACCTGTTTTAATGAACAAACTGATCACCTATGCCACTTGCTGGCAAACAGGTATTCTCCATAAAACACTGTGTTGGTATGATTCCTCTGCAGTAGGTTCCAGTTTGGGAACAAAAACCAAGGTGATCTGGTATTTTGCACTCCGTAGGCTACTGTATGAAACACTGCTGCAAACACACATAAAAGAACTGTCATCAGTTATGAATAATATATCTTTTCAGAATTTCTATAGTATCATTCATGCTTGTCTCTAAATCCTTAATATTTATCTCATGTTGCCATCTCCCAGCTTGTGACACGTGTGAATTAATACAAAATTTGCTCCTCATTTAAATAACATTTAATCTGTTACCAAAATAAACACTAAGACACGTGAAATAACAGAACAGCTAACTGGTTCTGCTTGAGAATCTCAATAAAAGACAGAATTGTACCATAAAGTACTGCTGCTTCTGTAGTTAAATAAAACAAGCTGTGAAATTTAAATGTGGACTAATTAAGCAACATTTGGTAACACCTTCTCCTTTTTTATGTGACATGCAGCAGCTGCAGACCAGTTAGGAACACTTGGTGACAATAAATGGTTAAAGTGACAAGGTGTTGAAATCTACATAGACAATGTTTATTTAGCCAGGAAAGCCCATTAACCAAATGGTACTAATTCTTCGGAGAGGGGGAAACTAGAAGAGAAGTTAGTATTTTCTTTCTTTATCTCCCTGATGGATGTTTCTTTTACTACTTTTAAGACTAAGTCTCCTGTCAAAAGTTTTAACCATGTAAAGAATTACTATCATAAAATCTGTAAGTTTCTAACCTTATTAAGAAAAAGTAGCAGTTGCTTGATTGGAGGTAGAAATGGAGGTTAGAGATAAGGCAAATAGTGGCAGTGAGTGGGCCAGTACAGACAGCACCAAAAAGACTCAAATTAGTTGTTTTGATATTGGTAATTGCTGCTTTAAGAAAAAAAAAGAAGAACCACAGAGACTGACTTCCAGGAATTAAAGCAAATACAACATACAGGAAAACAAAACACAACAAACTTTAAACTTTTCTTATTAAGTCTGAGACAATTTGTACATGGGTAAGCTCAAACAGTTTTGATGGTTTCTGCATACGAATATGCCAGAATATGCCAGAAATCAGTTAAAGCAAAGTTCTTTTTTCGCATCCAGGGTTATATCTAATAATAGAAATCCTTCTTTCTTCAGAATAAAACCATTAACTATGTCAATATTCAAGATTACATATCTATATTGAGAGAACTCAACAAAAAATTCAAGACATCTCTTCCATAAACAATTCCTTACACTTTCAGAAACATCTACTTGCGCCTGGGAAAAAGAGGTACATATAAATTATGACTTATTTACTCTGGGAAAGAAAATTTGATGCTTTCTCCTTTTGGAACACACCAACCAAAGGTGTTATTTTTCTGAGACAATTTCTTCTACAAGTAATAAAATTCCACGTAGTACCTAAGACTGATCTATTAACTCTTAACAAAGAAAGAAATACCCTGAAGTTTAATGACTTTCCCATCATAAATAAAGTACACAGCAGATTCTAGAATTCATATACAGTAGACCCCCAAAACTATTCTCTGCTCTAGTTACATCCTTACTACGTAATTTACAGTAATTAGAAAACATTCCTGAACGAAAAATTTACTTGGATATGCAGGAGAAACAATTTACTTCCAGAACGTGTCTAGATATTTACTAAATTAACCTAAAAAACAACCAATAACAAAAGGAAAACACATCAAAACATACTTGGAGATATATAATTGATACATCTTTACTGTAAAGATTAGTAATGAGAAAATTATCTATCCTACTGGTTGTAGGAATCACAAGTTCCTATGAATTACTCAAATGCTGCATATACTTACAGTTATTGTCAACATGCAAAAAACTGTGTGAAAACCATATTCAGTACTATCTAAACTACAGTCCTCAGGAACCTCAAGAAGAGGAGCATCACAAAGACCTCCATGCAGGTTAAGAGATACTACTTGCCTACACACAACCCACAAGTTAAAAGAAAAAGCATGGACTGAATTACTTTTTATCTTTTTCTTGTATATTCATACATTTAATGAAATTGTCATATAGAAAGCAGCACGATAAACAAAAGTACTTCATGGGAATACATAAGTACTTACTTAATTTGTTTGAATTTCAATAATGGATTTATGAATATGTAATACATGAAAAAGTTGTGGAATGCTTTAATTCTGTGATATCATTTAACTCAAGGCTTTTACAAAGGTGATCCTTACATTCATACCAACTGTAAACAAGTCATCATTGTGCATACAGATACAAATGTATAATATTAACTGTCCATGTATATTTGAAGTATTGACTATTGAAATTTTATTTTATAACACCAGTAATAGAACTTTAACACTTCTTCATTTTTACACACTCATGTAAATACTGAGCAGTAAAAATAGGCTTATAAAAATGTACTTCTCGACAACTGTGGCCAATTTTAAAGATGTCATAAACCAAAAGCCAATTAAATCTGACCATTAAATCAGCAGTCCAGAGACAGCATTTTGAACCTAAGCATATTCATGTCATATTCCTGTAGGAGGCAATGATTAAAATACTGAAAGTACATCCAAACTCTGTGGTATGAAGCTACAATATCCTACACATTTTCAGAAATTAAATGAACAGCAGAATCTATACATTTCCAGTAAAGACTTTAGAACTTCTTCTGTTCCATATAAACCGCACACACATCAAATATATCTGCTATGTTCACAAGATATGGATGTTAAATATTATTTTCCTGGATCACGGGAACTTCTAACAAAATTAATTTCTTGATGACACTTTTTATCAATTTAAGTGCTACTTTGTCAATATGTGGGAAACATAATGATCATATTCATTCAACTGAAAAGAAACATTCCCAGAAGGAAGAAAGAGATACAGAGAATGCGAGCAAGCACAGATGCTAATTCAGAAGACTGTCTCTCAAGAGAAATACATATATATAATACATACTGTATTTTAAATATATTTTAAGTTATCATCTTACTTACCATCCTGCCTTTAGGATTTGATATTTTGTTTAAAAAGAAAGAGCTAACATTCAAACTATCACGTGTAACTTTTCCAGATGCAAGGCAGTTCTGCTGTTTTATATAAAAATTAGTGGGAATTCTACCTTTATTTTTTTTTTTAAGATCGATGCAAAATTTAAAATATTTGTTATGTAACTACAGTTCAAAGTTAACAGCTTCTTCAAACTTTTTAATCTAAATCAAATTCAAAAGAGTCAGGATTTTCCATATATTCTCAGTACAGCTCTAAAGCAGTTTTAATGATAAGGTTATCAGTTTTTTCAAAAAAGATAAAACAAAGAACCTTCCAAAATTAACTGCACTTGTGATTTTTCTAATAGGTTTTTGGTAAAGTTTTTTTTCTCTTTTTTGCATAACCTGATCTTGATTGACAGCTTTGAATTCTAACTTCCTATAACAACTTCTTTAAATTTAGCTCTAAATATGATCCCTGTCTGAAAAATGTTATGTGCTGCTGAGGACCTTATTTGGTGAATTAGAAAGTCATGCTGTGGAAAATCAAAGATGCATGAGCGAATGTTAGGCATACAAATATGGACTGTAAAAATTTTAGAAAAATATTTGTTCGCTGAAGGAATGACAACAGAGCACTAAAAATAAACACCAAAAGTCCTCCTCCCCTCTTTTAATAGTCTGCTTGAACAGCCTTTCATTACAGAGTTAGTAAAGATTATGGCTGAGAAGATTCTGTTTTTATAAACTCCACTTATGTGGTTGCTATAAACAAACAAATACAGTGATTTTAAATCCTATTTACTGTCAACATAAAGATGGGTTCTATGTGCAGCATGTTTGCAGAGCTGTAGAACCAGAGTACATGAGATTAAGTGGATTCATCTCCAGAAAGGGAGGAAGGAAGTATAATATCTGGGATTGAAAACTTCACAAAAATAAATACAGTATATTTATCAGGCAATTTGAAATGTAGGTATGGTTTATAGTTTGTTGAATTTTGTTCCCTTCTTTTACAAATGCATGTCCCCAGACCATTGTATGCTGAAATAAAACAGTTGTACAGGACAGACTTATCAATTTTTACCCTGCATATTCTTATCTATTTGCAAAATTTCACAGCAATTTCATGCTATCACAAAGCCAATTAGATAATCACTCCCTAATTTTGTATATGGGGCACTGGACAGTGAAACTACCATATATCAAATAAAAACTCATTTATACTTTGTCTATATAAATGATTTCTTTCCAAATAATCCTTTAAAAAAGATTTTGAAAAGTCTCATATCTAACAAACAACTGCTTTTCTTTCATCCTTGAATGTGAAGACTCTCTTTAAATATATGAATTAGGATACCTTAAAAGAAAATTTATTATAAGTTTATAAAAAAGTGCACGTGTTTCAACTTTTTCTGAATCTAGATTTACAGCAGACCAGCACAAGGACTACTACAGAAAGCTCTGGTGCTGAGGGAAGAAGCGCTGGTGATTATTCTCAAAAAGTTGAGAAGATAGCTTTTCTTAACAAGATATCAATGTTATTGTAAAATCAATGGAACAAATTCATATCACATGAGAGACTAAAAAAACTTTTGTGCGGCTGATTCATGTGATAGAGAGAGAGAGAGCTGTGAGAGTAAAAATTACTACAATAGCATGGACAAATGAACAATTATAACCATTTTCCCCCTGAAATAACAAAATTGATACAGTACTTCCCATCCTAAACTTGCCTTGCATGATACCATTTGGTGACATAGACAGTGCCCAATCTTTTCACTTAAGTGTATTATACTTTCTCATAAATACAACATATTTCTCATAACTCTAATTTCACTAAGAGTGTTCATTAATGTGTTTTTTACCAAAGGGAAGAAGACAAAAACGCACAAAACACTTGAGGCTTAAGACAATAGAAACAGCTTCACAGAAACAGATAACCTAATTATTTTTTGTATTGAAAGCTGGAATCTCTTTTTGGGTTGTCACAGGTGATCTAAGAATTACTCTTCTCTCCATTCTCCATCAGTCTCATTAACACATTCTGTCAAACAGGTTAATGCACAAATTTTAATATGGCCCTACACACCACCTATCCTGGCCTTAGAGCAGTATTTAGAACCCGTAAGAAATTGTGTTCATTTTAGAACTGATGTTTGAATTAGCAGTGGGTTTAGCAAGACACAGCAATAACATGTATCTCAAAGCTGAATCCTATTATAATTACAAAAAGCAATTATAGGCATGCAGCACTTTAACTCCTTGTTCTCTGCAGTCATTCTGTATTCTGTATCAAAAGTATGATGATGGATTGTCTAACCTCGTTTTAGTGAGGTCATTCTTTCAGTTTAGACTCAAACACATTTTTATTCTACCTGGAACAGAAGGTTGTACAGGTTGTATCAGCTCTGGCTGCTTGAGAGGATTTCCAAAATAGACAACCCACTCTTTCACAAAAGGATAGGTTCCACCTAAAAAAAGACAGAATTGGATTAATAAGTCAAATGCAAGTATTGACACTAGTAAGCAGTTGTGACCAAGAAAAAAGTTTTAGCAACTTTACGACAAATCAGAGCAAATGAAGAGAGTTTCAATTACGTACTATAAACATGAGTTTGGAGTTGGGAACTGCAGCCAAAAATATAAGTACAAGAGTCTGTAGAAAGCATTTGAAAACATTTTTAGGCTTTCCCATTATAATGCAGTTCACGAAGCTCTGGAGGCATCTGGCATAGCTTAGGGACCTACATGAGCTACCTCAGTCTCAGGACTGTCATGCCGCCACATACGCAGGCATACGATCCACCTCCCAACCTCCCCTGACATCTCCTGTGTCAGGGTTTGAGCCAAAATCTTTATAAGTAGGCCTTGATGGCTATTTGAAAGCTGACAACGATGGAGTCATCCCCCCGTCATATGCAGAGCTTTTACAGCCCATTGTTCCAGACCTTTTATTTAGTATAAAGGGATTATTTATACATAATAGCTCAAGTGGCTTCCTAGTCCCTAACCTCAACTCTGCCCTGCCCCCCACTAAAGAGTAGCGTGTATCTTAAACTAAAATGTCACTACTTGAGTTGTGTATCTAACTGCTTGATGCTTGGGAAAAAAATAACAAACCAAAAAAATACCCTCAGATAAAAATCAAGAATTTAACAATTTTTGAAATGCAGTCTATCCAATTTACAAGAGTCAGCTCAAAATCATTCCACTGCAGGTCTTCATAAAAAAAAAAAACACAAACAAACCCAGAATCACTGTTTCTATAAATGGTGCATCTGTATTCTGTCCAAATTTTTCTTATGGTAACCGTGTCATAGTGCCCTAAATTTCTCCTCTCTACAGTCTGGCAAACAGTATGACTTAAACAGGTTTAGCTAGTCCTGGGCACTAGGAGTAGTGTTTCAAATCTTTTCTTCTTTTCCTTCCCTTATCATTTTGAGATTCATAGAATTGCATCTCTAATTCCTTCCAGCTCTCACCTAGCGCTGAACCACTGTTCTTAAAAATTCTTGCTTTTTATCACCAATCCCAATCTCCCTGCAATTTACTGCACAGGTATTTCTGATGCCACGTTGTGAACCTTAATCAAAAACTTCACCTAGATGAAAACAAACCAAACAAATCTCACCAACACTGACCTTCCATTCTCCACCCAAAAAAAAGTTTTGTCACATGAATTTCCTGATTGTGTTTATAGCTCAGTGCTGGAGATGACTGTTGGCAGGAATCAATGAGTTGTGTGCTGTAGTGCAAGGGCAGAAATTCCACAGATGGAATTCTAGTGTCAGGGATAAGAGACAATGAAAAAGAACATGACAAAATCTGTTTTACAACCCCTGCTGCTTCTTCCTTCCTTCCTTACCCATGGACCTGCAGCACAAACTCCCAATAAAGGTGAGGAGGGACTGAAGAACCAACAGATGGACTATGGTATTACACCTGGCTTGCCATGCTTCTCTGTTCAAAAACTGACGACACTGAGAATAAAATTATAAATGTCTACTCTAGGGGAAAAAAAAGCCTTAAACTGTACATTCCAGTAGCTGAATAGTCTCACATCTTCATTATAAATCACTGCTGGTGATAATGCTATTTCATGCACAAACCCCTCCAATTTAATATCCTAAAGTCACTTTCAGAAACATTCTGATGTTTTAGCATTGTTTTAAGATTTAGTATGTATTTATTCAGCTCATTGAGCCTCCTAAATTTTAGCCTTGGTTCTTAAGGAAGCAAACCTAGTACAATTAGGACTTCTGTCTTATAATTAATTCATGGATGCACTGCTCTGTTTCAACTAAATCTGACAAAGGAGAAGTAATTCCAAATGGATTAAAGTCCTAAATATTTTGTGAAACTGGTGACTCAGCTGACAGAGGGTTCCTATTAGGGCACCAACTGAAAGAAAGGCAGGAAAGTCAACTTACCTGTTTTATCCAAACAGACTAGACGGTAAATTAATACACAAGTAGCTGTAGAAGGGCTAGAGCTGAGAAAAAAAAGGTAGACAGGATTTGGGAATAGCAGGAAGCAATAGAGAACATGCTTAGGAACATCATATATTGCACAAGGGAGTTGTCAAGAGCATGAGGAGAAATTAAGATGCTGGGAAGAAGCATGGAAATAGAAAAGCTTTGTTGAGAGGAAACTGGTGGGGAGCATCACTTTTTGTGAGTTCCACGGTTCACAGAAAAACTTATCAAAATGTGTCTTAATTCTAAATGCCAGTGAAATGCCAACCCTTTCTGCATGGAAATACCTCTGGAAAAAAATCCCTAACCCTTTCCCCCAGTGCACATAAGGAGTACCACCAGTGAAATTTAAGAAATAACGTTCCTTTGTTTAAATAGATTCTGAATAACCTGTGGAAGCAAAGCTTAGGCAGCCTAAGGAAAGCTTCAACTATGTGCAAAACACAAGACAGTTGGAAAACACTGTTACATGTGTTCCTCTACACCTGCAACAATGCCAGCCCTCCTGAGTGGTCACTGGTGATATAACTGGCAAAAATTCTGCTTATGTAATGTTTTTGACGGTGTCAAAGTGAGGATCAGTCTAGCCTGCTAATGTTAGAACTGGGAGTGATGCCAGGACTTCCAGGAGCTGGCCACGGGCTTAGGCTACATTACATAATGTCCTAATTGGCAATGGTCATGCAGGTGCAGGTATTTCCACGGACTGTGCTAGAGCCAAAACCTGCTGGCTTTATTCTGAACTCTTTGCACACACAAGAAAGAGGTTGGCTGGCCTATCAAGGTGCATTATCTGTTGTTATTTTCCCCTCCTACTTGAATTTTTCCAGAAGTACTTTTTATAGGAAGGATGCTAAAAAGTTGACAATTTGTATCACTAGATGCAATATTTCAGGTAATGATCAGAAACAGCTCAATTAATTATAAACGTACTTTTAAAACAGGTAACAAATGGCATGTTATCAGAATCACCATCAGCCCCCTATTTATTTTTGGAGAGTCAGAATTAAGGCTGTGATTCTGCAACATTTCCATGAGTAGAGGTACATACATGCTTACCATACATCAAACTATACCAAAGCCATGAGCAATTCCTTCAGCAGCACTGCTAACTTTTATAGGAGGCCACTGATTTGCTCATTCTGACTCCCTGCCATTCCCTTGGGAAGTATTATCACAGCTGTATGTGGCTACGCAGAGTCAGATGGGGAAACAAAACCAGGTTAGTTACCTGACTGCAAGAAAGGGAGGGAAGGGAGAGAGAGAGAGGCTATTTTCAGTTTCTCAAACTAGGCCACCACACAGCTGCACAAACAGCTGCACCAGCACAACTGAGAGGATGCACAGAGACTGAAATGAGTGGCTGTGCAAGGGAATTACTTATAGTGGCACTGGCAGCAAAAGAAACACTTATTTCACTATGGCTTTAGGCAAAGTGGCATGGTATAGGCCAGTGGTTTCAAAGGATATCAAAGGTTTCAAAGGACAGACATCCTGCTCCTATGGATTTGTGGGTCTCTTAGGTACCCTTAGAAATCTCACCCTAGACGTTCAAAACTAACAGTGTCTTATTTCAGAGTAGGGGAAACAGTTTACATTATATTTAACTTGCTCTTACTGAAACTGTAACCACTGTTTTTACTAAACGTTGGCTGCTTTGCCAGTTAACAGTAAATAAGCAGATTTGCAAACTGCAAAGAGGTCGGTTTCCATCACAGGATAATTGACAGATATTAAGGAATAAAAAAAAAAAGGATCACTAACACATACATCACCACTGCAAACTGGAACATTGTGTAGAGTTAGCCAAGTTAGCTTCAAATATGCTACATCAGCAGCTGTATCATTATGGCAGCAGACTCCACATGGACTAATCTAATTGATTGTATTGTTCCAGTAAACTCCTTTTTAATGCTAATCCAGAGTGATTCTACATTATACTACAACCCACAGACAGTACTTCTTCCCATCCAACCTCTTAGGAAATTACAAAAAACAGTCAACTTGACCTCATCTGAGGGAAACTGGCGAAGGATTCTACTTGGTATAGAACAAAATTTCCTCGTAGGTCTAGCAGTGAATACATAAAAAAATAATGCTTACACTTACTTACAAATTCCAATATAGACTCTGACAAATGATTTACATTCTTGACTTAGAAGCAACTATACACTGGAATACAAAAACAACCCATGAACTACTAGGAAGTGACATGGTTAAAGCAGTTAGAGCTAGATAAATACACTAAAAGTGCAGATTTAATAGAGGCGTAATGCAGACACACTCTACCTACCTTTCTGGAAGGATTAAGGATTGAGGGGGCACTATTATTTATTTTAGAAAATTGTCTCAAAAATCAAATATATTTGAAGTCTGAACTGGGAATAAATAATACATGGTACCTCTGGTCTATTCTAAAATCACTTTCTTAAAAGAAGACATCTTTCACATTCAAATTTAATTTTCAGTATGATTCTAAATCAATGTTTCTGTATTTCAATTCTAATCTTTGAGTTCTAAACCCACTGTAACACAAACGTAGACCTGCCTATTACCCTGCCACCTCACAGCAAAAAATTGTTAATTAGAAATTTTGGGCTGGGTGTTTCCAAAAACATCAATGAATATCCTGCTGCTTAGAGGAATAAACAAAAGTCAACCAAGTTATAATTGTCTACAAAATGTAGAGGCAATAGGCTGAAAAATGAAAAATGACAGGTGCATGATTACTGCTGAGATTTTTGTTACTGTCTCCAAATGACTGTGTAAACTCTGATTCAGTTTTTCCTATTTTTTTTTCTATTATGGCACAACTTCAACCTCTGGCTGCTGAAGGAAATCATGTACTTAATTACCTTTCTGTGCCTTTCTAAGCAAAGAGTTTGAATATTAGGTTTGATGGCGGTGCACTTTCATCAACAAAATGTAAAGTGATTACTGTGGAGAAATCAACATATTCAAAAGAATGAAAGTTCAGTACACTTTTTATTTTCAACTCACTGCCTGAAAGACACTGTAGAGATAACATTTAACTAATGGAAGCCTTAAGAACATGAAATTTTCCAAGGATGTGAATAAAGAACTCTCTGTCTTGAAGAAGATGAATAGAAGCACAGATATATGTACCTGCTATGGAATCTGTTTATACCCCTGGATAAAGAAATCATATTTTCTTGCTCTTGGATGAAAGAACTAATAATCGCTGGCACGACTACTTGCATTTGTATTATTACAGTAACTATATTTGACTGGTCTTAAAATTGTAGACTTAAAATCAACAGAAGGTAAAACTTTAACAGTGCATTATTGTTTCTGCAAAGGTGTATTACAGCTCACTAATTTACCAGGAGCCACACTTACCAAAGCAACGTAAGGTTTCATATACTTGCAAACTTTTAAAAATCTTCTAAGGATCATTGTTTTGCTCAGTCTTTTTTGATCATTAATAACTTTCAAAACTTCACATTTAACAATGAAAAAAACCCCAATTTTTATAAATCACTTTAAAAACAATGAAATGGAACAGCATGTAGAGAAAAGCCCACAGTTTCACTGTCACATTTTCTCTTAATCCCATCAGAAGTACACTTCAGCTGCCCAGAGTTTTTATCCCAAATGCATTTTTTATCCCAAATGCATTTTTTATCCCAAATGCCTTTTATCCTAAATGCTGATGTAGCCACTGAAGCAATGAATTCAAGATTTCATATTTCAAAATTGAACACATACTTGATTAATGGTGTCAGTAGTTTAATCCTTACCTTTTCCAGATTCCAACAAGACAGAATAAATATGCTGACGAGCAGGGCGGTAGATAAGTGACTGTCCAGGAATCTCTGTATCACAATCATCTTCCAAAGAGTTGCTGCATTCAATCACTCCATTACTCAGGATATTGAAGACTGAATAATTTTCAGATTGGATATGCTGTTCTTTAGCTAACTGTTTTTTCAAAGAAGGAAGAAGGCATTATTTCCAAAAATAAGAATGTATTCGCTGTTTGAAGAAATAGTTCTTTTCTGTCAGTGGCAATAGAGGGAATAGCCAGGGAGGGAACAAGTGCTTTTTCAGATAACACCACAATACTACATTTTCAGACCTCTATCTTTTTGTAGACAGGAATCCCCAGGAAACCCATCATTGTTTTTCTTAGCCCTTCTTTTAATTCTTAAAACTTGAGAGCTTGAATGACAGTTTTTTAGTAAGTAATTATTCTTAAAATGAATTCTGAATTCAGACATAGCTGCCCTCCTTTAGTCACCTGAAAATGTATCTTCTCTCTTTAAATAGTGAGTGAAGGCATGACAAACCCCAAACTTTTAATTTTATTGCAAGATGATCTACATAAGACAGCTCTATTTCTTCCCTGAGCTGACTTTGTGCAGTTTACGTTCTGGTGAAACTAGAATACTTAACTTCACCACACATTTACTTTGCAATAGCTCTTCCCCATGTAAAGAAATGCAATCCACTCCAGTGAGCAAAACGAGGTCTACAGGCTGTTGCTGCAAAGTATAGTAACAGCATCACCTAGGCTGCATATTAACCATTCACTGGATGCAGATACATCTGGCTACAGCAGCAGGCTTAAAGCAGCCTCAGTACCAACAGGATCTGCTGGTCTGGAGTGGCTTGGATGCAAAAGCAACAAAGCTGCTCCCAGGCAGCACAGAATTTCAACCAGTAACACTTGCAACCTGGACTGGCCAAGTGCAGAGCCAGGCAGACTTTCTACTTCACAACCTCAGACCAAAACTATGGGGGTGTTGAAACAGCTGAGCGGAGTGAATTATTTCCATGGGGTGCCACTAATAAATTCTTCAGGACCCACGCCATATGGTGAGCAGGCACTGACATCTCTCTGCTCTGCATTCCCTGCACGTATCACGCTATCTGTATTACTTGGGTTGTGCCATCCATGAAGCTATCAGAGTCAAATTCACCATTTCTGCAGAATTCCAGTATCTGCAAACCTGCAAACTCAGCAGTTCAAGGCTGCAGTCAGACACTGGATCATTACTGAACAAAACTAATTCTACTGAAATGTCATACTTTCAGAAGAAATTCTCACATGAGCATAGAATCAATGATAGGCTTCTGTGTACAATGCCAATCAACAGAGCACTTGCTTATAGCAATAAATTAATGGCTGTCCTAAAAGAAATATTTTAGCGTTCCTAATATGTGTAAACAATGTAATCTCCCAAGTCTACTTTTGTAAAAAATAAAAACCAGAACTAAGTATTTCTAAGCATGATTTGAATGAAGCATTAAACTATTTCATACAAACCACTGTTACAGATATGAGGGCATTTGAAAATACTGCTTTATTGCAATTTGCCAATAATCTACATCTCCTCATGTACTGAAAAAAATACAAGCTGATTTCAGAAGTATTGCTGTATTCAGTGCTGTATCTTGAAAAATATTTCTGATTCATACCTACAGTCAGCCAGAAAGTTGTGCCCTTTTTAGTGAGAGAAAGAGCAACACGATGCTATGTCCTCATAGTTGGAATTGAGAAGTGTGTGTCATTTGCATGCAGTTCAGATTACGTGCAAGGTAAGCAGAACTACATATGGGTTTCAAAATATGAAGCAAAGCACACACATTACATATACAAATATTTAAACACCTGTAACAAAAACAAAAGAGAAGTTAACATGTCTAACATTTTGACTTTAATTTCCTTGGCCCAGGGACTGTCTTCACATAGGATTTATGCAGTAACGTTCAAGACGCATTCTTAAATGGAGTTTCTAACCATTATTATTTTATTACAGCAGTAGCTCAGCATGATGCTAGAGAACTGCAACCCTTCAAATGAAAGATCAAGCTAAGAAATAATGACCACTTGTCATAAAGACTGCATGGTACATTCTCTTAAGGAATAAGGATATTGCCACTATTGTCCTTGCCACAATCCAACCTAGATAATTATATTCTGACTAATTTTTCCTTGCACTTCAAGCATAAACAGTATTTTTCAACACTTTATTATGATGTATGGTTGCTGATTTTTAAAATGTCTCCTATTTAACTACAACAGTCAAAAGTGATATGCATTGTATCTATGTGTGGATAATAAAAAAAGCCCAACTATATCTGCAGTTTAGCTGAAATGAGCACTGCATAGGTTACAAGGTAGTTATAAAATGTTTTATAGCCTTTTAAAAGGAAAATACAAATGATATGATTACTTTAGAGTAATATGAGGAAACAGAAAAATTGTTTTAAAGAAAATGCTCAAGATAAGTGAGACAGAAAAAAAGGCTTTATGTTTGAAGTCTATAAGAACCTAATAAAATAGAAAGTGACAGATGGCTAATATAGGGTCTAAAATACACTTTCTTGTATAGATTTCTCTTTTAAAATCTCAGTAGGTTATCTTAAATGACATGAATTTACAGAATTGTGCTCTAGACTTACTACTGTTGCATGAATTCTGATGCAAGGTAGCTCATTTTCTATTAGCCCTGTAGGGTACCTTAAGCTAATATATCCAGTTTCCCAGAGTGACTCAATCTGACGTACCGTCTCTCACCCCAACACCAGCACATCCCTGCCCATGTGGGAAACCATAAGTGAAACCAGAGAGGTGGGCCTGCGCAAACCTCATGAAGTTCAAACAAGGCCACGCGCAAGGTCCTGCACATGGGTCTGGACAATCCCAAGCACAAGTACAGGTGGGATGGAGAATGGATTGAGAGCAGCTCAAAGAAGGACTTCATGGTGTTGCTGGACAAGCAGCTTGACCTGACCTAGCAATGTGCACTTGCAGCCCAGAAAGCCAACTGCATCCTGGGCTGCATCAAAAGCAGCATGGCCAGCAGGTCAAGAAAGGAGATTCTCCCTATCTACTCTGCTCTGGAGAGACCCCACATGGAGTATTGTGTCCAGCTCTGGGGTCCTCAACACAGGAAGGACACAGACCTCCTGGAGCAGGTCCAAAGATGATCAGAGGACTGGAGCACCTCTGCTATGAAGACAGGCTGAGAGAGTTGGGGTTGTTCAGCCTGGAGAAGAGAAGGCTCTGGGGAGACTTTAGAGCAGCCTTCCAGTACCTAAAGGGCGCTACAAGAGGGCTGGAAAAGGACTTTTCACAAGGGCATGTAGTTATAGGATGAGGAGGAATGGCTTTGAACTGAAAGAAGGTAGGTTTAGATTAGTTATTAGGAAAAAATTCTTTACAGTGAGGCTGGTGAAGTACTGGCCCAGGTTGCCCAGACAAGCGGTAGATCATCCCCGGAAATGTTCAAGGCCAGGTTGGATGGGACTCTGAGCAACCTGGTCTAGTGGAAGGTGTCCCTGTCCAGGGCAGGGGTTTGTAACTAGGTGATCTTTAAGGTCCTTTCCAACTCCAGCCATTCTACAATTCTAAGATGTGATTCTTAGGAAGTTTCCACCATAATTTCAACTTCTGCATTCTTAACACAGCTTTCTTTGGCACCTTGACTGCACGTGCCAGGCACAGCCAAGCAAACCACTGACCAGCTTATGGCTGACTTGTGGGTTCTCAAAGTAAGTCAATATAACATGTGATACATGGGAAGTACATCTCTATGCCCAGCTATTGGCCTATACAGCAGTTGCTCCACATTATTAGACCTGCTTGATGGTTCAAAAAGAGAAGAACCACTTTTTATTAAATGTGCTGCATCTACCTTCATAGTGATGCATGCAATAGTCCTAATCATGTCTCTACTTAACAGACAAAAGATTTTGCACAAGCAAATTTAATTCAATAGGTTCGATGCACTAATAAGCAACTTCCACTAAGTAGTCATGGCAATTAAGTGATCACTAAGCTTTAAAAAACAAGTTACCTGAAAGATTTCTTTATCTTGACAGATGGCTGATTGCTGTTGAAGAGATAACATTTGACAATTTGTTACATTGGGAGGAATCCATGGAGACTGCTGCCCAGGCAAAAGATAGGACTTCACTCCTCTGTAAAGCAATGTCTTGTCTGATCCCAGAGGTAGCATATCTTCCAAGTGTTTCAGACTGCTGTATGAGCATGGAATTTTTGAGATGTAATTTGCTACAGCTAGAAGTGTTTTTGTTCTTCTGTTATAGCTGTTGTTCTTGTGGGGACTGGTCACTAAACATTTGTGCCAAAAGCCTTCCAACAAGCTTTCTGGAACAACATCATTGCCAAGCAAGCAAGCAAAGAGAGGGAGATGTGTCAAACTAACACCCAACACACGGCAAAGTTCCTCTCGAGAGTACATAACAGTGACCAGTCTGTCCAAACGAAGGTTCTCAATGGAAAAGTAGGGACATGTATTATAGATAAGGTAGTCACTATCTTGCCCCAGAATTCCTATGCAGTTGTGTTGCAAACCATATGCAGCCACCTCAAAGTCTGCCTCTTGCAACGTGCATACTGTTTTCTGACCGAGTGACTTCAGGGCATAACGCGTAAAAGTAGGCAAAGCTGAAGGAAGAACAAACATTTCTCTCCCTGGTTGTTTCCTGTGAGTCTTAATAAACTGAAATAGTCTGGCTATTTCCTTGGTATTATTCCACCTCCGTTTGATCCACTCCTCTCTCTTTTTCTCTTCTACCACTCCGTCAAAGTAAAACACCAACTTGATACCAGCTGCCATAAAAATGTTAATAAAATCCTCTAAAATGGCAAGGTACTCCCGCCACTGGCCACCACACACCCAAAATTCTGGTGTGTACCAGTATCTAACACAACTCATGGCATCTACTACAATAACAGGTGGGAAATCAGGATGATTGATGCGATGTTTTTCTGCCATTTCTCTCAGATCTACTGTTTTGCACGCATCAGGGCAAACTCTTGCCACAAATCCCTGCAAACCTCTAACGCCCATGGCTGTTCTCTCCAAAACTCACAGCAGTCTGAAAGAAAAAAAATAAAAACAATGTTCTAAAACACAATGATAAGAAACATAACGAAATTCTACAAGAAAAAAAAAAAAAAAAAAAGACAGCAGCTTGGAATCCGAACTGCTGTTTTTCCTGCTTTTGCTGATAGCTTGTTGCCTTGTCCCGGCCCTGTAACAGTTTGAAACAGTTTCCTTGCTATCAACAAACCGGACATAAGTATTCATTCACTTCCCTTCCACTTCTGTTTTTTATATCAGAGAAATACGTAAATACCAAAAGGTTTTCATAAATATGACAAAAAATTTCAGATTAATAGCCTATAGGAAAACATGCCTAGGCAGAAAAACAAGTATAGATTTCTTATTATAAAAAAAAAAAAAATATGCGTAAGGAATTTAGAAAGGGAAAAAAAACCACTGTGAATTGACAGCTTTTAAAGCTATTCCCGGATCCTCGAAGTTTAAAAATCTAACGCCTTCCAGACAGAGTGTCCGAATGCCACCCTCTTTAATAGCAGAATGGTTTGGGTTTGGAAGGGGCCTTTAAGGACCTCGCGAGCTGCGGGGGCCGCTGCGCCCAGCCCCGGCCGGGGCGGGCCCCGCCGCCCCGGGGTCCGTGAGGGGACGGGGACGGGGCTGAGGACGGGGCTGAGGACGGGGCTGGGGTCGGGGATGAAGCCGTACCCGCCCCCCGGGCCCCCCGGTGCCGCCAACCGCAGCCCCGCACTGACCCGAGCGGCGCTTCCGCTTCCCTTGGGGCGGGGCCGCGCCTGCGCCCGGCGGCGGGGGCGGGGCCAAGGGC
>VZRE01011443.1:1095703-1106013 GCA_013396775.1 Cephalopterus ornatus
CCCCCCCGAGTCGCCCACCGGAGATTTATGTCGCTCTTTGGCAGCGCGACCTGCGGAGAGGGGGAACGAGTTCATTTTGCTGTGCCCGGAGATTGCCGGCCGGGGGGAACCCCCGTTTTTCCCCCGGGCGCACCCGCCGCACATCCCTGGATAGGGATAACGGCTCGGCTGCGGGCGCGCCGGGAGCACGGCCCGCTCCCACCCCGCCGGCAACAGGTGGGGACCTGGATAACTTCACATCTTTCCGGGAGGGGAGAGAGGGACACGGGAAAGCCCATGGGAAGATTAGATCAGATGTTATTGCCGGTGAAAAATTAAACAGAGCGATTCTCTGGGGAGTGCAGATTAATATATTTGGTGACTCCGTGTGCACAAAGCCTCACCATTGTAGCCGTGTCTGAATGCCTGTGAATAGGATGGAGCATATGTGGCCTGTCACCGCAGGTGCCCACATCTGTTCGTCTCCGGGCAGATGCTCTCAGAAAAGGGGAGAGCATTTCCAAAAGCTCAGGCCTGTCCCATCCATACCCATCCTTTTTCTCATAATCACCTTCTGCAGAGGAGTTTTTGCCCCCACCTTCTCTCTCCTCCCTGCCTTCCCTGCCATGGAAGAAAATGCAGAAAGAAATAAAAGCTGTGCAAATTGGAAGTGGCTTGGAAAGCCCTGGAAACATATAATCAAAGTGCTCCCCCTTCTCGCTCTCCAAAGTATATTAGCAGCAGGTTTTGCGCTGCAGCCAGCATACAATGCACAAGATGCACGCACTGTGTGAAGGGGACTGCAGGCCACAGGGGAACAGAAAAACCCTTCACACATGAAATGCAGTGCAGTACAGCAGCATGCTGTGCTCACTGTCACAGGGAGAGAGAGGTCTGGGCAGCTACTGCCTGGAGTGGTAGTTTGCAGCTACTATTTGGAGTTCTGGCTTAAGATGATGATTAATAAAGCTGGGCAAAAGAAGTTTCCCTATGAGAACAGGTGAAGGCAGCGAATATTTCTACTGAAGTTGGTAGCAGGAGGGAATCTTTCAAGCCATCCAGGGAAATCTCATGTCCAGGATGCAAAAACATTTTTCAGAGAAGTGCCATCACATTTTTTTATCCGTATACAGGATCTGAGTCCTACTGCTCACCCTCCTTGTCTGTGACACCCCTGCTAAGACAAGCCAGGCCCACAGCGCTGCGTGGGGTTACACCAGGCTTGCCTAACAGGGCAAATGGGTGTGAGGCATAGAGCAAATCTCCGGATCATGGGATATTTCATGTGGGAAGGTTTTCTAGTTTAAATGTGATCTGTGGTTTCTAGCATGTTGAAGATCATGAGTATCCTTCAATCTAAAGGAGGGCCAAGATGCCAGTACCCCAAGTGCGAGGCCAAGCTGCTCCCCAGAGGAACATGGGCAGTGAGGACCTATGGATCTCAGTGTACCAGAGCAGGGCCCGGGGGAAGGAATGACACCTGCCTGGCCCAGGGCACCCACGGGAAGTTTGGGAGACAGTGCTGTCTCGGACCAGAGGGAACTTTAGGGCCGGGAAAAGGCAAGGCGAGGGAAGCCCCTAATGTCCCATCGTCCCCGAGAGGCCCTGCATTTCTGTCCCCCGGGCGGGAGTACACAGCCCTTCACCCTTCCCATTTTGGGAGCAACGACAGCTCACGCACACGAGTGACCAATTTTATCCCTCGTAGTTTCCCACAAGCAAAATCCCGTCGGAAGCAAGCCAGGGAGCAAACCCAAACAAACAAGTATGATAGGCAAACGAGGCGGGGGAAGTGGGGGGGCTCGCTTTCTCCTCGTGGGCAATCAGTAAAACACATATAGGGGCCACTTCGGGATTTGCCCAGGGAAGGGCTGGAGAGCAGCTGGCTGCGGTAATCTCTTCGGGAGACAAAGGAATGCCCCGTCCCAGGATCACAGGTAAACACACAACCATTGTAATGAAAATGAGGGGCTAGGATAGGGCCGGAGCAGATGATTTGCGATTTGAAAAAGGGGGCTGGGGGGAAGGGAAGATCCAGAGCTGCTTATCTATCATCTGGCCTCGCTGTGTGCCAGCTGAGCCACGCGACTGCCCTTTCTTATTCTAATCAGCACATGCCTTTGCAACTTTGGGCTAACCTACACGCTAAACTTCTTAATCCCCCTCCCCGCACACGGCAAGGGTGGCGGAGCGCCCCTCCGCTACCGCGCATCTCCGCGCCCCCCACCCACCCACCTGGGGTCGGGGCGCCCGGCAGCGGGGCCGGGGGCAGCGCCAGCACCCCGATCATGCCGCCGAGCCTGGAGTCGACGGGTGAGCCAGAGCTCCGGCCCGGCGGCACCCCTCCTGCTCTCCTCTCACTTCCCATCCCTCCCGCCCGGCCCGGCCCGGAGGGACAGGTGAAGGGGGCGTGCGGGTAGGGCTGCGGCGGGGAGGCAGCCATGCACACATACCTCCGTAGGGACTATAGATCTAATTAAAATATTATGCACAGTCGGCTACACATAGCTCCACACGTACACGTCCCTCCGCCGCCGCACCGTTCGCCATATGCCCGGAGCCCTCCGTCCGGGGAAAAATCAGGTTTGCGCGCCAGCGATGGCAGCGCGTAGCCCTAATTAACGCACACGTATATCCCACACCCCACACCCCCCTTTTTGAAGTGACTTTTCCCATAATCTGGCTCGCTTAGAAATAAAAGCTGCGACTGATGGGGAGCTCTAGGCAGCGCTGCTGCGCGGCGCCACCGTAAATCCTCGCCGGGGCGGGAGAGGGGGGCCGGCGTTGCTGGAAGGGTAACAATTAGGGGCAGGGAGGGCGAGTACAATGCTCCACCAGCCCCAGCGAGCCGCTGGCAGGCGGGGCCGGGCCCACCGTGTCCCGGCCGTGCGGGGTCACCGCGCCCTGGCGGGGCCCCGGGCTCCGCGCCCTCTCCACGGCTGTCCCGCTGCCGGCTCACCCCGGCCGGGCGGGTGCGGACGGGCAGGGCGGCGGGACGGAAGCGGTCGTCCGTCCATCCCCGGCAGCGGGGGTCGGTGTCAGTGCGCGGGCACGGTTTAACAGCGCGGGGGTGGCGGGGGCGGCGGGCGAGCGCGGTGCGGAGACACGCGGTTGGGAGCGAAAAAGCGCCATTTGGTTGGGAGCAGATGGCTGGCTGGGGGGCTGATCGCGTCTAAAGGCGTGTCATCCCCCTTCAGCGAGAATCCCTAAGGGCTCCCCTTGTCTTCGAAATCAATGAAAATTAAAGTGCAGAGAATGGATGAATAGTTAGACCTCGAGTCCCTCCTTTGTTCGCCTCAGCTACTGGTGGGCAGGAGTTAAACTACAACAGCCTCCTATAGAAACACTTAAGTTAAACAGTCTCCCCGTTAGCCCAGCATCTGAAAGAGAGAGGGAGAGGGGGGAAAAAAAGCAGAAAAAGGAGCTTTCTGCTTGATTTCCCCAATACAGAATCGCGTGGCATAAATTAAGCCGGAGAAGAATGAGCGCCGTGGGCAGGATCCTGCCGGCTCTCACGGCGCCTTTCAGTCACGCTCAGCAGCGGTAATCGAGAAATCTGTGCCACGTCAATTTAACAAATACCCGGTACCGAAGGGGGGTTGTTAAGGATTTGGGGGCAAGTTTTTTCGGTTGTTTTGTGGTTTGGGGGTTTTTTTGTTGTTATTTTGGTTTTTTTTTCCTATCGCTAGGTTAAAGCCCTCGCGCGTGTAACTTTTTCTTTCAATTTTTTTTAAGCAAGGGGATGCTAATGGACCAAGTAGCATAATCTCTCGTAGATTAAAAGATCCGCGGTGATATATCACTTCTCTCCTCCACCGACGGGCCACCCCCAAATTTCAACAAAGATACTGACGCTCTCCTCCCCCCGCCCCACTCGCTTAGTAAACCCGATGCGAAATGATGTTTTCCTCCTGTCTCTCTCCCTTTCCCGGCGATAACGCCACAGCAAAGTTTTCGAAGCAGCGGCAAGCCACTTGAAAAGATGTTGACGCTAGGTGGCAAAAGTAATGTGCAGTGAAAACCGGCGCTGCTGCAGGATGCGCCTCCCCGCTCCCCGCTGCCGAGATTGGGCACCGCAGGGGCGGACGGCCGGGGCTTCGCTCCCTCCCGGGCCTCCTTCCCTACATCGTCGCGCGGTGCCTGCGGGATGGCTGCTCCCCTCTCTGCCCAGATACAACTCCTGGATAAAAAACCCCAAAAAACTCGAACATTCCTGTACATTTAAACTTTTGCTTATGCTTCGGCTGGCTGGGAGAGGGGAGAAGAAGAGCACCTGGATGTGGATGGCTGGTTCGACCACAACTGGATGTAAAATACACGTTGAGTGGTGAATCCTTGCAAGTATCTGGATGCTTGTTTAAGTACCGGGGGTACCTGACTGGGTTTGGGGTAGATGCCACAAACCCCCAGTAAGTGAACGTGGGCAGATACAGTCCTGGAAGAGTAGAGAAGAGCTGGGTTGAATGAACTCATTTGTGATTTTCTTTTAATTGGTATTACTCAATGCTTTTACTTTCAGAAGTCTTTAAGAATTTTTTTTTCCTAGCGCATTGTAAGATAATTTGTGATCAAGACATCTGCTTCAATGAAAGTCACATTTTGCCATGCAAATGCACGTTTCAACCCAATAAAGTCGTCATAATAAGGCTTTTAGCATGGCATACCTACAGTGAGGTTATTGTAGCCAAATCCTCTCCTTTCACATACAAGCTTAATCTGTGCTGAAATGATCTGTTACAATTAAAATGACATTTACAGAGACAGTTACACCTTGCATCCTAATGAATCCGCCTGCGCCTACCAAAGGTGTTTAAACAGAGGGCCCAAACAAAGTGAAAAATCCTGCTTCGAATGACATGCCAGAGTCGCCCTCCAACTTTTATCCCCCGCTTCCACCCATCGTTTAAAAACTGCTCAAATGGTAATAGTCTCTATCCCTCTTTCACCGCATCAGTAAACTCCTTTCCATGCTTTTGAGATCAAAACAAAAGTTGTACTGTCTGGTGGATATGTAAAAAAAATAATAAGGTGATGGCCGGTGTAAAGTTGGGCTGGTTTATTTTGTATGTGTGTGTGCGTGTGTGTGTGTGTGAGTGTGTGTTACGGAGGGGGCAAGTGCTGGAAGGGATTTCTTTAAAAAATGTGCGGACATTGTTGTAGAGGCAGTAGCGTGCGCCGAGGGGAGCTCTTTCTCTCCCTCGCATTGTGCAGGGAGCAGGTGCTGTCTACATTACCATACAGCTGAGAGCACAAAGAACTAACTGATTCAGCCCTCACACAATAACAAACGGCCTTAATGACAGCCACGCGAACGACACACACCAAACTCACTTTTTACTAAGCTGAAGGAGGAAAAAAAGAGAGAGAGAGAGGGAGGGAGAGAGAGAGGGAGAGGTTGCTGGTGATGATAATAATCATAGAGGGGTGCGGGACCCGGGCGGAGCGAGTGGCTCTCTCCGGCAGCAGTGGTGGCGGGGACAGGACACGCGGAGCCCCGCAGACGGGTCCCCTCCTCTGGTCCCCGCCGCGAACACGCCCGCGCGCTCCCCTGCCGTCGGGACCCCCGGGAATCCCCCATCCCTCCGCCGGCGGGATGCGCGCCGCGAGCGGAGCGACGGCAAGAGCGAGCCTCGGCTCTCTTCGCCCACATTCGTTGCCCCCTTCCCCAATTACCCCGGTTATGCCAGGGTAGATTCGGTGTGAATTTCATGGGATGGGACTCTCCTCGTTGCCACTCTCTGGCGTCCACCTCCCTTGCCCCTTTAACGCCGAATATGCCCCTTGGAGTGATCACGATCACCGAGTCACTTTTTGGGGTCACGGCGGCTGCTTTGCACGTTCCAAGAGGCAATTACAGCCCACCGTCCCCGGGGCTGCTCTATGGCGGGAGCGTGCTGCACTGCCTCTCTCCGGTGCAGAGGGGGTGTTACCCTCTCCTCGGAGCAGAAGGGGGATTCTTGCGGTTACCAAATTTGCAGGAATGTAAATGAACACGTTTTGTGAGTGCGGAGGGGAGGGGGAGGAGGGTTGCACATTTTACAGCTCACTGACCATTTGGCGATCCATTGAGAGGAGGGTTTGGAAAAGTGGCTCCTTTGTGACAGCTCTAGCCAGATTGGGGGGCTGCTCATTTGCATCTCATTAGGCATGCAGGCGGCCGGCGGAATATAAGGGCGGCAGGCGCCCAAGGAGAGGCAGATCCTTAGCGCTTCACCCTCGGAGAGAGCCGCCGAGCCGAGCCTCGGCACAGAGCGGACCGGAGCGGAGCAGAGCAGAGCAGGCACCCCCCTCCTCCGTAGGAGCACACCCGGACACGCTCTGTGCGCTGCTGTTGAGACACGAGCTTATTTTTGCTGGCTGGGATTCCTCTAAAAACAAAAGTCAACCCACAACAAGGAAAGAGAACTTCGCTTCCTTTGAAAAAAAAAAAAAAAAAAAAGAAAAGAAAAGAAGGGGTTCAAGGCTCCGACGTGACCTGCCCGCCGCCGCTGCTGTTTGACACCCACCAGCCCCGACGCGCGCAGGGCGAGCGCGACCGCGCAGAGCCGCTCCCGCATCGCACCGCACCGGGAATTATCGCCGCTGCCTTCGCCGCTGCCTCTGCAGGGATTTCCAGATCGCCAATTTTTAATCTTCCTTGGGAAGCCTTTTCTCTGGCTCTGTTGGGAATTAAGTTGCTTTTATTTTATAATTTTTATTTTTTCTTCCTGGAGAAAAGGAGGAGCATCGTGGATTGCGAAAGAAAAAGAGTTTAACAGATTAACCCTTTTTTAAAAATATTTTTTGTCCTCTTTTCCTTTCTTTTTCTTTTGCCATCCGAAAGAGCTGTCAGTTGCCGACAGGCTACACCTAGAGGTATCGACAGAGAGGAAAAAAAAGTCAGAGACACTCCTGAAAGAAGGAGACCGTGACACTAACTCTTCCAGCTCTGCTGGGACAGGCGGCTTTGGCCGCTGTGTTTTTTTCCCTTACTCCGAGAGACACTTTCCTCTTTTCTCTCTGACGAGAAGTTAAGGGGGAGGAAAGCGAGGGCACCAGAGCTGCACCTCCAAAATGGGAGGTCGGTTCCTGCTGACGCTCGCCCTCCTCTCGGTGCTGCTGAGCCGCTGCCAGGTAAGTGCCCGCGGGGTGGAGGACAGAAATGCCTGCACCGGCGGGGTCCCTGCACCGGGGGATTCATACACTGGGGGGTCCCGCGGGCGTGCCGGGGACTGTCGCTGCCCGTTGCAGCAGGGAGAAACGGGGAGGGGCGTGGGGAGGGGGTATAAGTCCCGCCGCTTCCCGGCCGGTCAGGGTCAGGGTCAGGGTCGGGGTCGGGCAGGTGAGTGCGCTGCTCGGTGGGCTGACGGCTGCTGTTACTGCCCCGCAGGTCGGCTCCTCCGGGGTCTTCGAGCTGAAGCTACAGGAGTTTGTCAATAAGAAGGGGCTGCTCAGCAACCGCAATTGCTGCCGCGGGGGCGGCCCCGGCGCCGGCGGGCTCCAGCAATGCGACTGCAAGACCTTCTTCCGCGTCTGCCTCAAGCACTACCAGACCAGCGTCTCTCCCGAGCCACCCTGCACCTACGGTAGCGCCATCACGCCCGTCCTCGGTGCCAACTCCTTCAGCGTACCCGATGGCGCGGGCGGCGCCGACCCTGCCTTCAGCAACCCCATCCGCTTCCCCTTCGGCTTCACCTGGCCTGTAAGTGGGGGGCGATGCGGGAGGGGGCGGCACACATCCATCCCATCCCATCCCATCCCATCCCAACCCATCCCACATGCCCGACCACCTCAGCTGGGCAAGTGTTTTTCCAAGGGGCCACCAATCCCTTTGAAGTGTCAGAGTAGGAGAGAGACAACGACTGATAACTCCTGGGGACTGGTGGTGTTGCCCCTTGGGCCTACCTGCTCTCATGTTCTCCTGGTGGGTTGTTTCTGTTCCTTCCTTCCACAGGGCACCTTCTCGCTCATCATTGAGGCTCTGCATACCGACTCACCTGATGACCTCACAACAGGTAAGTGTCCCAAAACAGACTTTTCCCCAGAAAAATCCTAACCCTGCTGCCCTACTTGGCCCCTCTCTCTGCAGTGTGCAGTACATTCTCCTCTTTGGTAGCCCATGGCAAGAGAGGCCCACCTGTTGGCATGCAGCCAATGCCACCCTGCCTCTGCAGTTCCCCTCCCACTAGACAACCCCTGTTGAGTGTCATCCTATCCCCCTGCCTGCTTCCGGCTCCCTAGTCATTCCTCTCCTCTCTTCTCCTCTCCTCTCCACTTTCACCCAGAAAACCCCGAGCGCCTCATCAGCCGCCTGGCCACCCAGAGACACTTGGCGGTGGGTGAAGAGTGGTCCCAGGACCTGCACAGCAGTGGCCGCACTGACCTCAAGTACTCCTATCGTTTTGTGTGTGACGAGCACTACTATGGAGAAGGCTGCTCTGTCTTCTGCCGCCCCCGGGATGATGCCTTTGGTCACTTCACTTGTGGAGAACGTGGCGAGAAAGTCTGCAACCCAGGCTGGAAAGGCCAGTACTGCACTGAGCGTGAGTATCCACTTTCTTGTCTCCTTGAGTGCCAGTTGCAGCTGTGTTCCCTGAGCTCTCAGGGCTGGCAGAGAGAGGATGATTCTCTTAACATCAGGCCCCCAGGCCTCCCAGGAGAGGGAGAACCAAGCAATGATCGGTGGAAGTCTGGTTCTGTGCGCAGTCCTTACCACTGTGGGGGATGGGAGATCCTCAGCATTGCCCCTTTTCAAGCCAACAAAATATTGGTGTCAACATTACGCTCTTGTTCATTTGCTTTAGCCCTGGTAGCAAAATGTTCAGCAGTTGCTTGAGGATTTATTAAAATATATCGGGACTACTTTTTATGCTTATCCGCCCCTTCAACCACGCAACTTTGATATGACCATCTGCAGGGTACATGGCTTCAGGGAAGGGAGCTAGGCTTTGGCAACATCCATATGGGAGGCTTATTGGTAGGCTTGTTACAGTCTGATATTTGTTTTGAGAAAAATATTGGGAGGTCCAAGATATTCCCTGTGGCTTCTAGACTGTACATTTTTCTTTTGGGGTACTCACATGCTGCCACTAATGGAGGTGATTGCACCTGGGGCCACAAAAACATTCAACTTCTTCTCCATTTCTCTTCTGTGCCACTGCCATGATCATTACTACTAATAAAAGTAGTGAGGGACAGGAAACATACACCTGAGCTTGAAGTTTTTGAGGAATGTGGTGTGTTGATACAGAAGGAAAACCTGGGACAGTAGGCAGATCACAGAGAGGATAGTCAGGGATGTCAGATTCTTTCAGGTTGTACAAGATTACTGCCCTTTGTAGATACACAGAGGTGTACACCCAAACGTGCACACAAAGCTCCTGCTGCAGCTTGTGATGGCATTCTCTGTTTGTGTGTATACATGGATCTGAAATATGCTGGCAGATGACATATTGGGTGAGTGCTCCTCTCCAGTCATCAAAGGGCCAGGCAGGGAGGGAGAAAACAGTTACAGGCTGTAAAGCAGCCTCTCAGTTTTCTTGTCTTTTTGTTTCTGTTTAAACACACCTACACTGTGGTCTCAGCTGAGCTGCTATCAAACAATCCTAGATTGAATTATTCACCCGCTAGTGACTGCTAGGATGCTTTTAGCAGTTCGTGGTACAATCTTGCACAATAAAAAGCAGGCAGAGGAGTGAGCTAGAATTTCCTTTGATAGTGTTTTAAATACGCGCTACAACCTTTCCCATGATCAAAAGTGCCTAGCCCGGTTGTGTCAAGGGGTGGGGGAAAAGGAAGTATTTTGATAATGACCTCTTTCGGGGCTGTCAGCACATTCGGATGCCTCCACATCTCTGCTATTCCCATAGCGAAGCAGAAGGCTGTCCATCTTTCTTGACTCATTATGTATGCTCTTCTCTGTTTTCCCTCTCAGAAAAAACAGCTTATAACACCGACGCAAACCTACTAGGCAGGGGAGATGTGTTTATATGTGCATGCAAAAAGAATGTTTTGCCGTTAGTGAGTGGAGCTGCCAGTTGCAGATTGCTTCCCGTTGCCTTGCCCCCAGCTCCATTCTTTCCAACTTGGAGGCGATCTGATTATCAGGGCCGATCCTTTCTTTCTTTTTCTTTCCACAACACACCCCCCCNATGCCATTGTCTCTGGCTGGCTTTGTTGAATTAAAACTTTGCAGTGCCTGCTTAATGAGTTCCATAACCAGGCGAAGTAATGAGCAGAAGTCCCTTTTTTCCCTTCTCTCATCCTCCCTCCCGCTGACTCGCTTACCTCTTTTACCAGGGCTGCACCCACCCGCCCGCCCCTTTTCGGAGCGGGGCGGCGGGGGGAAGGGG
>VZRE01011443.1:1106033-1231943 GCA_013396775.1 Cephalopterus ornatus
ATTTATTTGAATAAGAAAAAAAAAAAAAGTTTTTTTTTTCAGCGAAATCACGCGCGTGCCATAGATTAGCTGTGGGCAGGGATAGGCTGCCCGGTCGCCGGCCGACGGCCCCATTGGCTCCGGGGCCGGGGGATTGTTGCAGTGGGGCAGCTGCTGGGAGAGAATAGACAATAGAGCAGCTGTCTTGCACTGGCACCCTGCACACCAGCTGTCCACTCTTATCTGCACACACACTTTCGGGGGATATTAAGAGGTGGAGCTGTGTGCATAGAATTGGAAAAAAGGACTTCTGACCCTCACTGGGAAGGGAAGGGGGGTGAGGGGCTGTGGGGAAGGAGCAATTGTGAGCTCTCTTTTGTCTGTGTGCAACTGTATTAAGAAGAATGCTCATCCCCGGTAATAAGTAAAGTGCCCAGTTACGGGGCGAGATCAGTACTCCTGCAGACTCCAGAGATTAATTCAGCTGCGCTTAACTGCCCCGACCTAGTAAACCACCCGCAAGGTGCTGCCGGAATCAGACTTGTAAAAGAGAGTTGTTTCGGCACCAGTGCTGATGTCTTTCCCTGCTTGGTTTGTTTACAGCAATTTGTTTGCCTGGATGTGATGAGCAACACGGCTTTTGTGACAAACCTGGGGAATGCAAGTAAGTTTTCCGCTCCCCTACTGCTCTCTTCTTTGTCTTTCAGTGTTGATGCTCTAGTGTTAAGTAAGCCACTGGATGTTTGAACTGTCAGTTTAAAAGGCCTTTCTTCATATTAGAGGGAAATCTGAGAAATCCGGGTGATGCCAGATCAAAATATAATTCTAGAAGTCAAACATCAGTGCCATTAATATTAACCTAATGAGTTTACAGTGCCATGAGTAAGGTTTAGCTGTTTATTATTAGATTAAACAAATTAACTATCTGGAATCATGGCTCTATCTAAAGAAGGGGAAGAAATAGCTGGGACCAATGAAAGCTGAGGCTACGATTGGACTTGGCGACTTTCCTTGATGAAGGATCACTGAGGGCTTTTAGGAAACTTGATCCCTGGCATCAGTGTGTTTGCAGAGTTTGTGATAGGGTTTCCAACTGTGAGAAGTCTAAATCTGACCAGACTTTGTTGTCATTTTTTTTCAGATGCAGAGTGGGTTGGCAGGGGCGATATTGTGATGAGTGCATCCGATACCCAGGCTGCCTTCATGGTACCTGTCAGCAGCCCTGGCAGTGCAACTGCCAGGAAGGCTGGGGTGGCCTTTTCTGCAACCAAGGTGAGCTCTCAGTCTTTCCCTGAGTGTCTGTTTCAAAATCCAGAAAGCCAATGGCTGTTTCCAACTCACCCACCCTGTGCTAGCCTTGCAAAGTAGCAAGTATCTTGACTACCTTCTTAAAAAAAAATGAAATAATATCTTTTTCAGACCTGAACTACTGCACCCATCACAAGCCCTGCAAGAATGGTGCCACTTGCACCAACACTGGTCAGGGGAGCTACACTTGTTCTTGCCGCCCTGGGTACACAGGCTCCAATTGTGAGATTGAAATCAATGAATGTGATGCCAACCCTTGCAAGAATGGTGGAAGCTGTACTGTAAGTTTGAGTAGTTTGTGTCATCTGAAACTCCAAGGGAGGAGTTAATGGCAGTTTTACTAATTTTCAAAATCCCTTTTTGAATTTCAGAGGGACTTCAGATAAATATTTTGATCATTTCTCATTTCCTCCCCCCAGGATCTCGAGAACAGCTATTCCTGTACTTGCCCTCCAGGCTTTTACGGGAAAAACTGTGAACTGAGCGCAATGACTTGTGCTGACGGACCATGCTTCAATGGTGGGCGATGCACTGACAACCCTGATGGGGGTTACAGCTGCCGCTGCCCACTGGGTTATTCTGGATTCAACTGTGAAAAGAAAATCGATTACTGCAGTTCCAGCCCTTGTGCTAATGGTAAGGCCAATCATGCTACAGTAGTCTTCTGAAAGGAGACCGTACTTTGAGTATGCATTTACTTTGGCTTCTGGTCTGAAATTCATAACAAAGCTGATCAATCATAGAATCATAGAATGTGTGGAAGAGACTTTAAAGCACATCCAGTTCCAAACCCCTGCCATGAGCAAGGAGACCTTTCACTAGATCAGGTTGTTCGAAGCCTCATCCGGCCTGGCCTTGAACACTTCCAGGGATGGGACATCTGCTGCTTCTCTGGGCAAGTTGCTTCAGTGCCTCACCACCCTTATAGTAAAGAATTTTTCCCTAATATCTAATCTAAAAGTGCTCTCTTTCAGTTTAAAGCCTTTCCCCCTTGTCCTATCACTACATGCTCTTGTAAAAAGATCCTTGTCATGTCAGTAGTCGACTTGGTGGAGGATCTATTCTAAGAAAGCAATGGTGTGGCTTAGGCCGCTGCTGCAGATCGCATTTTCTCAAGGGATGGCTGTGGTCAGGTAACTTGGCCTGAAGCTTCATGCATGAAAACATGGAAGATTATACTTGCAAATGTTTTGCTAAGAGTCTTTCAGGTCTGTGGATGCAAATGCCAAACTAGTGCTAAATTTTATTATTTGTAATCTGGTAACAGTAACCTTCCTATTTTGATTAAACTAGTGAAGACTTTCTTTACTATAGTCCTCTTCATTCATTGACACTCAAACTCTGTAACATGAGATTGTGGTGTTAACCTGACCTAGACTAGCTTTGTTGTCCAAAACAAAGTGAAATGTTAAAAAAGGAATAAAACTGAGAATGAAAAATAAATCTGCTTAACAAAAAAATCTTCCTTAAACAAATATACTTTTTGTGGTAGATCAGATTTGGCCAAGGTTGAGCTTTCCTCAGCTGATTGTGACAGTTGCCCTGAAAGAGCAAGTGGGAGGTTGTTGTGTCTGGCTGGCAACCACTTAGTGCTCGTCCCCATTGATGTCTTGCAGGAGCCCAGTGTGTTGATCTGGGGAACTCCTATATATGCCAGTGCCAGGCGGGCTTCACTGGGAGACACTGTGATGATAACGTGGATGACTGCGCCTCCTTTCCCTGTGTCAATGGAGGGACCTGCCAGGATGGTGTCAATGACTATTCCTGCACCTGTCCCCCGGGATACAACGGGAAGAACTGCAGCACCCCGGTGAGCAGATGTGAGCACAACCCTTGCCACAATGGGGCCACTTGCCATGAAAGAAACAACCGCTATGTGTGCGAGTGTGCCCGGGGGTACGGTGGGCTCAACTGCCAGTTTTTGCTCCCTGAGCCACCTCAGGGACCGGTCATCGTTGACTTCACTGAGAAGTACACAGAGGGCCAGAACTCCCAGTTCCCCTGGATTGCAGTCTGCGCTGGAATTATTCTGGTCCTTATGCTACTGCTGGGGTGTGCTGCTGTGGTCGTCTGCATCAGACTCAGAGTGCAGAAGAGGCACCACCAGCCTGATGCCTGCAGGAGTGAGACTGAGACCATGAATAACCTGGCGAACTGTCAGCGTGAGAAGGACATTTCCATAAGTGTAATTGGTGCCACTCAGATTAAAAACACAAATAAGAAAGTAGACTTTCACAGCGATAACTCTGACAAAAATGGCTACAAAGTCAGATACCCATCAGTGGATTACAATTTGGTGCATGAACTCAAGAATGAGGACTCTGTTAAGGAGGAGCACAGCAAATGTGAAGCCAAGTGTGAAACATATGATTCAGAAGCAGAGGAGAAAAGTGCAGTACAACTAAAGAGGTATCTTACATCTGAGCACGGGGTGCAGCTTGACTTTGAAGGGGGGTGTGTATTTCTCATACGTAGCATTAAGCAACAGCCATCTGACCTATTTTTATTCTTTTTGTCTTCAATAGTGATTCTTCTGAAAGAAAGCGACCAGATTCAGTATATTCCACTTCAAAGGACACAAAATACCAGTCAGTGTATGTCATATCAGAAGAGAAAGACGAATGCATTATAGCAACTGAGGTTAGTATACTCCCTGGTGGTTGGAACTGCAAAGAAAAGTCTTGGTTCACAACTGTCATCACAACATGTCAGGGCAGCTAAAATTTTTTGTGGTGCTACAGTGGTTTGTACCCGTTGAAATCCAGCCAGCTTGAGTTTGACATGCTGTGGATGTTGTAAAGACAAGCTCAGTGACTTGCTGCTGTGAATGTTGTGGGTTTGACAAGTTTTGTAGATGAGGATACAACGATAGTGTGGTTATTGTCTGCTGACCTACCCCTTAGTGTGCTTCATTCGGAGTTCTGTCCCTCTGCACCTTACAGCTCTCTTTGTGTTTTTCATTGACCTCCCCCAATCTCTCCTTGTGTTTTCTCTTACCAGGTGTAAAACAGAGGTGATATGGGAAAATGGTTGTTCAGAACAATTTCAGAGGAGACATGCCCCGATGAATGCTGCTGAAAGAGGAATGGAAGATAGATTCCTTCACTGACTGCTGCTGAGAAACTAAATTCAGGCTTGAGCTGGTTCTCTACTGAAGTTAGCAAAGTGACTGCGAAGTAAAGGAACAAGATGGACACCAGGCAAGGGTCTGTGTTCAAGGATTACTGTTGCACTGCCTTTTATGAATTTTATCATTGCACTATGGTCAGTTGCTTTTCTATATATATTTAAATGAATGGACTTACTACATAAGAAGCATGCACTGCCTGAAGTGTATATTTTGGATTATCATGAGCCAGTCTTTTCTTGGATTAGAGACACAAATACTGCCTTTACTGTCTTTTTTGATACTAAAATGTGTTTTTACTAGGTGAGAAAAAGTGTGTTATTTTTTTGAATCTGTAAAAATATTTTCATGATAATTGTAAAGCTTGAGTATTTTGTGATGTTCATTTTTTTATAATTTAAATTTTTGGTAAATATGTACAAAGGCACTTCGGGTCTATGTGACTATATTTTTTTGTATATAAATGTATTTATGGAATATTGTGCAAATGTTATTTGATTTTTTTTACTGTTTTGTTAATGAAAAAATTCATTTTTAAAATATTTTTCCAAAATAAATATTATTAATGATAACCAGAGTGCCATGTTTATTCAATAACCAGTGATGAACTGACTGAATTTTGCAACCAGGCATGTGACAGGCTTCTGTGCACTCACAGGTGCATTAGGTAGGACTGAGACCTATTACAAAGGCTGGGAAACAACTTGTGTAGACTCTACTCTTTTCCCTCCTAACCTTCTGAACTGTTAACCCCATGGTTCTGCTCACTCCTTCCCCAAAGACAAATGTCAAAACCTTGAGTAATGTTTGCTCAGTTATGTCGAACCGCGTGCGTATATAAATGCATATGGCATCACTTCCTGAGGAAGAGCAAGAGTCAAATGCACTCCATTGCAATCCAGAAATGGGGCTTGTCATCACTCAACTTTTCATTTCTTGCAACCTCAGACACTTGTCTGGAGTCCAGGGAAGTTTGGGACACACCAACGAGGGCCCCTAGCTCAGGTCCTTGATGCGCACCCATGGGATGTGATCTCCCTGCCAGGAAGTGGCACTCCCCTCTCCAGGAAAGAGTGACAATGAATTGACTGGTAGCCATGACTCTGCTTGCTATGGTAGCTGTCTGAAGTACTAGTTGCATCTTTGGTTTCTGCTCTGCTCCTGGTGCCGGTTGCCTTCATAGTGGGACAATGTGATCCCATCCCCCCAAATGCTCAGGCAATTTCCTCAGTTTAGTTTTCCCTACCTAGCTTGCTTTCACGTTATGCTGCATATTAATCATCAGAGGCCAATCATTTCATATCCCTGTATTTCCTCTTCTTCCCAAGCTTTATGGAGCTGGCTTGTCTGTTACAATGTACTGCACTTTGTACAGTAAGTGCCATGGTCTTAGCTGGGCCCTCTTAATGCTGCTTCTGTAGAAATAGCAGTAATGGAAGGAAGGACATTGGTGGCTGAGTATCCCTGTAACGCCAGATCTTTGGTGCTACAGCAAGTAGCAAGTATTTTAAGATAGTGTCAGGTAAAGGTTTGGAAAAACACACAGCTCCTTGCTCTTGTGAAGAGACACATCACTGGCATCTGCCTATCTTTGTTTAAAGATAAAACAGCTTTGGAAAGCTCAGTTTGTCCAAATGTGCTAATTATCAGCAGTGTTGAGCTTGGTGAGTGAGAGAAAATGTACTGTGGGCAAAGGGAAGGGCATGGTCCCACCCTTCTGAAGCGCCTTCTGAAATCATGGTCACACAGATCAGCCCAATGGCTTCTTCCATTTCTGTCTTGAGCAGGGTTGGGGCTACTGTCTCATGCAGGATTTATTTCTAAATCTGCAGGATTACTAAGTCCCCCAAGACAACTGGGTGTGTATACGGGGCTCTTGGTGAGCTGAGCAGGTTGAAGTATGCAGTGCGGAGCACTGAATCCGCACTCCTAGCCTTTTGTACCTGGGCCTTGCTGGGATACAAAATGGATGATCTGGGCAGGGGGTGGAAGTTGTGCATGTCTTTACTTAAGAGAGAGGGTAGCAGACACAGGTGCAGAGCCATGTGTGCAGGTGGTGTACACTGTGGGCTGGGGGCAGTGATGGGGCTGTGCTTTCTCCAGGACGGGAGCTCTGCTGCCAAAGAACGGCAGGAACCTCCTGGTCAGCAGGGACTCCAAAAGGCATCCTCTTTCTAAATCGAGAGGAGAGCCTGCCTGGGGAGTCCATTGAGCTGGGACAGCTGAGAATTCAGGGCCCTATCCAAAGCCCATTAAATTAATGGTAGGGCTCCAGCGAACTGCAGGGACTCATGGCACTGTGCCCCTCCTGACACAGCACATCTCTGTCTCTCCCCAGGGAAGCTGCACGTACTGATGCAGCATGTGTCCCCAGGGGTGGGGAGTATGAAAGCCTGTGACTCACCTAGCCAAGTCTGTCCCCTGGGCAGCTCATTCCTCTGGTGCCAGCCCCATGCACTGTGCCAGGACCTTGGGAGCTTGGGACCCTCCTCAGGATGCCATTGTGGCACCATCCCTCCATGCCCCCACCTCGGCCTGCAACATCTCCTCCCTTCCACCCTGCAGCAGCCAGGGAGGACTCGATCTCCTTGTTCAGTACCAGGTCTCAACAGAGTGTCCAGAGAGGGCGTCCCTCAGTCCACACCTCTGCCAGCAAACCTGTGTCTCTGTGGCAAGCAGCATTTGCATTGTTGGCACAGACAAGGCATGTCAGGAAGTTAGAGGCACTGAAGCAACAGAAGAGGTTAGCTGCAGGGAGGTATTAGCTGCCCAGGTTGTGGAAGGGGACTTCTTAAGTGGAGTGTGTCACAGTTTTTGATACATAGGAAACTCAGGGTTCAGACAGCATGTCTTAGATTTAATTGCAAGACACAGGTTTATAAACTGATATTTGTGCTTACTTTGTACACGGTGCAGAAGGACAGCTTGTGTGTCAGGAAACTTGGGTGCTATTCCTGGCTCCACCACAGACCTCTCCTTGGGAGAGGAAGGATGGTCTTTTGGTCAAGGCACTGTGGAGGGACTTAGGAGGGCCCCCTTCTATTTCCAGCGCTCCCTCCAGACTTCCTGTGCAACCTTGGACCTGTGTCACTTAATCTTTCCAGGACCTTAGGAAAATGGGGGCCTCCTGGTTGTTCTAACAGGGAGAAGGTCATCTGTGCCTGCGAGAGAATACCACAGTGGTAGGGAATGTTAAAATACCCTTCAAGGCAAGTAAGGCTATTTCCTATTTCTGCATGTCAGATTGCTTGTCTGCGACATGGTGAGCTATTTTTGCAAAGTGCTTTCAGATGCTTGCATGGAATAGAGAGATCCCTATCACAATTGAAACATCCATCATCTCAGAGAGGATACGCAAACCCTGCGCTGGCAGCGAAGAGACAAACTGATGGGGGAGGGAGGCAGCTGTAGTGGTGTAAGTGTGTGTGCAGTGTGTGTAGAGGGGATGTGATACAGCTGTGTGTCCATGGCCCAGAAAGGATACCCACACATGACAGTGCTAACGTGGGGGGCCACAGTGACATAAGACTTCTCTTGCAGATCAGCACCTGCAATCAAGGTCTGTAGTCGTCTCTGTGCTGTGCTAGTCTCTCTTATAGCAAAACCATTTTACAGGTAGAGATACAGATTAAACTCAGTTTGGAACTAAAAGGGTCAAGCAGGAAAGCTGCAGAAATGCTACAGATGGGAATTCTTTACTGACAGACCCCTGGAAAGCTCCCTATTGTTATAACCTAACATCCAAAGTCACGTATTTCAAAGAAAATTACCTGAGAACTATTTCTAGGCCAAATCCCAAACTGAGAACCAACCTCTTCTGATGCCCAATGTCTACTTGTGTCAGATGAATGAGGAACCTCTCTGTTTTATTCCCTCCTTGCGAGCTAAATTTTTCACCCGGCTATTAAGACCTGGCTTTCTGCCTGAGTCTATGTTACCTACTATGCAAATCAGAGAAATCAAGGATCGGGCCGGAAAAGACTAAATGTACCTGTGAGGCAGATTTTCAGGTGAAAAATGGAGCCCACTGTTGTGACAACACGACAGCTGATCTGGCTGCTCTCAGTGAGGCAGAGATGGACAACAGACCCACTGCCATGTGGGGGCTGCTGCCTGGTCAGTAGGGTGGGAGGTGTGGGAAATGGGACTGGAGGTCACAGAATCCTCATGATAGATTGACTTTTTTTCTTAGGAAGAAACATCCTTGGTCTTTCCTCTGGCTGCTGCAGCCTCATCTACTGCATCAATAAATTCAGCACTGCTGGGGCTGCTCTCTGGCCCTTCAGCCAGTCAATATTGACCCATCTGCACCCATAGTGTTAAACTGCCTTACTCCCCCAAACTGAATTCCTATGGAGGATGGCTCCTGCTTTGTGCCTAGGAAAAACAGCCTGGGACTCTGATAACTGTGGGGGCAAAAGCTTGGCAGGGACCACCGTAGCAATGCAACCATACAAATCGTTGAGCTCTAGAGACGAAGAGCTGCTTAATTTCCCAGGACAGGGGCATCCAGAGCATCTTAGTGCCATGTTCAGGAATATCTTACAACTTGACACAGAGGAGGTGTATCAGCTCTGAGGGTAACTGTGAGAGTCAGTGACCCATGTCATCTGTTAGGGGCAACTATATCAACTGGTATTGCTTACTTTAAAGTCTGCTCTATGCATGGATTATAGATGTCTGAGGCAATTTCTTCTATGGTATAAAACTATACCAGCTGAATGGCCAGTGTGGATGCAAAGAAAGAAAGATCACATACATCAGTGCAGATGCCTTCTCTTCCCTTATTTATTTATCTGTAGCACTCTAGTAAAAGCAACTTTATACCGTTGTGTTCTCCAGAGCATGGCCGTGCAGATTATCATTCAAAAAATACATGGTTGTTCAGACAAGGTTTGAGTACTTACAGCAAATTAATGTGTGTAATCTCCACATGATAATTTCCCAGGATGCTGAAGGCTGAGCAGGAGAAAGAATCAGATCCAGGATGAACTGTACTCTTTTTTGTAACATGAAACTGGAACTTTGTGAGGACAGCACTTTCTGTGGGAAAGGACAGAGCAGATAGCCAACTCTGACCAGCTCTTAGTGCAGGGAGGACACTTGCTGCAGAGTCATTTCTGCTACCACCATTGCCAAGATGTTCATGCTGGAGGCAGTTCATGATCATTTCTAATCAAAATTTTTACCTACCAGAAAATGATGTTTTTCCACAAGACTTACAAGTCAGTATTTTTACAAAGGAAATTTCCAGTGGAGGAACTGTTTTTCAGCTATGGTAAGCTGAAATACCCTCTTGAAAAACTCATGAGTTTCGCTTTCTTTGTGAAGCATGATAGCAAAATGACAAGTAAGTGTTTCCCAGTAGACAGCAATTTATCTGAAAACTTCCTTTCTTTTTGTTTTTCTTTTTTTTTTTTTTTAACCCCAAAATAGAAGTGATCTGGGAATTTTGCCTCATTAAAAAGTTGTATAGTTTACTTTTGATTTTGCTTTAGAATGTGAACATCTTTAAAGATAAATTCTCCCTCTTATCCAATTTTCTTGCACTAAGTAGCACTTTGGTGGCTTGAGGAAGGTTGCATTTAGTATAAGCAAACTGCATTTTTTCCCATACATCAGAAAATACTTTTGGTATGGTAGCTTTCATAAGGAAAAACTGGTATCCTCAAGAACAACTAATTACATGAGGCATGAAGTGTTATGAGGTATGAACCTTCAGCATACTACTTTACCATTAATATAAAAAATTCAAACTGTTTTCAACAGGCATAGAGTGACAATACACTATCTATATTAAAATAAAAAATGTACAGAGTAGAATCAGACGATCAACATAATCCAAGTTCTGCATCCAAGATAATTTGACAATTAGTTGTGTGCCTATCTTTTTAAGGAACTAAGAGATTCTCCCTTACAAGGTTTTTTATACATTTGAATGGGAGTGTTTACAAAGGCCACCTGTCTGAAAAATGTAAGCTTCTCACTTCAGTCTGGTTTTACCTTAGTTTGAATCAAAGGGCCCTTGGAATTCTCCATTGCCCTACAGTGGTGATGGTTTGGCACAGCTGCTGCTCCTGCGACTGTGGGTGTCTTTGGAAAAGTCAGATGCCCATTACTCTCACTCAAAGCAAGCAGGATTGTTCAGAACAAAAACTAACATGGAACAACTACGTATCCTGCTTATTGTAGCCTGTATTTTAATTTTCTTTCCTTCTTTTCTTTCCTTCTTTTCTTTCCTTCTTTTCTTTCCTTCTTTCCTTTCCTTCTTTCCTTTCCTTCTTTCCTTTCCTTCTTTCCTTTCCTTCTTTCCTTTCCTTCTTTCCTTTCCTTCTTTCCTTTCATCAGTTTAAAGACAGGAACTATGAAAAATGTATGATATTGTGTAAGTTCTTCTAATTGACTTCAGGAAGTGTTATCTGGAATGGCAGTTGTGAGCACACAAACTCAGCAGACTTATCTGTGTTATCTAATTACCAGACTATAAAGTTCTGCTGACATTTCCTTTTGATAAATACAATACACTGCTTTCTTTATCTATCTGTATTAAAGAAACAGTGTTCTCCTAAATCCAACCCCATGCATACTTTCTACTAAAACAACATTATAAACCCCAAGACTAACTGAAATGTTGCCACAGCTTCAACAGTCTTAAGTGAAAACAGTGGCTTTCAATGAAAAGCGTTATCTAATGGTGGTAGGAAACCACTACAAACCTCAATGTTTTGACTGTGAATAAGCATGAAACAGATTTGAGAGACATTTATTAAGCAAAAAGAGAGTGCTAGAAAAAGAAAAAGGTGTCAAAGAGCAGCAATATTACATGTATGCATGCATTTCTTCAGTGCTGCTTTATTTAACTATGCACAGAAGTATAGAATCCTAGTCAATTAGATTGGAAAAGACCCTTAATATCACTGAGTCCAACTGTTCACCCAGCACTGACAAGTCCACCACTAAACCATGTCTCCAGATGTCACATCTACACATCTTTTATATCTTATTTCATATTACACATTAGCGCTTACCATAAGGTTTTTCAACCAGGCTTGCCAGAGCTGATTGGACTTTCAGAGCTCACTTCTGCACATGCACAGGAGGGTTTTGGATAATTGTGGAAAGTAGGACTTCCCACAAGCCTTGGTGCTGTAAGCCTATGGGTAATGGACGTAAAGGAAAAGTGCCTCTAAACAATGCTTGTTGCTGTTTCATTCTTCTGCTTTCTTCTGCTACGTGAGTAGAGGTTTGGATGCCTCCTGCACTAGACAGGGAAAGAGCAAGAGGTAGCCAAGGGCTATTGCAGGAAGAGGTAGGTCAGGGCATGGTTTTGCCTGGGGAACCCTGCTCCTCCAGACAGGGGTAGGGTGGAGGATGGCAGGTGAGGAACCTCCTCCACAGCTCTGTGAGGAACCCGAGTTGGACCTAATCTGAGCAGGGAGATGGAGGCTCTGACAGAAGACTAAACCAACACAAAAACATTACAACACCTGTGGCACTGAAACACCAGTTCGTAAGCCCTCTGAATTTCCATTTGCCTCAGTGAGAGCTAGGCACTGGGGGACTGTGTTGGTTGGGAATCCTTTGGCAACTGTGTAACACCCCACAGTCACTGTGTGCCTCTACCCCTTTGACTGACTAACCAATGCGTACCAAAAATTAGAGGATGCCCAAGTATTCAGCAAAATATATGGGATATTCAGTGCTTTTAAACCTACCTCTGAAATAAAGAAAGAATCCACAAATGAAAAAGAAAAGCTGTGATACCATGCTGGGGTAAGATGTAAACACACGTTGTAGATCAAATGTAGCCACCAAGTTCTGGAGATGTTCCAAAGATCACTTTCCTATCAGTTAAAAAAGATACCCATTTCTGTCAGAAATGTTAAAGGAAGTGTTAATGACAGGAATAAATAACAGGTGCTGGGAGCAGCTGTTACTGATTAATGACTTGTCTTTTTTTAAATAGGTTTTCTGTTGGGGGAATCAGAAGTTTCCAGTAATGCTCCATTGTAAGACATTTGAGGAATGTTTTTTTCTTTTGTAATAATGTACTACCCAACTATTTCTAAAGCAAAATGGATTCAAGAATCAAGCTAAATTAATATTTGAGAGTCAGGCTATCAATAATTGAGGAGAATCCAAACTATAATGCTTCTCAATTACACAAATTACTTGCTTTCTTTCATTTCTTTCTGTCCATTTTCTTCTTGTTTTCTCTCACTCTTTTTATTCCCCCTCCTCTTCCCTGCTTTGCCTCTCCACGTGCCTCTTTCTTTTTACCAGAGGTATCTGGAGGTGGTGGTTCCAATGATGTGTATATTTGGCCTTGAAGTTATTTTTTTATAAGCTTATGAAGGATGATGAGATTGAATGTCACAAGAAAGACTGGCACTCTTGCCATTTTTCAGTGATGAAACAATTTAAAAGTCCCTGAGGACAGCTCAGTGAAAACATCTGTTTTGTGCCTTGGGGCCATCAGAGACGCAAACAAAATAGTGTGATGGAAAATAATATGAAAAATACAGCAATAACTATAATTAATATTTAATTAATAATTTAATTTTACATGCATCTAAAACTACTTCAGAAACAATGCTAAGTACCATAATATCTTACTATTAGCACAAAAATGAAGGCACGGGGGCTGTTATCCTGGCCCCTCTGAAGCCAGTGGTAATGCTGGCATTGACTCAGATGGAGCCAGAATTTCCTACAGAAACCTAGGTCACCCAAGACTCCCTTTCCAGTATTCTAGAGCCCCATCTCCCTGCATCCTAAAATGGACAGAATCCACAGTCACTTCCCATCTCTACATTTCAAAACAGGTAGGCTCATAACTGAATGGACTGCAGAGACTGATGGAGGTGATGAGACACATAGAAAGGCTTCCATGTCATGATAAAATGCTAGGGTTTCCGTACTAAGGGGTAGGTAAATATGGAACATGATAATACATGGAACAGTGAATCAGCTTCCACTTGCTTGCTGGAAAAAACAAAAATAAGAGGACTTGAAACATAATATGTAGTTCACCTGTGGAATTCAGCATCTACGAACAACTTAAGAACAATTGCAAGAGCTTAGCATGCTTTAGAAAAGCATTCTTATTCATATCAATAGTGAGGATCTCTACAGCAACAGTAGAGCCAATAAGTAATAGAATAAAAGCCTTAATATGCTGAAGCGCAACATTACAATAGTTGGGACATGTCACGTGTTGCATACTTTTCCAAGGCTAGTTTCTGTGCTTACTGCTCATTAAAATACTTTTTCTTTTAAAGTGGTTATTTAAAACCATAACAAAAGACAAGATGCAGTATGAAATAAACACAATGGTTCATTTTGTTTTAGAGACAAGAGCTGAAGAGCTTTGATTTGTATCCCCACACCCTGTGAGTGTTCAGAAACTCTGAGTTATATTCATCTGATCTTGTTTTTTTTCACTTGTCTGAAGATAATGTTAAAAATAATTCTATCATGACATGACTTCCATGTACCAAGCCACTTAAGTAACTTTGCTCACATAAGGTAAACACACTTATTTTGCAACAGAGCCATTACTGGGGGAGAACACAGCACTATTCTGTACAACAGCAGTTACCTATGACAGTTTTGAACAGAAAAGCAGACGCAATTCTAAATAAGACGGGAATGGGAGAAGGTTACGATTAGGCGGGAGGTAATGGTCCTCACTGACACAGGTGATAAGGGCCATTAGTTCATGATTTATGAGGATAAATCAGCCCCTGTTGAGTGTTGTGCTCCATGGTACCCACTGAATGTGGTTCTGGGTGTGGTCCCACTTGCTGCATCACCACTGTTGCCTCCTGAGCCCTGCAACACCAGGGCTCTGTGTGGTCCCACTGCAAACCTAGTGCTGTCTTGTGCCCTCAGCCCATTTGCAAGATGTAGAGATTGAGGTCAAGGTAGCAAACACATAGATATAGTCCCAAGCAACTCTAGAGCATTTATGCAGAGTAAACTCTATCTACCATCCACTCGTTCTATTTCTCATCTGTAACTACATTTAAGATTAAAGTTTTTTTGATCTGACATGACCAAAACAAAAAGTGTCTCTACATTTAGAATTACTGATTGCTATGAACAACCCACTCTGTAGTGGTTCCAAAAAACCATCCCAGGCTAAAACAATTTCTGAGAACATGAAGTACCAACACTGAGGGATCTCTGGTTTTGCATGCTAGTCATGACTCCCCTTGACAGGTCTAAAGTTCTTCAAGAAGTATTCCCTCTGCCCAAAGAAATCCATTCCACAGTTTTCAGCATCCCTCTCTGACAACTAGGATTTCAAATCCCTTTATCTGGAGACAAACAGAAAGAGTGTGCTTGTGGTGAATAATTTGAGCTGATATTCTTGCCAGCTGTTAAGGGACACATGCAAAAAAAAAAAAAAATTAGTGACATCTGGTCAGCATTGATATGTCCTAACAGAAGTATTTCTTTCAGGGTGGGGAAGGGGCAGTGGGGGTAAAGAGAAATACCATCTCCATGCACCCCCCTTGCCCCCTTTTGAAAAGTGAAAGTGATAACATTGACCACAGCAACTGGAACAAAAATTGCAACTTACATCATGGGGAAACAGTGACATTACATTAGCCCATATTACACAATGGTTGAGCAGTTGCTTTCACACACTAAGCTTTCAACTTTAACTTTTTTTTCCCCCTTAAGCTACACAATGGATTTTTTTGCTGAGTTGGAAAATATCAGGAGACAGGCAGAAAGCCTTCCTTTTGTTCCTTCATCCTGCCAAGCACCTCATCATAAAGATTTTTTCCCTTCTGTTCTGTTTTGCTTTCCCAACTTCCTTTCCTCTTTTCACCCTCCTCCACTTTTTTGTCAAATAAATGTGACTAATTAACAGCATGGCTTCTTTCCACTAAATCATAAAACCACCTCCTTTAACTTCACAAAGGTGATAACGCTGTATCCTGGTTTGTTCTTGGGAAGTAGACTTGTAAACTACCTTCTGAGTGCTTTGATTCAAGTGATGGTTTTCTTGGGCCTCAGACTGGAAGACAAGTTGACTTTAGTTCAAGAGTAACTTCAGTTCTCTCCTTCTCTTTTGGGCCTGTTCACTAAGGTACACCCAGCTCATTTCAGTAGATAATAGAAATCCCAGAATGGAAACACATAAAAAAAAGTTGTTTCCTGGGGTCAACAAAGGACAGGAAAAGAGCCAACAATTACTTAAATAAACAGTATTCAGAGAAACAAAAAGAAAAAACCCCTTGCCTGTACAAACTGAGTTACATATGAGGGAAGTAACAGTTTAAAGCAACCCAGTGCTCATTCTGGTTACGTTTAATGCTGTTAGGAAAAGCAAATCAAAACCAAATAAAATTTACTCTCAGAAAAACAATTTTTTCCCTGCTTCCCACCTCATAACTATACTCAGGTTTATATAACACTTTTCATTATAAGAGCAGAAATGTCTGCAGGGTGGACATTTCCTGGGGATTAATGACCAGCTGAAGGTTAACAATTTTCTGCTGCAATTCAAACCAACAGCTCCTCCTGACTTGTCAGTAAAAGTAACTCCTATACCTCAGCCATTAGTGCCTATTAAGATTAGGAATAGAAAAGTAGTGGAGCAATTGTGAGTTTTGTACTGTACGGAAACCTTAGAAGAAGTATGGCAGGAAAGAGAGAGATGAAAAATGTCTTTAAGCTGCAGAAGAAAGATACAACATACATGATTTAGTAGTTGCTTAATAATGACTACCACTTACTGTCAATATGGAAAAAATCAACCATACTAGCAATCACTCTAGGCATTTCCGATTTGTCAGAGAAAACATAGGGCAAGTGAACATGCAAGTGAATTCACCCTGTTGTGAGAAAATATTTTGCCTTCATATCCAGAATGCTCAAGGTAAAATCTAGTCTTGACCATAGGCAGATGATTTGTGAATTCAAAGTGTGGAAAGCCATTTGCTCCCCTGCATTGGCTCAGCTGTCAGAAGAAGACATCCTCTGAGAGTTTCCTGGTTGGTCGAATTTAACATTCTTTTGCAGAAATCAATGTTAAGGCAGGAGACAAGAGTCAGGACTCTGAGAAATCTGTGAGAACGGTGGTCTGGCCCTTCTCAAGGACCTATGTAAGGAAGGACATGTGAGGACATGCAATTTATTTTCTTCATTGATTTGTGCCATGCTTCTTGTATTTCTCCCTATGCTTTGGTGTTAGAGACTGGCACTCTTCCCACAAGGTTGGTGAGGTGCTCTGAGACAACCCATTTGATATGACAGACCTAGAGTCTCCTTTAAAGGAAGAAGTCCTAACTCTCTTGAATAACTACTTCCAGAAACACAAAACCTATCAGAATACATGTGAGGATCAGCTGAGCCACTCAATCCTATCTAATCTGCTTCTTCCTAATTGTAATCTCTTCTCGGAAATGTGAGTTCAAACGGGTAAGACATTTAAGGACAAGTGAGGTGCACTTGTGCCTCCAGTTTGCTATGGTGCCATTTTTTACCTCGTGAAGCCTTGTGGATGAAACTCATGTCTTGCAGAAGATCAGTAAAAAGCCATAGGTCCCTAGCATTGAAGTCATCAAAACAAGAATTCATTGGCAAACTAGTTTCTTCTGTCTGTATGTGCAGAGGCTGTCTTTTCTCTATTAGAAAAATCCAGTACATTCTATATCAATACCAAAAGGTTCAAGAAAAGGTCACCCTTGACTCTAGTATTGGGAAGGACTTTTTTTTTTTTAACACCCAGAAATAAAGAAATGAAGTAATAAAACCAATGAGTGTACTTCAGTTAGGGTGAGACTATATATATATATTTATCTACATATGTGTCTGTATCTATATATATAAATATCTGTATCTATCTGGCGCACATGCACAGATACACAACACATATCACCATATTCTGTTTCTTTTTATGAATTCCTCCAAGATTTTTTAAATTTATTCAGTTAAACTGAATTCTTCAAATATTTTTGAGACTGTCTTGTCTTTAACAAATGAATTCCTGACAGAACTAGTGGCAGCTATTATCTTCCTCAGAGTTCCCATGACTAGTATTTATTTTTGGAGAAGGGTGTTCTTACAGTCAGGAGTGGGGTTCTCCTGACCTGGATCATAGTTCTCAGGCTGAAATGAGGACAAGATTTTGGGATAACTGGTTTGCTCCAATTTTCCATCTCCAAGAAGGGAATTGTTGCACTTGTACTGCTTGCAGTGTTGTTGACTCATCACTGAACATTAAGCACTTCAGTTATTCCCTTCAAAGCATAGTATAAATAGCAATGGGATCACTGCTATCAGGAACCAAGTGGCAACCTCACAGAGATGGCAAACAGCCCTTCAGAGAGTACACAGCACTCCAAGTACAGTATAATCAGCACTGCAGGTGCAATGGTTTGGGAAGAAAAGTGTTGCATAATTAGGTGAGCATAAGTGGTGAGGTTCAGCAGTGAGTGGCCTTTTGGACTATGAGTTCTTTTAGAGCAGCCACAACTATTTATTTAAATTGTTGATCTTGTGTGATTGAATTTCAGTGTTATTGTCACTGAAGAAGCATTGAATTATAGAGTGTCACAGGTCAACTGAACATGAGAGCAGAGCTAGCAGATGATCTGAAGGACAAGAAACACTTCCGCAGTAGAGTAACAGAAAAAAAAGCTACTCCCATCAGAAAGGTCGCTCAGAACTGAACCTAACTTTATGAGGATCAGCCTGAAAGTTGTGATAACAAATAACCAAATATTGATCTTATTTACATGACTTATTCAACTGTAGCACCTTGAGTCACTAGTGAATAATCAGGTACTAACACAAGATAAAGGCATAAGGCGGGATTGAAAGGACCCCTTCCAGGACCTTATACAAGAGCTAAACAAGACTCAGGCATAAAGAGATTAATTCAGAAGCCCAGTTCCCTATTGTTGGGAGACACTTAGCATCATGCAGCTTCTGAACTTTGAATCACAAAGTTCCTTAAATATCCCCCACTACTACAGGACCTTTAGGATCCTGGGGACAGACCCTTGCCTCCATGCCAAGCTCATTAAACTTTGGAGACATCTGTGCTCTGTCTGAGTACCCTAATGGGGCTGATCTTTCAGTGTGTCTGGATCTTAATGCACCCCAAGACCAGTACAAAGAATACTCGTTGGGGTGGAGCGGGTGATTGCTACTCACTGAGCACACAAAGGCACAAAAAGTGAACATAGAAGGATAAAATGTATGGTTTGCAGCCATAACAGTTTGCTGATTAACTGGCAGCAGCAGAAGTGATACAAAAGATCTGCTCAGCTGGAGAATTCAGAAATTTCAGGGGGAGGAAGGCAAACATAGTCCTACATTGTCCCCCCTTGGAAGAGAGTCTACTTGAAGATGATGTCATTCATGCAATCACTCATAATCTGCGATGGTCAAACTGATAGCCAAAATGAAATAGCTGAGAAAGACTGTAGACTAAGGAGTGAGGGAAGTAAAGCCTGGCCTATCCAAAACAGAAATAGAAACAAACTCAGATGACTTCTGTGAAGTTCAGATAGCAAATTCTGAAAAATGAAAATGTGCTGAAAAAAAGCCTGCTGGGGACAGTTTACCAGTAATCTGTGACTATTCCATTCCTATGAACCTTGCAGAACCTTACAAGCAACTGAGGGTTAGCAGTAACAGAGGCCATTTTGGGTCATGGAGGGTCTTCAGCTGTGAGGTCTTTCTAATTTTTCTGTTCCTCTTTTTCTCTTGATGCTTTCTGATCCTCAGCAGCAACGCAGAGAGCCTGACACGGCAGTGAGGTCAGCTTCAGCAGGTAAGATCAAAGCCTGAAGGCAGGCGCAGCCTCACACTGTGCTCTCTGGCCAACATTTTTTCATTAATGAAGACACAATTCAATGATTGCTGCAATTCTTGGCACATATGCAGCCGTGGGAATAAATCCCTCCATGTTGATTTTTGCAGAAACACAACAGGGATCTCTGCTCCTTGCTCTGACCTGTCATCTTTTCAGTGATTGCAAGTAACAAAAAAGAGAGGTGTATGTGTGTGTGGAGAGAATACCACATTCTACAGTAGGTAGATGGGGTCATGGCGCGTGTGCGTGGCCCGAGTGGCAGTGTGCAGTGTATGCCTGAAGCAATGTGCACTTACAATTAGTTGAATTTCACTGTGTTGGAGATGGAAGCTGACAGGCCACCACAAAAAACCTCCCTGCAGCCAGAGTCATGCTGAGATCCAGAGCGGAAAAGGATTTTAACTGAAAAGCTTTGAAGGTTTTAAATATGGAGGCAGTGAATTCATGCACTGTTTACCTTTGCAGGCCTGGCTTTGACTCTGTCTTTCGTTTTGTTTTAATGAAGTAGGTGGTCTCATGTAATTCCCAATTACCGCAAAACTCCCGTGCCCTAAACCCCATAGCTTACAAGTTACGAATATTCACTGAGGCTCACCCAGATTCTGAGGAGGTGACAATATTGCAGTATTTAGACAGAAACAGCTCAAAACAAGTATATCCTCACAGAACTGTCTATTACAGGGTCATAACAGCTTTGAAGAAGCATGTGCTGGTGACTCCACTGGAGTACTGAATTAAATGGATCAGAGGTCTGAGCCACTGTGGAAACTTCTCTGTGTCCAACTGAAACACCATTCTTCCATTTGTAGCCTATCTAATTTATGAAACATTTATGTAGTTGATCTAATTTATGAAAAGTTCAAATAATTCAGAGGAAGATCAGAAACCTCACAGATACGATTCACCTCCAGATGATCTTTCTATCTGCCCCAGAACATTTTGTTCTGCTTTTTATTCTGAGATGAAGACTATCATATAACATATATGGATGCTTTAGTTTACCATTTGATGCCATATGAATGACATTCATCTTCATATAAATCCTTACCCTTCTGTAAACTGTATATCCCACATCTTACTAAGGAGGTGGGCTCTTCCATAAACTCTATACCCCACGTCTGCCATTTCTCTTCCTTGCCCATGGCAGAACACTTATTCCAACCCTTTATCCTTGGCAGCAAAACTGATCTTGCACCCACCTTACTGGTAAACCTCTGAGCAAAATGAGCTTAACTTTGTTTAAACAGAGAAAAGATTCTAGGGAGTACAAGACTCCAGCCAAAGCCCAGCTAGCTCAGTTGTCATAATACACTTCTCTCATTTACAGTCCTCCAAGTGCTTGCTCTTCATCCTCCTCAGGATGAGGTGGGACCAGTGCCTGTTAGACCATTACCTCTTCCTGTGGCCTTCCAAGTAATTTCAGCTAGTGGTAAGGCAGCAGCTTTCTTTCAGATTTTGGAGATACCCTGAGTATTCCCCCTCTTTGGACTGTGAGGACCACTTCCAGCCTTCCACAGAGATTGCCCCTATCCACAGTCCATCTGATGACGGAAAGGGAATTGGTGGGAGCTCAGGAGGGCACCACATGAGGGGCCATCTTGTCTTTTTTTGGAATCTACGTTGAGAACTGAGGTGTTGCTTTCCCTTGTGTGCAGTCTGCCAAGTAACAGTGATGCTTGATGTGGGGGCTGAAAAGGACATTTGTATATATGTGAGAGGAGCACATACAGAAAAGACTTGCACAAGGCATAATGTGCAAAACACAGGTTCCTCCTAATCTTTTCAGGCTTCTTTCCTTCCTTGTCCCTATCCCATGTGTTTATGTCTCATAGCTGTGCTATCACGTCATCTTCTTGTTAAGTGTAATGTTGAGAGTAGCTCTTTGAGATGCCAGGTAATCCACTTGCAGCATGGATCCTTCCACATGCAGAGTACATGATAGGACCTCATCCTCCTTAAGTTCTTTATGTACATCTGAAAGGGAAAACAGATACTTGCAAGGTGGATTTCCCATTTTGTGAGGTTTTGTTTCACAGCTTTTCTGGCAGTTCTGACACTCTTCACCACTTTCACTCTTGTCTGCAGTGGGGCAGGCACAGATTTACCTTGTAGAAAACACCACTGGCCAGCACCGTGTGGGCAGACTTTGGAGCATCTGTTGGCACCCCAGTCAGCCAGACCATCCTGGCATCTCTGATGTCCCATAACAAAATCATTGTTTTCAGGAGGCATCTGGGGGACACAAGGTAGGTGGCTGTGGCTTAAAGTGTAATTCAAAGTGCTCCTCATAATATCCTCTTCATAATACATTATCTCTGCACAACAGAGGAGGTGTCAGCTGCTCAGAAACACACTGAAAAAATTAAAGATTAAAACTGTCCTCTCCAGGGTATTATTTTTATTAAGCTCTTGAAGTTCATGTTTTATTTCTTTCGTTATTATTTTAACATCTTAGATTCATTTCACTTTCTCAGATCTCCCCTCACATGAGCTTGTTTCATTAAAAACTCAAAATCTCTGAAAAGGCTTTTTAAATCCTTTGGACATATCTGCGTGTGAGTGAGCCCCGATGTCCTTTCGCTGACATCAGTGAAAGTTGGACTTAGGCCTCCTTGCTCTTGCTTTGCAGTCAGAATCGTGACTATAGACCCTTAGGCTCTGGGGACTGAGTTCAATAGCCTGATGGGTCCTTTCAGAGCCCTGTGCTTGCACCAACATCCTCCCCTAGGGCCACCATCAAACAATAGTATCCACCTGCAGGGCACTTCAGGCTTGGGGCCTTACTACCTCACATCCTCCCCAAGAAATCTGTGTTCACAAGAGGTCTTTACCACTTCAGAGGGCTCCCCTTTGCCCTGAAGTCTTTTGTTGGCTCAAAGAGCAGATGTGGTGCAGGCTACAGCAGTGCCAGCTTCCCCCAGCATCCCCCAGCACTCACCTGAAGGGAGCAGCTGAACAAGAGAAGGAAGTGGTTCAGCCCTACTGATTTTTCCATTCTTCAGCCTTTTAGCTGAGCTGGCCTCAAAAAAGCACCAATTACTGCCACCTGTAGCAATGGTCTTGATGATAGGGAGAGCTGTCAGCTGGGAAGTGGACTGACACAACCAGTTCATTTCACATAGGTCAGCAAACAGCCATCAGATTAAAATGATTTTTGTTCGCTATCGACCTGGGCTCGATTGGAACCAGTGACCCGGAGATGAAAGGCTCAGAAAGAAGGATTTCTATCTGGTGTATGGTCACACATCACTTCTGTCTCCATCTCACTCATTTTCTTGTCTAAAATGCTTTCTTTTCTTTTTCTTTTCTCCACCCAAAAAATTATAAATCCATCCTCTACTCTTTTAATTGCAATGCACCATATGGGGATCTGTTGAGGTTTTGTTAAGGCTCCAGTAATCTATTAGTCATTCTCCCCTTTGTGTTACAAAAGATCTATCCTTCAAGAGACATGTATTGATTTCAGCATTTCTGCAGCTTGTTTGAATTTGGAGGGCACTTGGTGAAGTAAAGCAGAGCCTAGTTTGAAATCAACAGTGGTAGCAAAATATCATGAACAAGAATCAGGACCAGTCTGACAGAGAATTCAACATTCAAACAATACAAGGAAAAATTAAATGAATGTGAAAAGAGACATACTAGTAGCCCAGATCTGCTTCGTTTGGTGAATAATGTTCTCTTGGATTGGAAATGTCTCCATCCATTCTTAAAACATGGACAAGTCTTTAATTTTATCTTATCATACCAATTGTCTCTCATTTTTTTTCTAACCTTCTTTTTTTTTAATTATTATTAGAAAGAAGAACTTGTGCTGGGATATTTGGTGATAATATACTGTTCCAGACCTACTTCATTTATTCTTTGTTTGAGTGAGCTTCCCTCTCATCTGTGCTTGTGTTTAAGTCCCACTGTAATAACAGGAGCATCGACATTCTCCTGTGTTAGGATCTTGTTTATGAATTTCACAAGATGCTCACAAATCTTAGTTTTATGTTCGCATGTGGATAGTTTTTTTCTTTCTGTGTCAGAGAAAAAAACAAATAAATGGGACTCGAGAAAAATTTTAGAGCTTATAAAAGCAATACTGGTAAGGATGTCGGATTCTGTAATGACTCTCCTTACCATGATCATGACATTAATACCCATTTTTTGAGGATGTCAGAGAATATCTACATAAATATGTTACATTCTCTCTTCTCCTAAATGAATAGTGCAAATATGGTAGCCCACTACTTAAATCAATGTAATTTTCAGGCATTCAGAACAAAGCATTTCCCCTGTATTCCATATTCCTCCGTAAAATTCATTATCTGCAATAAACTATTCATTTTGATTAAACCTGTAATCCGTCCCATAAAATACTGGTTATTATCATCCTCACTATAGCTGAGCAGTACCATCATCATCCTCACCACCATCATTACCATATGAATCACTGATAATAACTAATTTTGTTGGGATAATTGCTTCTTTGTCATGTCTGCAGTTGCGTTTCCAGTACATGGGTGATGGTTGAAAATCAGGAACGGGCAGTAGTTAATTTTTACAGACACTTGCATTTAACCCACAGAAGTCTGCAGGCACTAGACCTAATTCTGAAGCTTTTACTATTTACAAGCTGGAGCTTGTTAACACTGGTCTTTGGGTCTTTAAAGGGAGAATTCTTGCTCTTTCATTGAGAGTGAAACCTTTTCATTCAGGTGGTAATACTGAAAACACAAACTCCAGAAAAATAGTCCTGGAAGGCACCTTTGGAGGTCTTCAAATCCATAGCACTGCACAAAGGCAGGACCATCCCCCTTCCTGACAGATATTTTCTATCTGCTTCTTTGAGACCTCCAGTGACACAGATCCTGCAACCACTCCCAGTGATCCTGTTGGGTGCTTCACTGTCATGACTGTGATAAAGTTTTCCTAATGTCTGAATGAATTCCTGACTTCTGGATACAGAGAGCAGGTTATTCTCTTCTTCTTTACTGGAGGCCCTTTGTATATATGAAGACTGTCATTCCGGGTCTCTCAGACTTTTCTGAATGTGACCACCCTAAGTGGTTCAGCCTTCTCTCATCTTCCTTTGGTTTTCTCCAATTTCTGTGCATCTTGCTTCAAGAAATAGACTCAAATTTTGCACAGAGGACCAGCGATGAGCTAAGTATAGGAATGTCATACACTGACAATACCTGCTGTAACATCAATATATGTGTATAACATAGATTATAATATCATACATATTTATAAAAATAGACAGAATATATTCTTATACAAGATAAGCAGTGGCATCATTCATTAAGAGTGTACAATAGCTGCAGTCTGGCACAGTTCTAGCATGGGCTGGTACCTGTGGCTTTACCAGTTGCTTTTCTTAGGAAGAACACTATTCTATTTTTGAATAATTGCTAGACTAAATATTTTTGCCTCTTTCCTGGAGAATTCACTTCCATATTAGAAGATTTTGACCCCTGTTTTTGTCTAATTAGAACAAATTCTAGACACAAGATTGTTTCTGATTTCTTATGGATCATACAGCAATATTTTTTGCTGAGAGGTCTCTCTCTCACTCACATGACAGCATGCAGAATGCATTAATGTATAATGCTGTGTGATAGTCTGCTTGTTCAGTGAGGTAAGTAGACACATGGCAACTCCAAAAAAAAAAGCTGTGGCTAGAGGGATGCTGAGCCTTTGCTAAGAGGTCATGTTGAGATGCAGGAGAAACCACCTTGGATCCATGCAGCACTAATACAGCTGCATGGCCACTAGAACAAAGTTTCTTTGGTTTTGACTAGGGTAGAAAGAGTTTGTGCTTGCCTGGAGTGTGGGCAGAGAGAGCTTGTGTCAGCCTACAAAGGTTTTTGCAGCCAAACCCTAAGACAGTGATGCAGAGTCTAGGCATTTCTTTAATATGTTCTGATTCATTCCAAAAACTCTGTCCCCTGGAGCTTTCATGAAATACTGCCTAACCAGTTGCTTCCCAGCTTGAGCACAGTACACCATCAGCCATCCAAGGAGCTGGTTTATGGAGCAATCTTCCTTTGGAGTGCATTCAGCTAAAATTCAGCTTAAGGTACCTCATGACTGACAGAAGTGTGAATGGCTATCATGAGTCTCTGATCCAGAAAGCCTGTTAACTCCCACACTGAGAAAATCTCCAGACTCTGTACCACTTCTCCAACCAGTAGCTGGTTTGCAAGACCACAAAATCTGGTATTGTTCAACAGAGTACTGATGCCTAAATATAATGGGTCCACAAATAGAACTCTGTAATGCTACAGAAACAAAAACAACAGAGGAGGCAGTGCACAACACAACTAATGGTGGAGTAGTTAAAGCTTAGAAAAGTGTTTATGGCTAGATGTTGTGCAATTCTCTGAAAAATGTACACAGATCATGAAAGTCTCTTTATTATTGTGTTTAATCCCCTTGTTGGCTTATTTTTAGGCACAGGTTCTGCCTACAAAGATATTTTTGGGTAAACTAGGGATTGCATGGTATCTGGACCAAAGCAAATTGTGTGGATGTTGGTAAATGGAAATTATAGTTTTGTTCCGCTTTCTTGACTATCTGCTGTGACTGGAAGTTCACTGTGTCTGGCTGAAGTGGTAGAAATAAAAATGATGTAGTAATAATAACAACAATAATAACAATAATAATGCAACTGTGCCACTTCTGCTCTTTCCTCATTGATTTGCAAGAATAGTTGTCTTCATCCCTTTTTATAATACTACGTTGGGTTACAGTTTTTTGGTATAAGAGGCATTAGTGGTGGACAATGTGGTGACTCTTCTTAAAATTTAACAGCTTCCTGTCCAAGGGTAGTAGTTCTATTTAAAATTTGGCAAGGAGTTCCTATACAGCGTCCTGGCTCCTATATTGGCTAATCTGCATTTTGGCATTGTTTTCACGAAATTCAGACTCAAACTTAGGCATTTGGTATCAGAGCCCAAAATGTTTCTCCTCTCACTTTTCTCCTACTGCTCCCCACCAGCCAAACTGAAAGAAGAAAAAATGACATCATACATATTCCAAGTGAAAGGGCGAAAAAGTGTTCTATAGAAGGACTGACACGCCTTGTGCTGTGTAGAGATGAATTCTCACTAAGGGATATATTTAAGTTGGAAGTAGGTATGAAATCCTGTTTAAAAAGCTTATGACTTTCAGGTATGTGGGTGAAAATTAGAAATATCTGTTACGTTTTCTTTTTGTTGTGTAGTTCTTTCTTTCATATAGGGGAAACTATTTCTTCAGTTCAGAGTAAGAAATCCTTCTGCCTAGGAGGTGTCTCAAAATGCCTGGATTTGTCTCTCCTATGCTTGTTTCACACAGAATTATCCAGGGAACCCAAGTTTACTTGCAGGGTGATAAGAAGAAGTTAGGAAGCACCTAAATCAGCTGTAGACCCTGTCTTCTGCAGACCCTTTTGAACTCAGGGGGTTGCCAATGTCCATCGGGCCACGCAGAGCAGTGCCTCTGTCAGGCAGAGCAGCCAGCTGCCAGGCCACTGCTCACAGGCTACAGCACACTGTGACACTCCTGCAGGTGACTGCACGCCTACCACGTACCACACACATCCATGTTTCCGCCTGGGAACTCTTGAACTAGTTGTGATGCCTGCTGTGCATGCTCTTGCCAGTGTGATGCAGTCATGAGAATGCAGTGGTGCAGCCTTCAGCTTTGGACTGGAGCTGCATCAAAGTCACTGGCATGTTGGAATAGATCTCCTTTCCTCTTGGAAAGAGGACTGCTTTGCATGGACTAACAAAGACTTTGTTTATGATTTCTAAGGTTTCTGTTAGTGAGTCTGTCATAGTGTTGATGTGTTCAAAACGCAGTACATTTTTACATTTTCTCTGGATAGAAGTGATATTTTAAGGTAACTATGCACTTAATAGAAGAAACAACAAAGCATTGGCAAAATATTGAAAGCAGCAGTCAGAAATAAGAAAATGTAGTGAAAAACCAAAAAGCAATAGTAATGGATATAATAACGGATGAAATTTTGAAAATTGATAGGGGAAAGCCAAAATTTGATAAGTCCCTATCTGGATTTGCTGAAGACAACTAACAGGAATTTTTAATCTATAGTAGCAACAAAAGAAATCCTAATGATAGGATTCAAATATTAGCAGATGGTGATTACACAAATGGATTCCTTGCACGTGGAAAAATAGGTATTTCACAGTTTGGTTTTTTTGTTCTCAATGTACTCCTATTTTCAAAGAAGCTCCTTTCAGACACTGAGTTACTGGAAATAAAACAAAGCACTATCTTTCAGTGATAATCATTTATGAAACATCAGGGATCAGTAACTTATATGCAGTTCAGAAACCACTGACAGATGAAATCTTCAGTTTGTTGACATTCAGTTTAAGTTCATCTCAGAGTACCAAGGATATTTGAGCTGTACAGAGCTCAAATGGCCTGCTGATAATCAAGAGGGCAAGTGGGATGATCCAAATAACAATGGCCCAATTAGCCTACCATTTATCTGAGGGGAAATAATGCTTAGACTGGTAAAGATTTTAATCAATAAAGAATTAGAAGTTTGAGATATTTTGGTATTAATGACACCAAAGAAAGCTGCCAACTCCTTCAATGAGATTTGGAGTTCAACTTTTAGAGATAACTTCAAAGATACAATAGATTTCATACAGCATTCAAGCTATGGGACACTAAATAAGACTAAAGTTCTTTAAAATATTACTAGAACATATGATAAATATATTAAGAGCTAGATACTGTCCTGTACGGAAAAGAAGGTGTCTCTGGGTAATTATCTTTCCATGAGATTGTTCCTAGTGTGCTTGATAGCAGCCAGATGCAAGCCTAATCGTGTTCATCTTGGAGTAAAAAAATTGCCCTCCTAAATATAAATTTACATAAAAAGATTGGTAGAATGCTTGAGGATACAGCAGTCATATGAGGCAACATGATCATGTGTCAGACAAACAAAATGTCTTTAAAACTGCAAAATGGTGAATACTTAGGAGAAAAGTAGATGGGCCACTCCTGGAAAAAGTGGGGTTTCCTCCTCGAATATGGCAATTTTGGAGAGGGTTGACACTCACAGTGGAAAAGCTTCCTAAGCATGGCTATGGCAAAGGGGTCAAAGCAATCCTTGAGTGCCTGCATAGGATTAGTGAGTGACAGTAGTCAATCCTCACTTAACAGCCAAGAAAGATGAAGGAAATGGCTTTCAGCGAACACCTTAAGGAGTTTAAGCAGTTTATATTGTAAAAAAAAAACAAAAAAAAAATTAAAAACCCCAAGACATAAAGACACAACATTTGCAAAGAAATCTACATACTTTCACAAGATGGAAATAGCAGCTTCAGGAAGGCTTTTTTACTCCAGTAGAGCCAAATCAAGCAAAAATGGACACTGATGCCAGGCCCACTCAAATGAGAAACTAGATACATGTTTTTGAAGAGTCATTAAAATACTGGTACGAACTACTACAGGAGGTAGCAGTTTCCTTTTTTTTTTTATTTCATCTCATTAGAGCAGGACGGGTGATCTGTTTTAATCAAGTACAGGTAATTAGACTCAATATGGGAATAACTGGGAAAAATATGATGCCATATGGTATGCAGAAAGTCAGAGCAGATGATCTAACAATCCCTGTGGTCTTTGACTGCGCAATTATGAAATCTGTCCAATTAAATCTGGTGTCAGCAAAGTGCTGACCTCTAAATCTAGGCTTGCCCGAGACTGTCTTTAAAGTCTTTGGACATGGGTAGGTCAACCTGGTGTCACTGAGGGCATCACAGGTGGATCCTGGACTCATTGAGGCCATGGAATATTGAAATTGGGTAAGTTTACAGTATCTATCATCTGTGAGTGGGTCTGGGTAGGCTGAAGAAGGAGGTAGGCAGCAGCAGTTCACCTTTTGGCAGAGACTATATACATATGACAGAGACAGTGGTAGAGACAAATCTAGAAACCAGCAAAATCAATGGCAGGAGTCTCACTGGTTTAAGTTGGTTTAGGTTTATGCAGCACCAGAGTCATGGTGTTTCCACTTATATAAATAGGAACAGTTCAAATCCAGAGAAAGTGATACAGGGTTTAATAAAATATTATACACACACTGCACATAGACATTGATGGTGCATTCATTCTCATTCAGTGGCTATTACCTGTTGAAAGCTCCTCTCTGACACGTCAGACACACTAGGCTTTTAAATATTTTGCTTATCGTAAACTCAAAGATTGCAATGTCATCTCTGCATTGTGACACAGCTTCCAGTCTTTACTTAAAAGCTGGGGACTGGAAACATAGTAAGACTAAGGAGCTCTTAGGGTCCAGCCCAAGCTAACAGGAGGCACAAACCATCAAGCCCAGACTGACATACAGATACCTACCCTGCTCCCCTTGATGCCATAGAGCAAATGGCCTTACAACCTGTGCTGGCGACAGGACTGTCTCCTTCCAACTGAACAACACTCCAGCACATGGTGTGGTGTTGAGTCAAGCTGCCCTCTCCAGGACTTGCCAGCAACGCTCCCTTCTCCTTCATTTCTCATCCCAGCAAGGTGTTAGAACTAATCAAAGCCATCTCTTTTACCACACACTCAGTGTCTGTGAGTTAAATATAATAAATGAGCTAAAGGCAGGACATCAGACACTATGTTGCATTTCCCATCTTCTGTGGTTAGCCTATCTTACAATACTCCGACATTAGTTCCATGCTGTAGAGGAGATCAATATAGATTTGTATTTATTAATGATTTTAGTGTACATGGGGGCTAGTCACTGTTATGTGCTCTTTAGGGTTTTTTTTCCCTTCATATTCTGTTGTTCTTGCTGCTGCAAACACTTGTGCCTGGAGAAAAAAAGAATTAAAACTGGTGAGAAAAATAGATCGGCCTCTATCAATTGGCCTGTTCAGCAAAGAAGGAATAGATTTTACTCTAATCTGTACCATTAGCATAACAAGAGAAATGCTGGAGCAGTTGTTAATAACAGCAAAGAGGTTGTTTAAGTCAAGCATGTGTTTCAGCTCCACGGGCTGATTAATCTTGTCACCATTTTTTTTCTTTTTTTTTTTTTTTTTGTTCAGANGTTCAGAAAACTTTTCACTGGAGGCAGAGGGTAAGGGAGGGGGAGGGAAAAAAAAAGAGCCAGCAGAATAGCCACGTCCCCGCCTTCAAACCTGTCTCTGTGTCTACCCTTACTTCTGCCTGGATTAGTCGACATAAAGCTGTTTTCTACAGGCAGGGCCCTCAATGGCAAGTTAAATTCAGACAGATTGTGAGGAGTGGAGAACATGGGCCTGAGAAAAGGGACCCGGCTCCCGCCCTGACCCCGCTTTGTTCCCCTGCCGTGGTCACCTGCCACCCTGCACAAAGGCCCACGCCGCCGCCACCGCCGCGGCCGCCACCGTGCCGCCCTGACCCGGCATGGCCCCATTGGCTGCCGTCCCGCTGTTGCCGGGGAAGGAAGGCTGGGGAGAGGCCAGGGAAGGCCGAGAAAGGCCAGAGGAGGCTGGAGGAGGACAGGGGATGCAGGATGGTTGGGTAGAGGCCATGGGCTGATGCCTCACAGGTGCTGGGAAGGAGGATGCTCATGGCTGGGAGACCTGGGTCGAGCACCTAAGAAGCACACTGCTGCTGAGATGGGGTGGTCAATCAACCCTGGACCATGATCTGCTGCTCCAGTGACCTCTTCCTGATCTAGTACAGGCCTCTTCTGCCTCTATGTGCTGTATTTTAGTCTCTTTCACAGGGTGGGAGATGTAGCTGCTTGGTTAAACCAACATCAAAAAGAGAGTGGGTGAGCAAGGGTAGCCAGCAGCTCACTCTTGCTGTTCAAATCTGCCTGCATGCAGCAGAAGTTTTTTTTCTTCTTTGCAAATGGATCTGCTGACAGTAATGCTGGAGGGAGGAGAAAAGACAACAGCTCCTCACCTAAACACCAGCTCCTTGCCTAAATACCCTGCACACCCATCCTAAAAGGAATTTTGTCCATACTTGTTCCTGCTGCTGAAACAACACAGAAAAAACATTACTGCCTCCCTGCAATATTTCCTGATTCAGGAAAACATTTATACACAGGCTTGTCTGTAAACGTGCCAGTGCTGCTCTTCACTAAGGAAAGCTGCTTGCAGGCTGACACTAGTTCTGGTTCCTAATGTGGGTGAGGCTTTTGCCCCTGGCTGGCATCAGAAGGTCCAAGTGTCCCCACCTCTCAGAGGTACCATTTGTTGACTTCAGCCGGACCATGAGCAGAGAACGGTGAAAACAAAGAGCATCAGAGACACTACAGTTGGCTTGAAATAGGAAAATATATCCTGTGAGGCATATTGCAGCCATGTTACGCCATTAGTGTGCAAATCTATTTTTTGTTGAAAGCAGTGATTTTGTGCTTGTGCCTACTTACATTACACCTGGTGTTTGCTGTGCTTTACTGAAGATCTCAGGAAGGTCATATTGCCCTTCATAGCAGGTCTTACCTTGGTTCACCTTTTTACAGGAAATAATAAACACACAGCTTCTCCTGCAAAAAAGATATCAGTAAAGGATCCTATATCTTAAAGGGAATAGCAGAGGACACAGTGGTGCCTCAGGGAAGTACAGACTCAGAAACTGTGGTAGGTTTGCAGCAACCGAGCATCCACAGCCAATCTGTGAGGAATCTGTAAGCTGAAAATCTGTCTTCAGAGCATTTGTATATTGTAATCCTGCTCGATGATTCTGTCACAGGTCATGTTACCTGGCTGTCAGAATAATTTTATTTCTGCCTATGGATATAAAATTTGGTATAAGTGGACCACACACAATTTTCACAAATGTATTCCTTCACATGCACACTTCATCTTCCTTAATTTTTTAAAAAAGAAATAATGAATTTCTCCATGAAAATGGGCCTATGCAGATTTTGCAGTCATCGTGGAGACTAGATACTGTAAGTCCAGAGGTCCAGCTCTAAGTTACTCTCTTTGCTTCCCCAAGCTCGTCCCATTTTAGTGGTAGAAAAGCTGCAAGTGAGTTACCCAGCTGTGATTTTCCTTCTATTGTACATTGCCTCTGGAAAAATGATTTCAGAGTGCAGAGAGGGCCTTGGTCATGGATTCAGCAATATATTTGAAATGGTCTTAACTAGCAGCAACTCAGCAGATCTGTTATCTAACATCAAACCTAGCTTAGCCTGTAAAGTGTTTTACTCTCCTTACCCTTGCACATGCACAAAGAACATAAACCAATTTTATATCAGATGTTCTCATGTAAATTTATGATAACACTGAAAATGGACTTTAAATAACTAGCAAAAGTGTGAAGGCAAGAGAAACTGGTACTGAAGAGTGTAGTATGTTTGTACAGTATTTGTCCTTTAGGTTCCTTCCATGCTGGTTCTATGGTTGGCTGCATTAGAGCTGACAGGGTAAAAATATAGTTTTTATACAATTCAAATGAGACTAATGGGAACAGTAGCCAAACGCAGTCTTGTAAATGCTTCCCTGATATTTGCTTTGTCAACATGTGCTATGTTGCACTGCCTGGCAGTTCCTCGGGACTGGGCAGAAGGAGAGATGAAGATTTGGAAAGTGGGGGGCTTAGTTTTAAAAGACTTCTTCCACAGACCACGGTTGTTTTTTCCCCTCTATCTCTCCAATATTTTGGTCTGCTCTAAAATGGATTTCAAAAATTGGCTAATCATCATCATTATTTCTTCCAGAGTCAGCTACCTTACTTACTTTAACTCTTACAAAATTGTACGAGTATCTCTGAGGGGATTTAGGTATGATTCGATATGTAACAAGTAGACCCAAATTAATGAAAAGCTAAAAAGAAAAGGGAAAAAAGAGGGTAAAAGATGCACGAATACATTTGGGGAGATAAAATATCACTTGTGATTTATGTATTTTAGGGAGAGATATTTACACTGCTTATATGGATATAGATTCTGCCATAAATACAAATGTAAGTGATAACTATATTATTTTAAAGTACACAGTTTTACAAATTATTTGGGGGGAATGGGAAGGACACATACATATGAGAGATGTGATGTCTATTTTAATCGCAGCAATTCTCTATGTGAAGATTTATGTGAACAGAATTGACTTAAAAATCCAACTGCTAGGAACCTGGTCATCTTTTAATTGGGTTTTGGTCAGAAGGTACATAAGGGCAATAACTTTACAGAATTGTAAACATGGTTTTACTAGTAACATCTGTTGCGCTTTCTTCCTCCTTGCCCCATAGTGGGCTATTCTGAGCTGACACCAAGGATATTGTCATGAGTTAAAAGTGGCTCTCTGGAGACTGGACCGTTCTGCGCTTACAGTCTCTTACTCTAAAAGTTCCCAGGAGAAGCGCTTGACACACTAACTGTTTGACAGAAGGACAAGGCAAGATGACAGCTTGGGACGCCTATGTCCATCAGAAGTCTCAGTCTGTATCCCACTAGCAGAGGGTATTTAAAGATCAGACACATAAATAATAGCATTCACACACATTTGGTTACAATGCTTAATAGCCGTATCAGGAATCAGGAGAAAAAACAATGCATCCTTTATAGTATTTTTAAAGGAATTAAAACTGCTAGTTAGGACATTTTTTGCTTTTTGTCTCTTTGCTTTTAAACCTCGACTTAATTCCAAACCAAAATAACCCAATCAAAAAAAAAAAATTTGATTTATTATCCCATCCATTGTAAGTTCTGAAGGTTTTCCTACCAAAAATAGCCTAGCCTGTTTCTTTTTATTTTAATGATTTGATGCATAGGAAAAGGGTTAACTGCATAACCTAATCACATAATATCTTAGATTACAGATAGCCTGCAAGAAAAGGTTTTGCAGCGTGGTAATAACTACCACTGCATCGTGGGAACAGACTGTGGCAGACAATGATGGAATTGACAATGGTGCATACAAAGGCCACCTTTGGGAGAAACCATATCTCACAGCATGCTGGGAAAAGTGAGAAATAGTAGCAGATGCTGTCAGGACTATAAGCAACAGATGCCTCCTGGCCAGCGTTCAGCCAGTACAACCAGATCACACCATTCATAAGCAGGGAACATTTTTTTTTCTCCCTCCCTTTGTAGGAGGGAGGTAGCAAATACAAATATTGCAGAGGAATTAAAAACAGCAGATGGTGGCAGCAGGATTTGATGAGATCAGGGTCAGGTATGGGTATACATTTGGTAGTGGCATTAATCATCCTTTCCCTTTGGGAACTGAAAGTTCAGGCCACTAACACAGCATTAAATTGACCACCTTCAGGTTATGTTTTACTTACCCAGTCACCCTCAATACCCCCTTGTCATCCTCCCCCCACTTGAACAGCATGGCTGTATAGCTCTCTCGTGCAAGGCACTGGTAGATTTAAGAGAGTTTAAAAGAACATATGTTCAATATTTGGTTAATTCAATTTGTGCTTAAATCATTAATAAGCCAGCCAATCACGAACAGGAAACGTTAAAAGCCTCCTATTAAACCCTCTGCATTATCTCTCTCTCTCTCATGCCAAGCTGGTTGTTTTCACCTACAAATGCTCTCTGTTTATTATCTGCTTGAATATATTTGGTCACCTTTCATCTTCCATCTATTGCTTGAAACATTTAGCTTATAGCTCCTGTCGTAAATGCTCCAAAGGAAATGAGGAGGTAAATAATACAGCTCCCTTGGAAAAACAAAGTTGGAAGTGTAAATGAGCTTTCTTGCATGGGTTGCTCAGTGCATTGGGTTCAATACAGTCACATCATTAAAGGAATGTAAATGAACAGTTCATTTCAGAAAGTGACACAGATTCCTTTTCAGAAGCTTGTTTCAGATTTTAGTTTTATTTTAAGAGTGGTTTGAACTCGTTACAGGTCTCTATGTGAGGACTTGTCAAACCTCTGAGATAATTTTTCAAAACCAAAATGTATTTTATCCCAGTTTGTTGTTCTATTACTGGATTGTTGAGTAAACAGGATGGTGATGATGGCATAATGATTCCACTGCTAGGGTTGTGGGTTTATTTGGCAATTAGGAGAACACAGTCAAGTAATTGGAGGATCTGCAGTTTAGCATTGTCTGTGATGCTGTTTTCCTCACCTTAGGTAGGTGATATTTTTTCCATTCCTCAGTTTTCTCTGTTGTGAAATAGACATTTTCATTATACCCGCATCAAAGGAGTAGTGTGGATGGTTAAACAAATTATTCTTCATTTCCCAGTGAGTTTGCAGAGTCTGAAAAACATGCCCAGTAGGCATGTTATGTCAGATGCCAAAGTCTGACAGTTAGCTGGTTGTAACCTGAAACTTTGACACATAAAATGTAGATTCTGAAATTCAAGGTGCAGGAGAGGTGAAAGCTGACTTCCCTTTACTGAATTTCTATTTTGAAACTCAGGTCCTAGGCTTGTGCAGAGTGTTCTGTGAAGATACCCAGCATTGCCCCCGCACCCTGACTTTCCAGGCCAGTGGACCTTCCTGGCCACCCAAAGCACCGATTTTCTAGAGACATAACAGGGAATCTGGCAACATGTTGTGGGTCAAATCGGGTCCTCCAATAAAACCACTTGATTCTATTTCACATAATTTGATAGATTTTTGCTATGTTGATGATAAACTTTCACATCCTTATTAGAGGTTTTCCTTTTAATTCTTAATCTAAAATTCATGTTTATAATTGAGTTATGATTTGAAGCACAATGTATCTATATGCTGAGGATAGACTGGAGATTAGGGAGTCACTATGCAATTTATAAATTTGTCCGTTGCATAAATATGCCAGGATAAGCAAGAATGAAGAAGATATTTTGTTCACAGCAGTGGAAGAAAATATTTGCAGTCTCCTCTGAACACATTTTCCTTCTCCCAAACTGCTATCTTCAGCATCATCAGATTCATTTGCCTCAGGGTCTGTGGCTTGGTCTTTTTCCTGCTAAAGCCAGGTGACTCATCCTACTGAAATGGTAAGAAGACTGAGCTCTCATTATTCAGTATACTCTTCTGTTGTAATTATTTAACAAAAAATGGAACAACTTGGACTGCAGTGCTCTGTGACTCCGTGTATTCAACAGGGGATTGCAGTGGAGATAGATGTTACTTCCTAAAAATGAATTCTCTCAGTTAAAAGGCAGAAGGTGTAAAATGAAGATATGGGAGTGATTTTTTATGCTAAATTGTTTCACAGAGCTGTGAGCCAGATGGGACAATTAGAAAATTTATTTTAACCTTGTGTTTATCAGAAAAAACCTACATTTTTCCCAGTTACCTTTCTCTCATGCCTGGTTGAATGCATACTTGCCTAAAGCATAACTTGTGCTCTCCTGATGCACACAAGATTATCTGATGAAATTCACAGCTTTGGGATATTAATAAAAAAATAAAGAAAAAGCACTAGACATTTGCTTGGATAAAAATATTACCCACATGAATGCTATCCAGTCTTTGATTATGAATGATAAGGCTCTTCTGGAACACTAATATCCAAGGTATCTAGAGCTACAATATTGAGGATTATATGAAGCATTTTATTATTCTTTTCAAGGTTCTGCCTTTGGTCTCTATATTTATGATACTGGCAAAGTTATGCGAGAGAAATATTTATTCTGTTACTGCTGTGATATCCTGCTTGACTGAGAAGATATGGCAGACCTTTACTTGATCTTTTTGGAGGGAATATTTGTATAAAAATCTGAGCAAGCACTCAGTTTACAAGCAGCTAAATGTCTACAGAGTAGCATAATCAAAGAGAGTACTTTTACTGGATAGATATGGTTCCTCTGACTAAAAGAAACCAAGCAACCACCTTGGCTCTGACATCTTCAAAGTCTTGAAATGCACCTGATTTTGTTGCACAAGGTGCCAGATTGAAAATGAATTTTTGTGGAGTCCAAACCAGACTTTTCTCCTCCAGTGATCTGGATAACAAACTAAACTGATCCCTGAACCAGAGACAACAGAGCCCTGTAAATACAAATTTGAATGATGATATTTTGAAATCCATGTTGAGTTGTGAAGCCAGCTATTCAGAAATGGAAAAAATTTGTCCTGAATCTTGAATTTTGAGATGTTGAAATCTTTCAAGCGTGGTTACAGATTTGTTCTCCTGAAATAACTTTCTTTGCTTGTAATAAAATGACATGCTGAAATGTGTTGACTAAATGATTGCATTCCATATTACCCTTTGACATGATAAGAAAGATATTCAGTATTAAATACGTGCTACACGGTCCACAAAAAGACATGTTGAGGACTGGCAGCAAAGACAGTTCCCAGCAGAGAAGGCAGAGCCATGTCTAGGGTGGTGCAGGTAGACTTCGTAGCATGGAGGCAGAGCTGAAATGCATGCATGGAGGTGGCCAAGGCAAGACATCTCCATGCTCCAGCAGGGATATGAGGATGTAGCTTTGGAAACTTTGGAACAACTTGGACTGCAGCGCTCTGTGACTCTGGCAGGGTGCAATCCTAGCAGATCCTGAAGTCCTTCACATTTTGAGATACGGGTATCTAGAGGTAGCTCCTCAAAGATCTGGCCTGACTTTAAGAATACTGAGCTCCCTTCTAACTTAAGTGGGGGTTATCAGAAGTTTTTTAGTGCCCCTGTAGATCAGACCTTTGACCGAAATTCCAACAGCTGGATGGAGCTCTGACCTCTCACACTTGCCTAAGATAATCAGCAAGATCCATTCTTTTAGTTTCCAAATTGTAAAGAAAAAGTATTGTTTGGGAACTTCTTTTTGTTAATAGCCAATTGTGTGTGGTCAACACAATTCTCTTCCATTGCTCTTTCAACAAATTTTGAAACTCCTGTGATTGCTAGTGAAAGCAAAAATTAAAAAACCAGTTCTTTTGAAGCCTAACCAAGCTTGTGTATTTGTTTTCCTGCTAGGTTTGGGACAAATCTTTCCACCCAATAGGAAGTTTCTTTGTTTTAACTTTCTGTCTTGAGGAGCCAATCACCAAACTTCCCCCAGTGCCCACAAGTTCAGCTGTCATTAGTCCTTTCTTCTCAGATGACTAATTTCCATCACTCCATGTCATCCACGAATGGGAAAGTAATCAGCACCATTTAGAGAGAAAAACCACTTGAGCTGCAGGATCCTTTTCTCTCTGCCGACTGATTGTGATTTCATATCTTTTATGTAAAGCAGACTTTCAGAGCCGTTACCTATTTAAGGAATTTTTCAATTAACATTTTTTTTCTTCAAGAGTGACCAGAGCCTTTCGATTCCATCACAAAGGATTGGCTTACTTTTCATATAACTGTGCTCAGCTCAGTTCCTTCATCCTGAAAGTCTTTTATTTGGCAGTGATAATTTAGTTTAAACCCTCACCAATCAATAGCTGATCAATGCACAGCAGGAGAGGATTTCTATTGAAAACCCATTACACTTCAAGGGACTAAAAATTTCTCATTTGAACAAAAAGTCCTCCAACCTTATTCAAAATCTGTCTAATTGGCTCTTGGTTAAAAACAAAAATAAGCATAGAAAGGGAAGAAAGTTCCATGTGACCATTAAGGAGAGACTGAGGTTAAGGACTGGTCCTGAAAGGTAATGAGAACCTTTAGTTTTTGAAGAACTTGGTCTATCAGGACATGCCAAGGTTAGGCTCTAATGTCAAAGTGTACTTTATGAAAAAGGTCATATTTATTTATAAATGTTTGCATTAGGATTAATTTTTGTGGAGTGTGAATTATATTATTTCTGAACAATAAGTCCTTCATACTTTTTCTGACTTCATGACACAGGGTAAAATCAAATCCCAAACAACATGTTGAATCCATTATAGTTAGCTATAGTTATTCTCCTAACCAGGGAATATCATAACCACAATACTGTAAAGCTGGGTTCAACACTACTTGTGATATAGAGGCTTGTGCTTTTCTGCAGAATGATCCTCAGCTTTCTCGTGTGCTGTGAGCCTGATGGAACTGACACTGGGAAACTTTGACATTGATTGCTGCGTCATTGCTTGTCTGTCAAGCCAAGATCACAGAACCAGACTGATAGAGTCTCATCACCATTTCTAGGGTTGGTCTGTGAAATGCCCATTGCAAACTCCTTTCTTGGCAGGTGCTGGCTACATCCTGGTCTAATTTCCCACAGTTTTGTCTTCATCTCACTTCTACTCCTTCCTGTGCTACTTCTCTCTATGGTCTCAAACAGATGGGGCAAGAAAGAGACATATCCTACACAACTGCAAGAACATGCCTTCCTGGCAAAACAAATAGCTGTATCCAAGCCCCAGCTGAATGACTGGTGCCACGGAGCAATAGTGGCTGCCTGGTGGCCTCAGAATAACAAGCAAAATCACCATGAATGCACCTGTACAGGTGGTGTCCCAAGGAAGCCTTCTGCTGAGTGTCACCTCTCTGAGTCATACAGAGATCCCCTATTCTCCTGCTCCAGGACGGGGCCCAAGTCACCTCCCTGAGGAAGAAGTAGTGGCCTCAGGCTTCTCAGCGATGGAAGAGGATTGTACTTCTCCATGTAATCTGCAGCGAGAAAGGAACACCTTGATTGCTCATCTTTAACCCCACTGAGCAGCAGATACTCAGGCTCTGTGTTTGGTTTGTCCAACCAGATTAACTCAGAGGTCCCACAGAGCACTAGTATCCTCTTTGACCACTCCTGGATGATCCACATCAGTGAAAAATGCTCTCCCAGCTCCGCTCTCTTGTAATCCATGTCCTCTGGAGCTACTGATAACCCCAAACCGTGAGACCCACACCAGACTCACCACCCAGTCCTAAATGTCCTTTGTGTCACAATGCAGGTCAGATTCCCTTTCCTAGTTTGTCAAGATCCAGAGATGGACTTAGGTTCCTCTGTGAGGAGTTTATGCCCAAGTTTTCATTCCAGAAGCATGTTCTTGAAAAACTTCCCTTAAATGCCATCAGAGAGACATTAGGTAAAATGAGGAAGAATGGGAGATCTCAGAAGGGATCCTGTTTTCAGACTTCCAGATCTGCCACAGATCCTCTTGGACCCAACTAACAGCAGTATAGGAATAATAGCAACAGAAATAACAGTTGTGTATGATGCCTACTTTTCAGTAATTTACTCAGGAAATCACACTGTAGCACTGCCTCTTGAGCAGTTTTTGCAGGAAGTGAGGCTTCACAGGCTGTCCTTCTAGTACTCTCGATCTTCCACGACATTTCCTCACCCATTAGCCAAGATTTATTTTGTAGGGAGATGTTTTGCTTTCTTTTACAGAAGAATTAGGTCCCCTCATTTCTTCCTTTCAATTTTCTGATTTAGCAGAAATTCAGTAAAGCCACTGACATTTCCAGAAATGCAATTTTCCATGTTGATATAAAATGGTGACTATTGACTTTGTACTTATCTTTCTATAAATTGAAAAAATTCCCAGTCTAAGCAGCTCCAATGACAATTAAAAAGTAGATAAATAAGCATAAGGAAGAGCATTTATTTTGACAAGACAAAGTTTTGGCACCTTTACCCACACTCCCTTGTCTCTTAGCCCATGCTGGCTTCAGTAGGCTCCTGGGACAAGTGGGCAAATTGAAAGCCCTTACTTTAGCCCTGAGTAGTTAAAATCCAAAAAGGTGCATTGTGCTAGTAGTCCTTTCATAGCCCCTGCCTCTTTAATGATAGCTATTTCTCCTTATTGAACCTTTTCTTCTCTGTTCCTCTCTCCTCCTTTAAAGGCTTCTTTGAGTGAGTGCTGTGCCTCTTGTTTTTCTTTTCCTTTTCCTGCTTCCTCCCTCTTATTTGTTTAAACCATTCCCTTGTTCATCTGCTCTCATTTTCTTTCTGCCTCTAACCCCCCCATTCAGTGTTATTCTCTGTTGTTTTTTTCTGTGTGGGTGTGAGCACATTCTCCTGCTTTATCAGCTCTCTGGCCCTTTCTCTACAACATCTGAGTGGATGCTGGAATGATCTTTAGCCAGAATCTCCCTAGGGGTCTCAGTCCCAGGCTCCAGAGCTTCTGAAATGAGATGGAAAAAGAGAGACACCCTGGCAGCAGCTTGTCCCTAATGGCCAGATGGCCAGCACTCACATTAATGCAATATCAGGCATTGCTGTAGTTCTGCCTTGGAAACTGCTTGCCTGTGCTGGCATCTTCTCACACTCCTCTGACAGCCATGCCAGTCCCAGCACCCTCTTGGGAAAAGAAATGGAAATGACCACATAAATACTTTGAATTCAAGTCACTGTGCAACAAGAATCATCTAATATTTTCATGCGTGAATGTTTATGCTATCCCCTCCCCCTGCACACCCTTCCCTCTGTCCCCCTCTACTTCCATTATACATTGTCCTTTCCTGCATGTTTTGCTGATCTTGAATTCAGCTCCCTTGCAGGCTGGGACTGATGTTTTTGAATTTACCCCAGCTTTCACGTGTACATCCTTTCACACTGTGCTTTGTTGGGTGGGACACCAGAAAGCAATTGCACACGTCAGGACTGGAAGCAGTCAACTGTCTACAAAGGAGAAATCAGTTGTTAATGTTTGGCTGTGGTGAGATGGAGGAACAAGTAGGTAGTACCTTCTTTTTTTTTTTCCTTCCCTTTTTTTTTCAAGAGCTTTGCTTTGTGTCATGCCATTTCCAGAAAAATATGGATGTGAAACAGAAAGTTTTGTGGCTAATGGCAGGATCAGGGGAAGCAGAGGTGGAAAATAGATGTCGAGTGCATCTGTGCTCACAGCTACTGTTCCTTCTCTAACTAGGAGTGCGTGATTCAGCCTACCTCCATAGCCAGAGCTGCCCCTCTGGGTCTGGCTTCCCAAAAACTGTGTTGAGCATGGTACAATGTGAGCAAGGGCTGTTTCTAGGGCACTTTTTCCTGACCTTTGACAGTGTATGATATGTTCAGCTTTGGCTCTTGTGAGCTCAGACTTGGCCTGTTGTGGAGAAAGACGTTTTTGGTGTCACTTGAACGTTCAAGCTGTGCTTGTTCACACCACTGTGTCAGCTTTTCTGTGTGCCAAAGGAGAAGAGTTACCTGCCTGTGTGAGAACATCGTCTCCTCACGTGAATCCTAGAGCTTCCCACGCTCACGTGTTGGGATGGATGGGAGCCTGAGCATGTAGGAGCATCTAACACTTCAGTGCAGCAGCAAAGCATAAGCCACTGAGCAGAGAGGGGAAATGTGAGGAACATTTTAATTCTTCCAGAGAAACTGTGCATGGAGTCCCCCACTCCTGTTGGTAAGGGACTGCTCAGGTGGACATTCCCCTGATGGCGTGAATAGGGGCACCATCCAGTGCTATTTGTGCTGCTCTGTTTGCTTTTTAACCTCTGCTTCTTTCTTGCTTGTCTGTCTCCCTTGCAGCTTTCTAATCTTTCCTGGTTTTCTTTTACTTGGAGTGGAAAGGGGAGGGAGGCTTAATCCTATACTGCTTCCTTTTTTCTTTTTTTTTTTTTTTGGTAGGGTAACCCTTGCTTGTTTAGGATCTGACCCTGTTCCCATTGAAGTAAATCCCAAAACTCTCATTTAATTCAATGAAAACACGAGTAGACAATTAAACCCATTAGTATTATTAATTACATTACAGTGATGCTAAATACTACTGCTGTGACTACTATGTCTTCTATAACTATTCCTATTACTAGAATTACTAGTATCATTATTACTAATAATAATATTATTTATTTCCTATTTCTTTCCCTTTGGAGCACTTTGTTGAGGCTGGAAGCAACCTATGCAGCTTAAAGGATTTCCAATTTCTGTTTGAAAAGACAGAAATTATTTGGTGGGAACCTTTAGCCAGGAAATTACCTCTTATGCTAAAAGAGGCAAGAACATTTAGTTGAGTTTGCATCTAGGAAGTGAACAATGGCTGGAGTTAAAAAAAGAGGGAGACTGAAACAAACAGATCTTGGCAGATTTGGCTTAACTTTGTTGAAGACATTTATGAGCGTTTCAAGTGGCTTGGAAGTTGCAGGTCTAACCAGACAGTGCTACCTTTAGACTTCGGGAGACACAATGAGAGAGCAGAACAGGTGGCTCGCCACTTTATGCACAGAGGGTTAGTAAATATTTGTCGGCAAACAGGGCTGGCATTAGCACACAAGTCTGAGTGTGGCTTCATTAAACACAGTTTCTGCTTCAGATCATTAATTCATTTTAATTATGTGTCCACTGGTCAGCGTGGGTTAGGGCAGATGCAGGAGAGATGAATGGAAGTCGGGAGGTGAGGGGAGCATGCAGAAATGCCCCATGCACGACAGCCAGAAGGGCGTTCTCCACGCACCCAGCCCACGTGCACCCTTCTCCTCCCTCTTCCTCTCGCCCAAGTGCTAACGAATTTTGCACAGGACATTTCCTCTGGGATCAAATAATGCCTGGCTGGGGTTAATAGCACTTGGCTGTGCTTCATGTCAGCAGCTCCACCTAGCTGGTCATTAATCCATGGCCTCAGGGGAAGTCCTGTATTTCAGTTATTGTGGGATTAATGAGATTAGATCTAGTCTGTACCACTCAACAGTTAATTTCCTCATTTGAATGTTTAAAACTGTGTGAATGATGGGAAAAAATTTTATATTTAATATATGAAAAATTTTCCTCCATGTAAATCCCATCTCGGGCCTTTATTTCATTGAGGCAGCAACTGAGGAGACAGCAGGTACTGAGGGAATCAGAAAGTGCAGAAAGATTAAGGTCTGTGTTAGAAACAGAAATTGCACTAACCGTGCCTGTCACATTAGAGCTGGTGCAATGAACTGACAGGGAGTTCAACTTAAACACCAATCAATATTAATGGCAATGGAGAGAGCAGCTTCTGGCCTGAGCAGTGTGTGAAGTAGTTCTTGTGCATATTTATTAGGACATAAGTGCATAGTATAGGATCCTCTTGTGCTGATCTCATCTGATTATATTATCCAAGACAGCTAAATATATATGGATAATAAAAGCATATGCTTATGTATCATTAACTTGAACAGCTAATATACTACTCCATTTTCCTTTGTATGGGAGATAATCTTGATTCATCTGTTATCATTTCTATCTCTGGATTACTGGTCTTTTGCTCATGTCTTTTCTCCAGGTATAAAACATGTTTTTTCTTAATCTCTAATGCTAACATATGTGCACCTTTTTATATGTGTATCCTGAAAACATTTGGATTGGTCTTATCTCCATGCTGGCCTTTGCCTTTACATTTGATGCTAAACAGTTAAAAGCAGCACTGCCGCCCACCTTTCCATTCTCTGTGCTATTGCACATTGGTGAGGGTGCTGCGGTGTCCTTTCCCGGACCCTGGACTTGCCCTCTTGTCCTCTGGCCTAGGCTACCAGTGGGCATAGCCAGGAGATGTACCCTGTAGATCTGGGGTGCTGTGCAACACTGCACACTGATCCCCGACTTTCCTGAGAAAGAGGAGGGAAGATCACTGATTTCTTTAAACTTTTGATGTGTTTACAGGCAAAATTGAAGCAGCTGTGAGAGTTTTTGAGAAGAAATACAATATAGGCCTAATGTTCTTTTCAAAAGCCTAACTAAAGACAGAGATATCCCCATTACAAATCAAAATGAGCAACTTCTGTACAAAAACTGGATCATGTTAAGTATAAATCCACAGTGGGGTAGGGCTGAGAAACTGAGACTTGTGTCTGCCTTTAAATGCAGAGACTGCAGCACAGGGCTCCGTTTGGCATTGCTTCTCCTAACCCTCAAAGCCTTCACGCAGTGGCCACTTCTGGGAGGAGAGGTGGAGGCATTACCTCTCCACTCAGCCATTTCCAGCCTCTTCCTCTAGGCACTCCCTCCCCAGCATAGGATCAAGTCCTGTGGGTCAAGGTAAGGGACCAAGTTTGGGTTTTCCACTTCCTAGCCCAAGTACACCACATTAGAAGGCCAGAGAAGCTGTTGACATTTGTCCTCCAGTTGTGTTTAAAGGGTAAGAGGGTGCTGTTCAGTCCTGGGATGGAAAGCATTGAGGCATCAGCCTTCAGAAGGGGAGTCAGGGTGGTAGGTAAGCATGTGGTCTGTATAGTCCTCAGTAGGATGGTCAGAGATTTAAGACACAGTTTTTCCCCGGCTGCTCTATGAGGCTGTCACAGAATAAACTGCTTTTGACACCAGTGGGCAAAAAGCATGCAAAGTGCCTGGAATGTGGAGAGGCTCTGCACTTCCTCCTTCTTAATGTGGGTGATGCCAAGAGCTCCAGGGCTGCAGAAACCTCAGCAGGGCTGAGATCAAAGAACAAGAAATGAATGGGCTAGAGGATTGGCCACCATTCCTCTTATCAATATGAAAAATATCAGTTAAAAAATAGCAGCAGGTAACCTGCAGGCATCATGGGGTCTCAGCAGTGATCTTATCTAGCCTATTGTCCTATCCTGATAATGCTTCTATTAGGAACTCATAGTCATTAGGAAAAGGTCTATTAGTCTCCTCAAAATAGTTACAAAATAACTAATTCTGGCAATGTCAGTCACTGTCTGGATTACACTGAAAGCACACAGTTCTGTATATCACGCACGCATATATATGTACGTAAAATGATTCTGTCTGCTGTAACCAGATGTCCCCATTATCCATGTAAAGGATAGAGGGCATCGTGAATTTTTCATGCAGAGTGATTTCCATTTAAGTGCTGATCTGGATAACATTGATCTGTAGTCCCCTGGTCATGCTATTATTCTCTCATAGACATGAAGAGTTTTGATTCTTCCAAGGGAAATATAATTTTTTTTGCCTCTACATTGGTGTAACGAATAGGACACAGAAAGAAAAGGAAAAGTTGAATGGAGCAGGAAGCCTGCGTGTGGCATAACAAAGAGAAGAGTTTTATAGAGAACTTTCTAAAAAATGCAAAATGTTGGCCAGAAGTATCCTTTAGGAAAGTGATACATTTGATTATTATAGCCGTAACAATGAGCTTTAGTTACCGGAGTAGTAAATTGAGTATCTCACTGGGGACAAGGCTGCAGATTAGACTTCAACCTGGAAATGATATACATTCAAGTAAGCTGAATTTGATCCCAGCCTGACTGTGTGATGTGGTGGCAAGGGGGCAGGGAGAGCAAGAAGAAAAAGAGAGAGAGATTTTAGGGTGTGTGGACCATATAATGCCTGTGTTTGAAGTTGATCCACCCAAGGAACCAACCAAGGATGATATGGTGGGGGCCCACCTTGTCCCTTTCGTCTTCAAATTCAGAGAAAGGAACTGTTTGCATCAAACTTTATCCTCCATTAGAGGTTTATTTTTTCATAGTCCTCCTCAATGCTAGACAAGGATGGGCATCCTCCTCCATGTAAATCATCTGCATTCTCAAACACACAGCAAACATCGTGAGAGCTGCTGATGTACGCAGAAAGGTGGCAGAATATGGTGAGGAAGAATATCTTCACTGTCTCACTTGAAAGACAAGCTGAGGAGAGCAAGAAAGCCATCAGTCATCTTCCTCAGGCCACTTCTTCTGGGTAGAGATGACAAATACCCATCTCACCTTATGACTGTGGTTCATATCCTGTGCGATGAGATGCTGCTGAGCAAGGAAAAAAGCATCTGCGAGAAGTGACCCACATCCTCAGACTCTCTTGAATGTTAGTTGCTGTTCCTGGCAGCGATTCCTCTGTGTCCGAGATGAGCACTTCCCCAAACATATGGTGCGAGGCTTTGCCTGCTCTCTTGACACAGCAGAGCCAAAGCCGAGAGGTGGAGGGTTCTGTGGTAGGACTCAAGCCTGTAGCATTCACTCACAGAGAAAAAGAAGCAGTGTGTTTAGTCTCTCACTCTTTTGTATAAACATTCCCTGAAATCAGTGGATTTGCTCACTTCCTTGAATTTTTCACTTTTGCTTCCTGTGCTGGGGATGTTGTTACAACAGACCCCTGGGTACCAGGTAGCGAGAGGGTCGAGGCAATAAGATGTCCCTCTCTCCTTCCCCACCCCCGTTTCTTTTTTGAAAGCCACCAAATTTTACACAATCTGTTCAACTCATCTCCAGAGGTAAAAGACAGAAACAGTTGCCAGTTATGTGGGGCTCAGTGATCAGTGGTATCAATGCAGTCCCTTCATTTGCCTCCTGGCTCTGGCTTCCTGATCGGTATGGCCGTTAGCAGAGACAATGCCAGCAGAGCAGATGCAGAACTACAAACCACTGAAGGATGAAAGGGAAAGAGAAAAGTCTGTTTATTGCAGCCAGCTCTAAACGGGAGGGGGGAAAAATGACCCAAACTCCATCCAATTAAATTTTCTAATTAAACTGGGGACACACACATTCTCTCTCTCTCTCATTCCCGTTCTGCACACACGCACACACTCACGCACGTGTGCACCCCGGTGCTTTCAAAGTGGGGGTCCTGTCGTGGAGCTCATCCTCCTAGCTCATAGTGAGGCACAGTGTAACAAAGAGAGGAGCCTGGTCAGTCTGCAGAAATGATAATGACTTTTTTTTTAAATGGAGAAACTTCACCACTCCAGTAGCAGCATTTATGGGAAGAATAACTCCTAAGAAAAATATAGAAGAAGCAGTAAAGAAGAAACAATGTGAAATGTGAACAACTGCCCATATTATATTAGCAGAATTGTAAAAATTAAACAAACTCTCTGGAAGACAAATATGCCCTGTGCTGACACAGTATTTTATTGTTCTCCAGTTCTATGTGTGGCTGGAGAAATCCTGATGTGACTAGTTGGAAGATCCTGGCTGTTCAGCTGTGCAGCTTCCTGCTTTGGCCCTATCACTAGGAGGGCATGGCCAGAGTGACACACCACTGGAGCCAGCGTCGCCAACACCATGAGAGTATTCAGGGTAACTTCCTTTAAATAGAGCTTGGAGATGGGTAGGTCTCACTAGAGCATTGAGGAACCCCCTTTCCTCTTAAGCATCTCTTTCAAAATGGAAGAATAGTCAGCCGCGCTCCTTAATCAAGGGGAATGCACAAGGTCAGTGAATTTACAAAAAGGGGAGGTGTAATGATACACTTGATAGTAAACACACTCAAGCTAAGCATGAGTCCCTCTAGTAGTTCAGCTATGCTTTGAAACTGACAAAAAATTGTCTTAATTGAGACTTAAAAAAAAACATAGCCAAAACATGGTACATGATCTCAGACATCATTTGCCAGCCTGAGCAACAAGCATCTGTCGATGAGTGTCTTGCGACTTATCACCATAAACATGAGGCATGCTGCTTAAAATGGGAGCTTGAATTTTACAGGGTGATGTGGAAATACCAAGAATAAATGACAGTCTGAATTAAAGTGTGGCCAGCATGCTGAGAATAACAGAGGCCAGCACAAGGTCACTGTAAGCAGCTCATGGAAACACCCAAAGCTACAATCAAGCCAATCAAGAGCTGGTCACCTCCATCTCTTTCCCTTTGGAGATCCCAGAGGCTTCAAGTGTCCCATCTCTGTGGATGAGCCAGGAAACTCCAAGGGTGGTGTCTGCAGCATGGGTTGAAACCTAGAGGGATGTTTTCACCACAGGTGGTGTTGCTGGTATGGTGGAAAGGATGATCTAATATTTACAGAAGGTTTGGGCTGGACTGAAGGTTAACTGTCAGGAGTTCATGTAAGATGACACAGAGGGAATGACAGGTTGCAGACAACAACTAGAGGGATTGGATACAATTACATCAATTCCACCAATTATGGTGTATAGGAAGTTATTATTAATGAATCAGGCTAAAAAGATGTCACCGGGTACTAGGTTGCCTCTTGAATTCCCAGGTAGCCACAGAGAGAGTGGTCAGGCATTGGAATGGCCTGCCCAGGGAGGTGGTGGATTCACTGTCCCTGGAGGTTTTTAAACTGAGATTGGACATGGCACTTAGTGCCATGATCTAGTAAACGGACTGGAGTTGGACCAAGGGTTAGACTTGATGATCTCTGAGGTCTTTTCCAACCCAATCGATTCTATGATTCTATGATTCTATGCTGAAGAGTGATGGAGCTTGTGTGTTCACCCAGGAATGGGTCACCATCAAGTGAGAAAAGCTGGGCTGGGGGTTAGGTACAGTGGTCTCTCTGATGCAAAGGCAGCAAGACACTGATTCTGTGATTAGCTTTCCTTCCTCAGTTGTCCCTTCTCACAGGCTGGAAGGGGATGGGGTTCAGGATTGGCACAGCCCTGTAAAACACTGAGCCCAGCACGACCATGGTTTTTCTGTGTAGCTGGTCCAAGTGAGTTATGTGGTTTTGTAGATTTTTCGGTTTCTTCTAGGAAACAAAGAGCTTGATGTCATCAGCTCTCAGTTTGGTAATTTCTAAATTGAAATAGATAGAACCACAAGCTTTCGGGTTGTGGGCAGCTCTGTGTACAGGATTGACAGAACAAAATAATAAAATTGAGAAATAAGCATCAGCAAGCCCTCCTTAATATATCAGCACATAGGTGATCAGAATTGAAACTGATAAAAACTCAGTATCCACTCAGCCTACAGAATATATTTTTCACAAACAATCCCCTGTTCAGTCTTTCCAGCTGCCCTTCATATAGTCTTTTACCTGAGCATCTCTTCAGGGGAAGCTGAAAATTATGCCTGTTGAATAGGCTCACAGCATCACCCAGACCTGAGCATGAAAACCTTTCAAGGACTGAAGACATATTAGAGGTCTCTCACACTGGACACATCAGTTTGTTGGGAGAATTATCCTACCTCTCAGGATGTAATTCTTCAAAGGCTGGTGAGATTCTATCTTTTCAGAAAGTCACCACAAACATTTGCAGCCCCACAGATGCTAATTCTCTGATAATGTTCTGACATATTAATCTGCAAGGCTGTCTCAGATTAGAAAAGTAGTTTTTGCTGACTGTCACCAGTGAAAGAAGGCAGATCAGAGGAGAAACTTAACAGTTGACCCAGTTTTCAAACCAGGATCAGGTGCCAAATTACTGTGTCTGAACACTCAAATGAGTGCACTGGTCCCTAAATACCTGTTTTACTAATCTAACAGACATTTGTGGAAAGTAATGCAGGGTCAGGGTGCTGAACTTCATTGTCTAGATTTGAAAATGCAGCACTTCATTCCAGGAGCGTAGAAGCAGAAAGAAGCTCTGGTCACCATCTACTCCAGTCTCGGAGCATCACTAGCAGCAGTCAGGCAGCCTGCCTTGGGCAGATGCCGAAGCAGAGAAACAGAACTCTAATTTTGGTGGTGAGGAAAGGCCTGAGAGCTGGGAACAGGGCTAGGTATAAGGGGTGCAAGAGGGATCAGGCTGGATTTGGGTGGTATGACCATCTGCCCATGGGGAAAGCAGAGGTAGCATTGGTTGAGTTTAATGGAAGAAATGTTTAACATCTCTCTTGGCATTTGGATGGCCTGTGGCTTAATACCCAGGTAGCTGACCAAGCCACCTCCAATACTCCTTTGGTTCTGAAAATCTGCTGTTCATACTCCCAACTCATCTAACCAGACCCAAAAAAATAGGATTTGTGCCACTGACACCTATGTGGACACACTGTGTCTCCACCACAGTTAGATAAGGGAGCTATTTTCTGAGCAGATGATGCTTTTGCTTATGTTTCTAAATATAAATGACTTATTTCTACTTGAGGTGATGAAATGCCTGTTGCTAGCTGCATTGATACATGTAGGTCCTGTAGACAGTCTCTGGCCTTTCCTTCTGCATTCTTTCAGAAAAATAGGAAAATACATAATTTAATTTAGGTCTCTTCTGATTCCCACTGATGGTGGGACCCCTGGATGTTTCTGTTCAGTGCTCCACCTCACCTCCTTGGTGAGAGGTTTTTCGCATGAAGAAAGAGCACGTGTTGCTCTCACCTTTCTGAGGAGTTTGAAGTTGTTTATATTTGAGGGGTTACAGATATCTCTGTGGTGAGAACAGAACCACATAGACCAGCAGATGGACAGATAGAAAGATATACAGAAGGATAATCTATAGTCAGATTATAAAAGAGTGCCAGGCATCCACTATGCTCAGAAAAACAAATTTGTGCTGTGAAAAGGAGTAATAGTTTCATATTGAAAGATAAAAATCTTCCTTAGGAATAGATGTTAATCAGCATGTAGTAGGATTTGATCCTGTGCAAGTTTTTCTTGACTCAAACTTGATATTTTGCTTCCATGAAGTTAAGGTAGTACTTGAAGAGATCAAAACCAATAACACATATGTTCTTTCTGTGAAAAAAATAGTACCATCAGTTTTCAGAGGAAGACAAACACCTCCTCATATTTTTCAATATATTTCAGGTCAATACAAAAACCAGTTTCTCTTTCAAAGAATTTTTATATGTGATTTTTCTGTGGAAAGCAGAAGATGCCGATATGTTCCTTGCTTCTGGTTTCTCCTTTGCCTAGAAGTAACCAGGCAGATGGTGCTGGACCACGCTGTTTTTAATTCAGAGTGGAGAAGTCCAAGTACTACACACTAGAAATAATTTCTTTTACATATTTACAACACAAAATGCATAACAAAGAGGACTGCTCATTCACAAACCACTTAGCAAACATCTCCAGCTGCCAAGCCCCACAGAAGACCCAAATGTGCAGCCTGCAAGCAGCATCATCCCAGGATGTGAGGTGTGAGGAAGACAACTCTGCCCGGCAGATTAGGTCGTCAGCACTGATACAGCACTGATCAAATCTGGCAAGGGCCCTGATTACCTTTTGTTGGAAAGGTGGACCTGTCTTCCAACCACCACCTGGTGCCAAGTCATCTTGGCACTAGATGTGAGGATAGGTGATGGCTGTGGTAGGGATGACAGGCTCTCTGTCTAGAAGAGGTCTGAGTGTGTCCTTATGGGTCACATCTCCAGGACTGACTCCATAGGATGCTGAGTTTTCACACCACTGTGACTTTATAGCAAAAGCAAAACAAAAATACAAGGTGGTGATCCTTCTGCCAGGCGGAAACTTTAGACGATATGATACAAAGCCACATGCAGACAGACTGTAGCTATTGTCATGTCCTCTGACGCTTTCTTAAACTCAGTCACGGACTCAAGTACTGAAAATTTGCCTTCTAGGATCTAGCATTCTTGGGTGGAGAACTGAGAGAGTGTGTTGGAGTATTTACAATTTTTTGGTAACTTTTAAAACCCTCAATCCCCACTAGAAACATAGAATCATTAAAGCTGAAAAAGACCTCTAAGATCACCAAGTCTAACTTGGTGATCTAACCCAGCATCACAGTGTTCACCACTAAATCATATCCCTAAGTGCCACATTCACATGACTCCTGAACACTTCCAGTGATTGTAGTTCCACCACTTCCTTGGACAGACTATTCCAATGCCTGATCACCCTTTCAGCAAAGAAATTTTTCCTTATATCCAATCTAAACCTTCCCTAGTGAAACTTTAGGCCATTTCCTCTCCTATCACTTGGACACTGACCTCCACCTGGCTAAAACCTCATTTCCAGTAGTTGTAAAGAGCTCCCCAGGTCCCTCAGCTCCCTCATCCGACTTGTTCCCTAAACCTTTTCCCAGCCTTTGTTGCTGCTCTTCTCTGGACACACTTCAGCACCTTGATATACTCATCTGTATGATTTTCCTGTTCTTATCTCCATCATTCCCTGCAACTGGCAAGATTCTCCTTCTCCTCCAGATTTCTTGACCAGATGCCCTGATGTCCCTCTTGTTTGTTCTCAGACTTCTTGCTTGGACTTCATCATTGCTCACCTGAAAAAACATAATAATCAGAGGACTGTACTGGACTGAGAGTTTCTTGGCAGCGCCCTTATGCAGGCCCCAGGGAGATAGCACACTTTCATATGGGTTGGGACTGGTAGGCCCTTCGTTTCACTCAGAAGGAGTCACTGACAACAACTACCCTTCTTTGTTTTTTGATTGAGGAGGTCGTAATTTGAGGAGTAGGCTGACTTGCCCTAGGCAATTCTTCCAAGCTGGATGGACTTTCATCCAGATTGTCATGTGCCTGGAATTCACGTTTCCAGAGCCTCATATCTATTGTATAAGGGCACTTGAGAAGGTGAGGTAGGCTGCCTTGAGCATACATCTGTTTCCATTCCCCCCATCTCTTAGGTCTCCTTCTTCTGCCTGGTGGTGAGATGGTAGGGGATCTTGCACTTCTTGCACACCAGCCAGCTGGTGCATTTGCCACAAGGATGGTGTAGAGTGGCTCCACCACTAAATTTCCTCCTCAGGGTCCCTTATGTGTCTTAACCTTTACACCTCCTCTCTCAGCTCTGCCATCAGGATAAGCAAATCATCTGCCTGGTCACATCTCACATAGCTGTCGTCTCTGTTGTCATCCAATTCCAGTGCCAGACGTTGGCACTCCCTGTAGCCTGAGACCTGGACATCTGTGTGTTTTTGTAGGAGCTCAGTCTGTGCCACCACATCCTTTCTGGTCAGTGAAGAGGACACAGGTTCCTGCCAAGTGGATACCGTAGCTGAGTGCCTTCCAAGAGAGTAATGACCACCAGCTGAGTTCATCTTTTGAGCTGGTGGGTGACTGCACCCTCCCTGCCTGTCCTCCCTGAGTGAACTGCTACACTAACTGCTGCAGGGAGTTGGGATTGAAGTCGAAGATGGAATTTTCAAAGGTTCTGAAAGGAAATGAGATGTTAACTTTCTACCTTCAACTACTTTGAAAACTACCAGCTGGATTCATTTAAATATTGTAATAATGTGTAAAATACTTAATTTGAAAGATGTCTTTAGCAGCGTGGTCTGAAGTGGAGCAGGGGAAAACCAGCCAGATAGAAAGTAAACCTATCGGAGCATTTGAGAGGCACAGTAACTTCAGGAAATAAATCAAACATTTCCAGGTAATACTGAGCGATATAATACCTTTCTTGTGTCTTTGAGAGTTCCCAGCAAGCCTTCTGCCTTGCTGCATAGAATGATTCTAAAGCTAAGCTGATCAAAAGATCAAAAGTGACACTTAGCTTTTTGGATTGCTTTTTTTTTTCCAACTGAAATGTCTGTTCTTGCCTTCTATTGGTATTCTGAGAAGTCTGCTTCTGGTAGGAAGTTGAAGGGAGCTGTAGATACCTGCATGCTCACTCTTTTGGAGTGGAGTGCCATTTAGTAAGATGCAGACCAGGCAGGTCTAAAGAAGGAATCTGACCAAGTCTCTGCTTGGATTCTTTTATGTCTAACAATGACTGAGAGACTCCAGACAGCAGAGTCCATCTGTATCATAACCTAAGGGGGAGTCTTTCTTCACAAAGCCTTTCACAAACCTTGTGAGAAGGTGAAGTACCAAATATCTCTATCCTTCTATCAAAATTCATTGAAAATGCATTAAAAAGTTTTTAAACAAAAAAATGACTTAAAGTCACAAATAGCTGAATTAAAAGGTAACTTGAGGTAGAAAACCTGCAATGCAGGATTATGTTGGCTTTTTCTGTAGCTGTTAATACAGTACCTTTGTTTCTCAATATTGTTCCTGTGACTGAATACCTCTTCAGCATGACACATTAGCTGAAGAGATGACATCCAAGAAGGTATTGGAAGAAGCGGATAACAGAGACAAGAAAGGTGAAAAATCTTTTTGAAAATGAAATTGCTCTCACATGCATGTCTGTGTCACCCACCAAGGTGAGGATTATAAGTAAATAAGAGCTATTCATGCTCTAACCAAAGTTTCATCTGTCTCTGCATCCCAATCGGCAGCTCAGCCCCACCAAGTCCCTGAAACACTCTTTGCATTGTTTACTGTATGTGGTACCAGGGAAAAGCTGGTGTTACTGTTATTTAGCACCAGCACTCTCCAGGCTGCCAAAATCCTTGTGCCAAAAAAGAAAGGTCATTTGAACCTCAGTGTCTGACAAAACAAGCTCAAACTGTCTACTGTGGGAACATGTTTTATCTTGGGCTGATCCCATTCTGCAGCCAGAATGGGCAATGGCAGGCTCTTCCCCTCCTGCTGTGTCTGGAGGTAAGTTCTAAAATCCCAATGAATCATTTTGTTTGTTTTGTGACGCCTTTTATTTTTTAATAGACACTCTGCCTTTTATTAATGACAAAAAAATGGCTCCTTCCATCTCTCTGAATAGCAGTTGCTGCTGCAGGCAGTGTGTGTGTCTCGTGGCTGATGGAGCAGCAGTGGGGTATGCATCAGGGCTGAGCCAGTCCAGCCTGGTGAGTAGAAGATGCTGATTTCAAGCTCCTCTCTTTTTCGCCAGATGTCTGCATCAGTTTTATATATGTGCATAGCTGATGAGACATTTACATGGCTACAGTCCACAGAAGTCTGATCCCTGGTTGCTGCATCCCCCTCTGGCTAAACGTCTGAACACTGTGGCGGGGTTAAAATGATTGATCATGGGGAATAAAGTTTAGACATCTAAATCTGTATGTTTCAGATGATGAATGCCTACAGCTCCCATCATTCTGAGCAGACACTGGGGCTATTCATTGAATTTTGGAAATCGAAGCCTTGCTTAGGTAGCCACAGGATCACTCAGTGATGGGCATGAAGATGAAGGACTTGCTTTGTGGTCTCACATGTGATCTTGTGAACCTGCCTATGGTCTCATGGAACAAGCCATACTTTGGAGAAGGAAGGGAGCCCTCTCTTATGATCATGCCCATCTAAAGCAGTCTGTTGTTGCATCATGGTAGGGTTGGTACTGTTTTCAAGCCTGGGTGGAGGTACGTGCAAGTGGCGTAGTGAATTGCAGAGCTTGCTGTTTTCTGCAAGACCAGGATGGTAGCTTGGCCTGGCTGAGGGAGGCAATGACTGGGGATTTGTCAAGGCCAAAGGGCTATGGGCTTTCTCAAACTCCAGGGAATTCACATTGGACCCGTGGCCAAATAAAACAGATTTTGTGGCTAGAGGTAGGCAGGTGAGTTTCACCCATAGGACACTTGGTCTCCAAGGAGACAAGAAATTTAAATAAGGTAGTACTTGAAGATACTCCCAATGGGAACTGAGTTTCGAGGAGTCATTTCTGGCAATTCCCGTGGCTAAGAATTATTTCCCAGTGAGCAGCAAAAATCTGGTTGGGGGTCAATACTTCCAAACGCCAAGGCTTAGGAAAGTTTTCACTCTGCCAAATGCAAACTCACTCCCCTTCCAAGCATAAGTGGCTGGGAAGAACCTCCCATCACCTGTCCAGCCTTAAAGCACCACATCGCTCCTTTAGTGCAACCAAGGAGTCCACAATTACAGCCTCAGTGATGCTGCACCATGTTTACTATTGTGTATTTTAATAGTTTCTAAACCATTGTGATTGAATATCTCCCTTGGAGTAGATATTCAAGGACGTAATCCTGTGCCATGTGCTCTGGGATGACCCTGCTTGAGCAGGGACGCTGGACCAAACGACTCACAGTGGTCGCTTCCAACCTGACTCGTTCTGTGATTCTGTGAACTAGTGTCAGTTTATCTTTTCCATGCAATGCCTAAATGGTAAAAGAGCCAATAACCCTAATAAGGGAGTAAGAGTATTGGCCTAGTGGTCTAAACACAAATTTGTTTTATCTCTGTACTCTGGGACTTCAGATACAAATCTAGGCAGAACTGATACTTCCTTCCACCACTCTGAAACTGATAAACCAAGCAGTTTGTTATGCAGAAGTGGTGTTTCTTATAAAAGTAGGGGTTTACTCAGAAGGACTCTGCATAAATTTCCTTTTCTCTGAATCAGGCTTGTCTGTTGCATGCATTTTGACTTCAGCTGCTTAGCTTTCTTGATAGGCAGTGTGCAATGTTGCACATGAATTTTCAAGCCTCCCAGGATGTCTGTGCTGTATAAATGTAAATATAATTCATTTAGAATAGCATTGCAGTTCTTTCAAAGACATGGATAGCTCCTGCTCTTTCCATGTCCATATTGGTCTTTATTCATGGATAGAAAAAATAGCCCCTCTGTCCTGTCTTTTGTGATGCTGTCAGGCTCTTTTCCAGTACTGTGTATACATCTCATTGACTTTTTCAGAAAAGCCTTTCCATGATAAAAAAATATGTGACCTTGAAGAGGGTATCCCCTGGTGCCGGTGGAGACAGTTCATTTTCAAAGCTCTGCTTTCAGCCTAGTGCAATCACTGCACTATCCCACAGGAGTGTTGCCACTCCTCACCACTGCGGCTGTTTTCCTTGAATATATCACTAGAAAGGGTGACGAGGCTGTTTCTTCTGAAGCAGAAGTTGGGGTAATCCCTTGTTAATGTCCAGTAATATCCCCAGGAAATGAGTTTTCAATGTGTCACAGCTGCTGAGAAGCTGTCACTCTCCTTGGGGAAACCAGCCTCTGATGTTGCTGTGTGACTCCCTGGCTGTCCTGACAGGGATAGACAGTAGCATCTTCACATACTTGCATTAACCTTCATGTGGAGACTAAAACCCATGTTTGCAGCTGTGATGACCTGATCCCTAACTCGAGAGTGGATCAGCATTATTGACTTTGTTCTTGCAGTTTGGGCAGTTAACACAGGAATAGTTCAATATTAAGTCAGTTCTCAGCTTCCCACTTGAGGGTTAGCTAGGAAACCCAGGGACCTTCTTCAGAATCCATTCCTGTAACTGCCAGCTCAGAATTGTTAGCCAATAACCCAAGCATTGGTGCTGTATCAGCTTATTTACAATATAACAGCTGAACACAGGCACATTTTTGGTGATCTCAAGGGGAGTTCTGCATGTAGATAAAGAGTAATAAGTGGTGCCTGGCTTTTGTATGGAACAAAACAATAAATCATTACATCTAAGCAGCAACAGAACTACACTGTGATGAAACCTCACATGGGGCATGTTCTTGAAGAATGACTGAACATCAGGTAAGTGGAAGTTTCCATCATGGAATGTAGGACACAGTTTCAAGGAGACTGCAGTGCTCAGACATTTCAAAGAAAAGAAAAACATAGGAGAAAATCTTGATCTGAGTGCCTAGCTGTTCTCTGTACCTATTCTGGTAAAACAAAGGTGGTTGCTCTGTAGAATGGCAGAGAAGAAAAGAAAAAACAAAATGATGCCCTGCATTTCAAGAGTCTCTTTGTAAATAGCCCTGCTTTGCTGAGGACTAGAATAATCCAGCTTTGCCTTCCCTTCCAGGAGGAATGCAATAGCAATAGTAAGGAAATATACTTGCAGTTACAAACAGCTGAGCATATCCAAGGCTGTCAGCATAAAGACTTTCATGGCAAAGCCTACTTTGCGACTGCTAGTGCCTGTTCGTAATTGCCAAGCCCTGGTGCGGCACTTTCCCTGCCTGTTGGGGAGTATGTGTGTTCAGACTTGGCTTAAAGCCCAGAGCAGCCTGGGTTTTATTTTCCTTTTGTATGAACATGGAGAAGATTTTCCAGTAGGATGAGTGGCTTAGCGGATAATGCACTGGCCTTTCAAAGTTGGGAACGTGGTCTGGGTTCACCTTGAGGTCTCAAGCAAAATGATATTACCAGTCTAGGCAATTCACAGCCCATGTTGTACAACAGTTTGTAAATTTGTCTCTGTTTTGCCCTGCTCAGGTTTACTGTGTTTAGAGCACGATGCTAACAAGGGAATGGTATCACATCAGCCCTAGATACTTCCAGTGAATGTGATGGTCCTGCCACTAGCAAAAACTGGGAATTCTGCATGCAATGAAAGAAAAAGGCTCAAACTCAACCCCGATGATTAAGTTGCATCATCAAATAGCGTTATTGGGACTCAACTATGGCAGGGTATATTGTTAAAGCAGACCAAAGGCATGGATATGACAGATAGTTTAATATAATCCAAAAACACAGGTAACGTCTTATCTGTGCTACTGTGTTAACTCCTCAGCTGCTGGATTCACAGATAACTCCTCTGCAGTTGAGTCCCTCACAGTTTGCTTGTTATAGTGTGAATGGGTGTCAGGACTACCGGTGAGATAGTCCCTTTCACCTGGATCATCATAAACCAGAGATTTATGGAGCAACAGATGCAGGATTTAAGCTGTCCCACATTAAAGATCCAACAAAAGAAAAACAGCCAACTAGTCAAGAACGACATTGTACAGAAACTAAAAATCTCCTGATTTTGAGTTTGTTAGAGCGACCCCCAGGGCTTGCACTTGCTCTGCACTCTGAGGATGGGATACCTCTCAGAGGTATGCAGGGTCTGAGACAGCAGCTGGCTCTGCCTCTTCCCAGGGGTAGTAGCCCTTGCTTGTTCCTGTCTCTTCTTTTGAACTTCTGCTAGAGGTTTTTTGAGACAGGTTAACATCTTTCTTCCATCTTAGGGTTTTGCTACTTATTTGCAATAGTTTCCCCATGAGTTATCAACCCAGAAAACTGTCGTTACTGACTGCAGTTGTCTGGCATTGGTCTGGGACCATAAGCCACTGCACAGCATTTGTACTAGCTGTGGATTGCTCCCTGTTTCCTTAAACAGTCCCTGCTGTTTGGATCTGCATGGTCTGTCCCTGCCCCTCAGCCCCTGGATGTTACCAGATCTCACTTATGTCATTCAGCGAAGCTTGTCCTGACTGAACATTTGTTAATCCTCCAGAAAAACACACTTTCTTCGGAGTGCAATACCTCTTGGGTAGCTGGTGGGCTGAGGCCACTGCCCATTACGCCTGATTTTCTTTGCTTCCCTTCCTCTCTGTACTTCCCCGTTGTTCCTAATCTAAGTGAAAATCACTTGCTGGGCGGGGGCCATCCTTACTTACTGTCTTTGTAGAACAGGTAGTCCATTGGCTTTGTGATCTCCTATTAGAAACATGATCAGCCACAGTAACATTTTGATAAAGGGGATTTTGATAAAAGGATTTTTCATTATGCCATTCTTTTTCCAGTAAATTGCTATTATGTTGTACATAATATATGCACAAAGGTTTAATCAATTTCTGGGTCAGCTGCCTTCAATTTAGACTTCAGAAGAAGGAGTCATTTAAACATAAAATGTATTTATGGTGTATGAGTGCCTTTTTATGCCCAAGAGGAAACGTGAATATTTAGCAGTGCCATATAAGCACTGACAAGTGCAGTCCTGCAAACGGTGACGCTTTTGTGTATTGCTCTTTTACTCCATTTCAACTCTGTGATCAGGACCAGTGCCACTCCATGAAGCGCTGACACAGTTCTCCCAACTGACCATGGCTTTACTGAACAGAAGAGAGAACACGAGGCAGGATACACTCTTAAGTTTGTCAGGTTTGTTAGGTTGTTGAGTTCATATAATACCTGGGTTGGCATTTCCACACCACTCTCTGCCATTCTGCTGCAGATCATCCTAGTATTTGTATTCTTTTAAAAGTCTTCTATGTGCAAAACTCAAGAGCTCTGGGGTTTTCAACTTTTTTCATCTGAGCTTGGCTTCCTCCTTTATTGTTTAGGTTTGTTAACTGGCTGCTGTTGTCATTCTCAAGTTCCAATAACCATTTTTCATCCCCCTTGTTTTTCCACAGGAAAGCCAGGAAGAAAGGCATTTTCAGCAAGGCCTCCCTCCTTGCTGAGCTTCGCGCACAGACTTTAATCATTGCCTTGCCTGGAAAAGGGAAAGAGCTTTTCTTAGAATGTCCTACTGCAGTGTGTAAAGACTTCCCCCCTTCTCCCTTCCTACTCATTAAAGCACAATTGTTGACTGCTCTGGGGTCCCTGTGGGTAAAGCTTGTTTGTAATGTCAATTACCTTGAGTTTATGAGTTAAGAGCTGTTGCCGGTCCTCTGGAAAAAGGAATCCTTCATTTAGCTGTCACTGGCATACACTGCAGTTCATTCGGCCAAGAGGAAATGGGGATTAAAAGACCTGGTCCTGCTCCCACTGGAGGTGGTGGTATGGCTCCTGGTGAGAACAATGGGAGCAGACCCCAGCTTCAGAGGAGAGAGTGGTCCTAGCTTGGGTGCTCCCCCGCTCCCCCTCTTCCCTAAGTGAATGTCGATAATTACTGCAGGAGTGTCTGCTTGGTTGACTTCCTCCAATTGTTTCAAAGCCCTTATTTTGCTTGATGCTCAGAAAGGTTCATTTGTTTAGCTGCATAGAAAGGCTTGTCTAGAATGACTTAATACGTTCCTGAAATGCTTGAAAAGGTGGGTGACCACCTCAGAGAGGGGCACAGAGAGTGGCTGAACAGAGGTTCTTTGCATGTTTTAGCCCATCCTGGCTGAAGTGATAAGGACAGTTGACAATGTTGGTGGCAAGAGGCAACATTTTTGATGAGGTATAAAGAAACTGTGACCTCATTTCCAGACAGAAACCTACATTGGGATATCCTGAGACAGTGCTCAAGAGCTCTTTTTGAGGAATTAAGGCGGTTCACCTGTCTGCTAACCAGGTGCTGTGATAAAAGGTCTCTTTCTGATGCCTTGGACAACTGTATCCATCAGAGTACTCAGCTCGGGATGCTGCAGGAGGATATCTGCGGTTCTCTAGCAAACACCTGACTTGTGACACAACCCACTGTCTGGGCTAAACCCCCACTGTTCTCTTAGGCAAGAGACAGAGTGACAGAACAGTCAGCAATCTAAAACTAATGAAGGCCAAATTATGACACTTTTCATCCCAAATGTCTTCCTTGTCACTGGAATGGGCAGGCCTAAATGGGATGGAAAAAACCCCATTTGTTTCAGTTGCTGAACACGTCTTCATCACACCACTATGTGTTGGTATAATCTAGTAGATTTTCAGCCTGGTGTGCTAAGCCTTGCTTGCAAATTCTTCCTCTGCTGCTGGTAAAGCACTGGGTGTTTGTGTTCATTATTCCATCATAGAAATGTTTTTGGAAATATCCTCAGTAACAGCTGATCTTTGCTGGGAAAACCAGCAGCTCCACACTACGCCACAGGTTCAAGTAACAGTTGGAAAATGCAGAGATTTTTTTCTGTAGCAGAAGATATTCTCATCCCAGGAGACCATACCTGTCAATAATAATGCTCCTTTGCATTTCTTTTCACCTTCTTTCTGAAGGCCTTAAGTTGCTGAGCAGTCATGAAACAAATCTCAGAAGATCTCCAGTGAGGAATTCTAGAGTAACTTCTTTTCTTTAGAGAAAGGGTGTCAAGATACAGAAAAATCAAGTTGTGCTGTGAAACTGTGACTGCAGTGAGCTCTGATGGGAAATGAAACTGAAGGAGACTTCAATGTCCGAGTGTCCTAGGCGTTTTGTGTTGGAAATACGGTCAACCTCCTTCCAGCTTAAATGGCCTGTCTCAACTCCCTTGTCCTCAGATAGCAGCATATTTCTATTGAACTCCTCTTGGCAGACTTATGGGCTTTTTTTTGAGCTTTGAATTACCATGAATATTCCTCACTTGCAGGAAGTCACTGATTATGCATTGGCTGTATTACAGCCTTAATCAAAACTGAGCATATTCAATATCTTATTGAGAATTTTGGAAACGTCATGACATCAGCTATTTTCTGTAATCAGCCATGAGTGTATCTTGAGGACTCAGTTCCTGTGCAGCCCCAATATTCAATAACTTTAGGTTTATGATTTCATTTTGAGGGTCACCTATTACATCATTAAAGACACCACCAACTGTGCTTTGCTTTGAGTCAGGGAAAACCTCACTACTACTACTCAGTTCTTAGGTTTCTTTAGTTCCAGGTAGCAACACTTCCAGTGAAAGACTTCACATTGAAAATATATCTCAGTGGCATCAGCTTAATAACACAAACTGAGGTTTGATTCCAATCCAAAAAATCTCTGCTTTGTTAAGAAACTTTCTGTGCATTCAGAAAGAAAATGTTAAAGGACTGAGGTATTTTTCACCCATCACTTTTCATTTTCTCCTGACTGTGTGAGTCTCCTCTATGTAGTGCTCTTGAATATGAGCAAGTAGCAGCAGCACAGCAAGCCACCACGTGTCAGCTGGGCTGTGGCAACCTTGGTAGCTGTTTGCCATGTATGGTTTTGGTCTGCCTTAGATGTGAGGTAATGCCATTTAGCTGAAAACTTGATGAAAGACGCTTAAACTGAAACAGATTAGAAATGCAGACATGGACAATTACAGAGGTTTGACTGACATATTGCAACTCTATAAGCCCCGCACACAGGCTATGTGTCTGAAACTTTGAGCTGCTTGCTCACAAAACCTGATTTGTTCACCACACACGCACATGGGTTGCGATGCCCAGCCCATTTTGAGAGACACTAATACTGGTAGGTGAGCTGGCATGCTGCCTGTGTCCTCCTGTGCTCTCAGGGAGATGGTGATTTTTTGGATGCAACTGAAAGGATTGACTGGTCTGATCTTACCAAATGTGCTGATGATATGATGAGGTGCATTTATGTCAATATATATTGATTGGACACATTCTCAATTCCAGTGATCCTGGCTAGCAAGTTAGCTATTTAATTTTACCAGTAGCAGCATGTTGAAAGTAACACAGGCAGAGCAGAAAGCCTGCGCTGCTCACTGAAAACAGAACAAGACTAGGCTGTAGTTATTTTTTATACCAGTTGCTCCAGAGTGAAAAAGTACTGGATATTTTTATCTAAGCAGGTTACATTTTGATGAGGAGCCATAGGGTCTGGAGTTCAGAGGGCAAGAGCGGGTGTCGCTAAGGATCTCACTGTGCTGTAATCCCTCCTAAGCCACGGGTCTGCAGGGTGACCTTGGGTGTGACACTTGATCAGTCAGCTCAACCTTAAGCAAGAGGCAGCCAGACTGTCCCCTGCCAGCCCACATGTCACAGTGTCCAGCTTTTTAAGTGATGTTCTTCCCTTTCCCTAGCAGAGATGCTTCATGTCACAGTGTCCAGCTTTTTAAGTGATGTTCTTCCCTTTCCCTAGCAGAGATGCTTCCCTTTTCCTAGCAGAGATGCTTCCCTTTTCCTAGCAGAAGGAGCTGGTGATAAGTTATAATGCAATAATCAATCCCTGATTCCCCATGAATTGCTAAGTAATAATCAACACCGTTATGAGTACTGTGAATTTTAAAAATTTGACAGAGGAAAGTTCATTGCTAATAAAAAAGGATGGTGTCAAATGGATGGGGATTTTGGGTCCTCCATTGTCGGGTTCTCCAGTTTTGTCTTGAGACTTGCTCTCTTGGTATTTACTATTTCTCACAGTAATACAGCTGAGAAAATGCTTAATCAGGGCTTGTAAAAGGCCTATAAAATAAGATTATTCTGAGGTACAGTTGTATTTTTTAAAAGACAACATCAGTGTTTTTAGAGTAGGAAAAGCAAATGTGGTTACTTAGAGGCTGGTAGCTTGGCTGAGTGGGAGGAAGAAATGGGGTACCTACACAGAGGGCAATTCTCTATATCTACGTGGCATCCAACTTGCACTACCAAAGGGTGTATCTCTCCTTAGATGTCCTGGACACACAAAGACATCCAAAATGACACCGGACACCTATGTGTTTGACTTAATCTAGTGGCCTGATTTTAAGAGGTGTGAAAAAATCACAGCACTGGTGAAGCTGAGATAGAAGACAAATGTGCCTAACCCATTTCATAGACTAGTTATTTGGCTTTATTAGGTTGCTGTGAAGAACAGCTGAGGACAGCAGAAACCCTCTCTAATTGCATGCAAATGAGAGGATTGCCAATAACGGCTGACCTTCCTTTGGAAGAAGAAGGAACTCTAGATGCTGGCTGACATTGTGGTCAAGGGGACCCTCCTTTGTCCTCCTGAAATGCATGATTGTGAGAAGAACGAGGAGGAACTTGTGGTAGTAGGTAATGTTGCTTATCAGAAGGTTGGCTGGTCTCAAAGATTGCCGTGAATAGATGAACAATAGCTTAAGAGAACTGTCCTTATCTATGCCAAACCATTGGTGATAGCCAGAATTTTGTTGCTTAATTTAATTACTCATGATTATTGCAAACAGGATGAGATTTCATCTCAAAAGTTGCCTCTTTATAGCACTTCTGTATTTTATCCCCTTGTCCTGACTACTATGATATATGTACTATATTTTTTCATTAGAGCTTTTGACAAAACCAATCAACTTTTCTGTAGCTGTTTGCCACTCTTCTGAAACCTCTGAATATACCTATTATAACTCTAGATAGTGATCTACTCTCCCTTCTCCCTGCCCCCTAGGTTTTTCTATTTCTTATAATTTCTAATCTTAAGCTTAGTAAAGATGTTCTTAGAAAAGAAACGATAAAAAAGTGTATCAGGATGCACTGATCTAACTGACTCACAAACTCCAGGAATTGGTCTGTGATTGAAAGAATGACTCAAAATGTTCTTTTTACTGAAAATGTTTACTGAAATATTGTGTTCCAAGAGACTGGAATAGTATTTTCACATTGGTAAAATTTTAGTTGTGTGGCTGGTGATAGAGGAGGATTCTGTATGCATGTTGTGTTTGAAACTGTCTCTCTGTCATCTCTCTCCTGAAACATCTCTCCTCCTGCATGGAAGGACAGCACTTGTGTTTGTGTAAGGTGTGGTAGTCCCCGTACTCATGAGGTTTCAGCATCATCCACTGAGGCAGGCAAAGTTTTGGGCGGCAAAGACATGGCACAAAGCAGTTGTCAGTTTATGTGGTCAGTTTAATGTCAGTTTATGTGGTCTTTGGTGCTCGAGTAAGTTTAAAAATCTATTAGATGCAGTTGGGGTAGGAGAGGGAAGGGGAGATTTTCACCACTGAAACTTTCACTGTCTCTTCGGCAGTAGAAAGTAAATCAATTAGACATGAACACAGCAAGGCTCATCAGGGCAGTGCACAGGCCTTGACAAAAGTGGGGATCAGATTTTTCAACTGGTCCATCAGTGTGAGATAGGGCTACTGGGCCAGTCTTATTGCCCAGCAGAGCCCAGCTGTGTTGTGCAGTGATTCTGTCTTTCACTGAGGCTCTGAGCTCTTCACCTCTTCTCTCTGCACTTCAGTTGTACTTGCTCATGTTTATTTCGTGGGGATCAAGATGTACTTGAACTTTAAAAATGAAAATGGAAATTTGAACAGGAAATTTGAACTGGAAACATGGCAGATTGACATGTTCCTCATGCACTGCGTTTCTGATGTGGGGCACATCAAGCTGCTTTGAGATTCCCCAGTGTGGTGAGATAGAGCAAGCCACAAAGGCAGAGTGAAAAGAACGTAAGAAATGGCAGGCATTTCTCATGCTTCCTGGTAAAAAGAACAGCAAGATAGATGGCTTGCTCCTCAGAGCTTCTCTGGGCTCTCTCTTCAGTCACTACTCTCCTGAGAGAGTTGACCACATCATATTACAAGAGTACCTTCAGACAAAACAGCATGGACTGATGTCCCCTTGACGTCTTGGCCCTTGTATATTCTTTGGTCAATTTCAGCTCAATGTAAGTCAGAGGAATGAATTAACTCAGAAAAAGTTGTGCTCTTAACATGCCTGCCCCTAAACCTGAAGGATGCAACTTCATAACACTAAGATAAACTCTGAAAGGGATCCTTGGACAACAACTGCAACGTCATGGATATGGAACTTCCCACAACGATTTATGCCTGTCTGCATGGCCTCTTTTGGCCACAAATGATAATGGGAGAGAAACTGTAAGGAAGACACATCCATTATTAATCAGTTAACTGACTTAGGGGTCATCATTTTTGTTTAATTTTTGAGAAAAAAAGTCTTCTCACAGATGAAGTTAACTGGCTGCTAGATGAAGAGACATGGACTTGGACATGAACTTTTCTGGTATTCAGTGAAGGAGAGGTTCTATCACCAGCTTGTATCTGTGTCCTTGTTCACCTAGCACTGTACAATGTTAGCTGCAGAGATCTGGAATGAGGTTTTAAAGTTCTTTTGCCTGACACAAGTTAGGCCCTCAGTGGCCTGGCCAGTATGAATTTGACAACAGGACTGCGGCAAAAACCTGTCAAGATCAGCATGGGCAAAGCCATTGAGGCAGCTGGATTCAGAGCTGCAGGGCTGGAGACCTCTTGATGGTCCCAGGCTTGGAGGAGTTATCTGTCTTTAAAGCTACTTTTGGGAGCCACAGCCTGCTTACTTTCTGCTTTATGGATAAAAGGATACAAACAAAAGGATTTAACTTGTAGCACATAACATTTTTGAAAAATGATCTTCTTTATCAGACACAAAACACAAGAAACTCTTCTTGGGCACACAGCTGTCCCTTCGTGGTATAAGTCACACTGGTCATATGGGCGTTCCTCTCCAGAGAAAATAGCAAAGCCCCTGCAAACAGTCACCCAGAGCCACTTCTGCAATAACCTATAAAAGGAAAGGAATGCTCAACAAAAGTTGGGAGAAAAGAATTCATACTTTTCTGATCTTTCATCTATCCTGATAATACAAATTTGAGCTAATTTTAAACTGCTTGCTTTCCTGGTGGTAGGTGTCTGTGAGGTAATACCTTTCCTGTGATTTTTCAGTGAAAAAAAGACCCCAAACATGTACAAGCAGATCATAGAATAAACAGGATGTAGGTAGTTTACCAAATTCTTCACTTTTTAAAACTTTTATGGCCTGCCCTTTGTCAATTTGTCTAGGTCACTGAGGGCTGTATTGTGACAGGCTTTACAGGGGAACTTGGTGATGGCTGAGAAGGTGTAAATAACCCCTCTTTTCACAGCTGTTCTTCAGCAGGAGAGAGAATTTTCTTTTTAGTGTGGTATGAGGTAGGCGATTGTGGAAGATGACAAAATAAAAAGCTTGTTAGTTTTTTTGAATTAAGCAGAGTGGACACTGCCCAAAAAAGAGGTGTCAAAGCTTCTGTGTTTGAGTGTGTTCTCTCCATGGCAGCAGCTAGTGTTTTTCCTATCTCCATGCGTTACTGGGCTGCCTGCTAGATCTGCTGAGGTCCAAGGACCAAGCTGAGGGCTGGCAGCCCTGGAAGTTAAGATTTTTATACATTCCTCTCTTGGCCACAGAAATCACCGAAAGATTTGTTTGCAAATTGGACACCAGCAGTAGCTGACCTGCATGTGGACTTTACTCCCATGGCTGAGTTAAGAGGACCCAGCTGTGGAGAAGAGAAGCACTTATTTCCCTGACACCAGTCAATCTGGGCTCCTATGTGGGGGCTATCTTGAGAAGTTCACTGGTATGATTATGAGGCTTCTGGTGTCCAGGTGAAGTTCTTCTGCTAAATTTATTTAATTGTATTTTCATGCAGTTTTTACTTACAATGTGATTGGAGAAATGAAGCCTCTGTTGCATAGTACAAATACTTACAAGACAATCATTCTAGTATAACTACGAGGTGATATTATATTGCCATAATTATGTAATCTGCTCAGTATAAAACCCCCTTGAATGTATCATTTTCAGTAATGAGACCAGCCAATGCTGACTTGAGGTGTGATTTTTCTGTGATCAGAGTCTATCTGTTGGGAGGATGGTGGGAGCATCTGTTTCCTACTTTATCTTTCTAGGTTGCATCTTATACAGAGTTCTTTTCTTATAGGCAGCTTTTCAGAAAGGTTTCAAGAGGTAACAACTGGAGTCACCAAAAATAAGGACTATATTTCTATTTCCAAATATTTCCATAAATAAATGTGGGGAGAAAGGGAAAGGGAGATGCCCAGAGTGGTTGTTTCTGCACTGAATTTTTCTCAGCCCAGCATTATGGAGAAGATTGTCACCCAGTGAAACTCAGTGTAATTTTTTTTTTTTTTAAATTCAAGTGCAATATGCTGGCTAAAAGCTTAAGGTATTGCCCTAGAAGAGAGAAGTATTTATTTCTTATGATATCTTCCAGTAAAGTGATGATATGCAAATTGCACATTGGAATTTTCCATGTATCCTCCAAAGACTGACATCCTAGCCAGCTCTTCCTGGACAAGTTGTCAGCTCAGAAAGAAAACTGAGCCTATAATGTGTCAGTCTGATCCCCACTGAGAGGGCAGGCTCCGAAGGGAGAGCAAAGATTTTAAAAGGAAGGGTATTAATATGCCAGCAGGTCATATGATATGTAGCATAATTTCTGGGGTCTAGGGTTGATTTCTTTGGCTGTGCATGTGAAACTGACAAGTCCACTTGGTGACATGAAGTGCAAAGTTTTGGTTATAATAAATGATCTTGCCTTTGTTTCCTGTGCCTGTGTTTCACTTATGTATTTGCTCTTTTTGTGCTTTATTTTACAGCACTGAAAGCAGCAAATCCCATACGTAGACTCTGATCACATCTAGCAGACTGCTCTGAAAGAAACAGATTGAAATACTGATCTCACGTGCACCACGGTAAATCTAGAGTGTCTCCCTGCCAGCTCCAAGCTAGAAGTTTAAATCAGTAGCCTGGTTCAATTTTGTTACATTTTCTGTGGTTTGTGGTTTTTGCTTCCAGTGTTTTGTGAAAAGGGACACCAAGACTAAGCAGTGAGGCTTGATCTCTCTTAAAATTAAAATCACTAGGTGTTACAAGATGGGAGAGGTGATTCTGGTTAGTGCCCTGGGAGTTCTAGCCGTGTTGGCTAAGTAGTTGCTGTAATAGACTTCTTGTCCCCTTATGTTTGCCTTACCTGTTTGCCCAGTGTGGTTTGTGGAAAAGCAGCATGAAGGAGGACATCTTTGTCACGAGCAGCAGCAAGATAAGGGCAGCAGCATGCAGTATTAGAAGGATAGGGTAGAACTTTCATGTGTTTCAATCGAAATGGATACAAAACATTCTCCCTCACTCAGGTTGGACAGGTCCCTGGACCCAGGAGAATAAATGACATGGCCACATTAGTTCATATCCATCTCCTCAGAGGTGCACGCTCTCCAGAGCTGATGAAAAGAATAGCTCAGAGCTTTCTTTTCTACTGGGGTCATTGCTTTTCTTCTCCTGGGGTAAGACTCAGGTTGTAGGTCACCAAATTGATTCTTCAGCCAACCTACAGTAGCCTTAAAACTGTGGAATGTTGTTGTAAAAATGCAAACATGTAAAATGAGAAGACATCTAATGCCAGCCTTTTGGTGGAGACTAGATTTAGGCTTAAGACAGCTGGTGCCAGAGCATTTGCCTGTTAATGTTTACAGGCTCTGGAATCCCTTGCAAGAGGATATCAGAGCAGCAGAATCAACTAGCAGCCTTAAAAGTAACATTTAAACTTCTAGGTGACAATCATTTTTACTCAGATGAGTGAGCTACTAGCTGGAGATGTGCAATGTCACTGTTACAGGGAAGCGGATAAGGCATAGTAGAACTCCCCCCCCTCAAATGCAACAAAATTCTTCAGATGCTGATTTGCTTTAATGCTGTGTTTTACCATGTGGGATCAGGGAATAAGAAAGCAGACAGTTTCCGTGTGATATGCACAGATTCATACCTGTCTGACCATGCTCAGATGAGTTATGACTAAGAGTTTACTCAGCTGATTTTTAACCCAGACTACATGTCGGTGCAAGGGAGTCAAGGTGCATAAGAATTCTCAGACATCTAATAGGAAGATGCCATTTTTATCCAAACACATAAAATTATACAGGACTGCTTGACTCCGTGTTTTGCTGCTGCAAATGTTGAGCATTGACAGGCTCCTTCCCTGTTGAGCTCCAAGTGTCATGACAGAGCAGCAGTAATCACCCATGCTCCTGCAAGTCAGAGAGCAACTTGGTGGACAGGGGAACCTGGAGGGATTTTTGCTCAAAATGGTGCTGTCCTCTAAGACTTAAGAGAATGCATTGCCATGCCCTCCTTCAACAGGCATTGCTTCACCTTGGAGGGAGAAGACCCAACTTTTCGCTTGTGTGGTTCAGACTGACCCCTGAGAAGGAGAAGATGGGAGGGGATGCGAGCTGTCATTTCTCCTTGCCCTCTGCTCACAGAACAATGAATGGTACAGGGATCCCTTTCACAGAACCATGCTACAGCCATGGAATAACCTCTGCCAACCAGGGTTACAACAAATCAGTGATCTGAACATTTCATATCCTGCATATGGTGTTAGCGCTATAAGTTTTGTTCCATATCTCTTTCCCTGTACAGTGGGCTGTGCAGAACTGAGCCCTGCAGAATCACAGCATTGTTTCAAGTAAATGCAGACTGGTGGTTTTATCTTGATGTAGGAAGAGTAAAACCTCAGTTATCTGCTTCTCAATGACTTCCTGAATGATTCAATCGCACTAACTATATGTATATTAAGGGTCAACCCTACAGTAGAGCCTATTGAAGGTGTAACTCCTCAGAAGAATGCTCTGATAAACAACAAAAAGAATGAGGACAACAAATGTAGGCCAGGTTCTCATATTTGCTGACCTCTGTCCATACTGATCCTAGAAACAACTCAGGCAAGCAATAAAATTGCTCCAGATGGCAGCCACTGAACCCAGTTTATAGAGTAATAGTTTACTCTAGGAACAGTCTCATGGATTTCAGCAGGACTGCAAAGTGCCATGCACGGGGAGAATGGAATGGGAGTGTCTGGTCTTAGTCTGCTTTTTGGTGTTTTCAATGAACACCAATTTTTGGTAGAATGAGCAAATTCTACACCAGGTACAATACCTTGATTTGGACAGGGGCTGTGACAAATCCTGCTACTTCCACATTGTAAAAGGGGAAGGGCTGCAGAAAGCAGGGCAGAGGAAGGACCACAACAGCAGCATTTTCTTTCTGGTGTTGTCCTAGGTGAAAACACCACTAATGGGACAGCAGTTGCTGCTTTTGTCTGCACAGCCAGTGTGCTTTCATCAGCACTCTGTGCAAAGCAAACATCTTTGGGGTCTGTACAGGAAAGAATAAAGGACACAAATAAAAAGCAAGATTGTATACTGTCTGCTTTTATCAAAGGTTAATTGTGCCAGAAGAATCTGATATGTTATCAAAGAAAGCTAATTGATTTTCCTGGTAAAGGAAACGTGGCTGATCTATCTGACTATCATCAAAGCATTTGATATGATGCCACATGGGAAATTATTTATTCAGTGGGGGATGATGGGGTTAGGCAGAAGAACAGTGTGTGAAGGTCTGGCTAAGGAAGGGATGAATACAGGTGGTGTTTGTGTGGGAATGATCAAGGTGGAGAGGGACTGTGCAGTTACTCAAGGAGTAATCTTGGGACTGATTCTGCTTAATAGTTTCAGTCTTGCAATGAAAGGTAGGAGTGTGTGGATGAAATCTGTAGATGACAGCAAGTTTGGGAGCACAATTATTATGCAAGAACAGGGTATGATACAGGAAGGACTGACTGACCTTGAAGGCTGGACTGATAGAAATGGGATGAAATTCAATATTACAAAGTGCAAGGTCATGCACTTAGGGACTAATAACACGAATTTCCACTATAAGCTGGAAGCTTATCAGCTCAAAACAAGCATAGAAGAGAAAGATCTGGGTGTGTTACTTGATGAGGGTAACTAAGAAGCAGAGATATCATGCCACCATGAAAAAGACAAATGCAAGCATAGGGTATATGAGCCACAGCCTTCCCCAGAGGCAGGCAAGTATTAATGCCACTGGAGAGAGTCGAGGTCTCCCTTGCGGCATTGCTGTCTGCCATAGTCAGGAAAGAGGAAGCCCTGTGAGCACAGGTGCAGAGACAGGCTATTAGGAGCATCAGGGGATTGTATCAGCTCTGATCTCCATCACCTAGTGATGGCAGCTGAGAGGTGACATGGCAGCTTTCTTGAAAGACAGCAGTGGGTAAATACAACAGAGACGAAAGAATGAGTTCAGGTCATCATCAGTTCAGACTATACTGGCACATGGAGAAATACAAATTGACCATGGATATACTGAAGATTGAAGGGTTTCTGGCCCCTTATGGGCAGGGCGTATGGCAGAAAGGCCTTAAATTGATCTGTGGGAGGGATTATACAATGTGGCAACAGTGTCATTATGGTCACAAGGTTGACATCCCTGCAGGTCCCTCATAGCCATATGTTGCTGGTTGGCATGCAAGGCTGGATGGGGCTTGGTGCAATGGTAAATGCTTTTCACTCTCTGGGGCTTCCCAGTGCCAGTCTGCCCTCTTGCCTTCTCCCTGGGTACCTGTGTGCACTGGCTTGCCTAACACCTGTGTCCAGCCCCTGGCTGGGATTCCCACATGACTGACAGGAATCAGGAAACACTTAACAGCAACATCAGTGTGGTGGGACTGAAAGTGAGATGAGACCCAGCCAGGGTTTCACAGTTTCACTGCTTTCATGGGCCAGCTAAGGCCATTTCGGGTAGCCATCAGGGTGACCCGATGGAGCGCAGGGCTCTGCCCAGCCATGTTTCCATTTTAATTGCTCTCACACAGCACCATCCCCAGCAAATTGGAAATTACAGTTCAGAGTTTCTTCTCAGTTTCTTTCAAACAAATATGGTATTCCTTTTTCCTTTATCCCTTTTTACCCTCTATTACTTCCCTCCACATATTGGGTTTTTTTTCCTTCCTTTTTTTTCTCTCTCCCCAACGTTAGTTGACATTTACCAGAACCCAGTGTGATTTAGTGACCTTGGGCATACTGTGCACTTTAATTTGTCAATTTGGGAAATTAATTTGTGGAAGAATGAGTGGAAGTCAGAGGTCAGGCAGTTGGAGCGCAGACCTGCTGACAGGTTGACTGTTGGTGGGGGGCTAATGAGAGCACACCACCAAGCGAACGGAACAAAAGCAGACAGATTACACTGCCCGCTCGCTGGCTGGAGTCAATAACATTGGGCCGTTGTGCCTCCATCTCTGCCATGGTTTTGCCTCATGCTGCTCGGGCAGCCGTTCAGAAACAGCCAGAGTGGCCTTCTGGGAGGAAGGTATAGGTCACTGGGTGTGAGGCCCCTTCATGGTGAGGATGGAGAGCTGGCCGTGGCAGCTCTGCCAGCCCAACCCCAGCATGGAGGCAGTCACCAGAAAGGTTGCATCCGGGTGTTTGCAGCCCTGCTGTCTGCAGCCACCTGGGGTCCAGGTGAATGTCAACATCTCTGCTGGGTACCAACAGCCATGACTGGGGAAGCGGGATTTGTTTTCTGCAGGCAGTGTCTGCCTGACTTTGCCTGCAGCATTTGAGAGTGACTGTAGCGCTGGGCAGCTTGCTGAGTTGCAAGTAAGAACCATGATGGCTTCTGCTCAACCCCCTTCCACCCCAAAATCCCTTTCCCACTTAGCTGGCAGGGTGTGTATGGGTTAGGCAGATTCCTGTGGGTGCTTGCCATCCATCTGCATGCAGCACGAGCAAAGGTTTGACCGCAAACAAGACCTGAATGTGCTGCAGAGAGATTGCATCTGCTGCCCTGCAGCAGCCAAACTGCTGTATCACGCTCAGGCTGCCCCCAAGCCCTGTGGCAGAATGACTGAGCTGTAGAGGATGATGAATGCTTTAAAGTGACAGCAAGGCCTCGGATTCTGCCTTTGAAAAAACACAATCAGGCAAGAGGCATGATTAGGTCATGTAAAAGTCAATACCATGTCCTCAAGACTGCTGGGGAAGGGACTCTACAGGACACACTTGTTAGATATGCATGTTGAGGCAGAGGCTCCTGCAGCTCTAGAATAGGACAGTTTCTGGGCCTGAGTGCAAAAGCTGGTGTCCTTGTGTTCAATCCTATTTTCTTTTGGAGCCAGAAAAGGCTGGAAGGACCAGACTCAACATGCACAGCCCACAGGGCAGGCAAGAAAACCTGCTTGCTTTGCTCTGACAATAACAGCTGGTGCTGCATACAGGAAGAGAGGGTAGTCTTGGAAAGGTGTTTATCACTGTAAAGTAGTTGGCTAAAATGTGAGACACTGACAGCTGTTTGGGGAAAGGAACACACAAGGCTATGAAAGGAGCCTCTTTTCTCCCACAATAAATAGAGGAAGAAAACTTCCCTGAGGCATCAGCCTGGCTGGCCAGGAAGGCCTTCACAGCTGCATGTGTGCTTTGATATTTGCACTTGCAGTAGGGCATCTCTCTCAGAGTCTCATATTTTGGGAACTGAACATAGTTTTCAGCTATGGCACAAGAGCTCTTCAACTGATTCAGGTCATTTGGTGAACACGGAGATGACTCTGAGGGAGATCTTTGGCAGACATTGCCATGGGTGCAGAGGAAGACAGTCTTGGATCATAACTCCAGCATGGAGTCCACTTCATCAGTCATTTGTCTGACTTCAACTATCATTGCTGATATGGTCAGTTGTTTTCTCTCTTGAGCACTTCAAGTCCCCCTGTTTGGAAGAATTAGAGGGTGCCTTGTACTTCTGTGTTTGCCTCAATGCCATCAGATACAACTGCTCTCAGCCACACACCAGCTCCATCTCCACTGCCTGCTGTGATTTTGCATTGAGGGGCTTCCTCATGGGGTTCTTACATTTCACTGGACCTAGAGACGATCTAACTCTTACAGCGCCCATTGAGTTTCTGAGGTTTGAAGGACATTGGGGAGTTATTTGACAGCACCAGGGCCATGTCATCGAGGGGAAAGTGAGGTCAGGCAGACTGGGGGAGCAGATGATCAGAAGGGTGACTTTCAGAGGTTGTCAGGAAGCTGAGATCTTGTAGTCCCTATCCCTGCAAATTGTCTTGATCTTTGTGACTTGCAGTATTTCTTGCCTCTGGTTAAAACCCGTCTCCCATGCTCCTTGCTTCCTTCACATGCTAGTGTGTTCCCAATATATCTTGCTCCCAAGATAACTTGTCCATCACTTTGTAGTAGGTAGTAAGAAATTTCTACACATTTTTTGTTGCCAAACCACAGCAATGGTTGAGCAACCTAGCAACTTACGAATTCATTCTCTTCTGTTTCTCAGAACTGACAAGAGCACTGGTTGTTAGCATGCCACTCAACCAGGAAATGCAGGCCGTAACTTCCAAGAAAGCCTAGCAGCTGGAGTGGTGTCGATTCAGGCTTCAGGCATTTAAACAGTCATGTTCTCCATGTTTGCTCTCTGCTCCATATATGGCCTCGGCCCTGAAGCCTTGGCTGCCTGGGGAGGGCTGAGCCCTGGGAGGAGTGGGCGAAGGGTCTCAGCTCCTATGTCTGCCTGCACAGTTTGCCACTCTCTAGGTACACAAGCCACAGTACCGCAGTGGCCTCTGGGCACCCAGCGCTTGTGGGTCATCTCTCTCCTTCTTTTCTCAGGCACTCAAGCGTGCAGAGTAATTGCTGATGGTCACTCTGCGTATCTTTTCCTCTGGCAGGAAAAATCATAGCAGACCTTTGATGAGTTCGAACTGCTGTTATTCAGGGAGTCATCACTGATCATCAGGGTGCTCCAGCAAAGCCTGTTCCCCACCTGGCTGGTGGGGGCTTTGGGCTTGGATATCAGACAGAATGTAGACATGGACTGAGAAGGGTCTAGTCAGATTACCTTGCTCTGCCCTATTAAATTAGCTTTGAGCAAAAAGATTAAGAATTATTTTATCCAGTAGATTTATTTTTTTCTCTTTTATTCAATAGATTTAAGCTCACCTCCAACCTGGATATCCTAAAGTGGTCAGACTCCTGTTACTTTTTGTTGCTGCTGTGTTAACTTTGGCTTCTCAAGTGAGAGAAGGACTAGACAAAAGCGAATAATACACTTCAGTTTTCTGGTAATGATGAAAAATAGAAACAACAGTGCTTTGGATCTACTATTTAGAATTTCTGACATGTCTAATTATAGACTATGTTTTGTTTTGAGGCTGCAGAAACCATTTGTTCTGATTCAGACCCTTTAGATAAAAACAAAGGAAATCTGGAGAGAGAAGAAGCTTGGTTCACTGAACAGAGGCAACAAAACCTGTGTGCTTTATAGGTCAGCAGCAAGGACACTCAAAGGGAATTTGGGAGGCATAGGCTCAAAGTCTCTGCGTGCTCAATTTGTAGTAGTGACTGATGACTCAGGTACTCTATTGATACACAGGGATGGGGCCCACCTGCAATCAAAACTGCTTTGCTCTTTGAAATTCCAGTGAGCTGGGCCTTGTCTCCCCAGGCTGCCCCATCTCCCATGGGAGCCTGGACTGGGCATGAGTCTTACTCCTTCTTCCCATCCCAGCCCTCCTCCTTTCTCCCCTTTGGTGAGAAAAGATGGAGTTTCTCAGTCAGTCCAGTCTAAAAACTTGAAACATTTAATCTGAGAAATGCCCAGGCAGATTCTGTTGTCCAGCTCTCAGTTTTATGCATTACTTTTTTTGGCCTGCACCCAAACTGGTTTTGCTGCATTCATCAGCAAATAGCAGGGTCACGACTAACAATTTTTGTGATGAACGCTGGTTTGGCTGCCAGTTGTCCCCCTTTGGAGACCTCACCTCCAGACCCATGGGAAGCCCCTCAGGAGGTCACATTTCCCTTGCTGCATCCTGCTGGTGATCGTTTACCCCCTCTCTGTTATTCTGCCTGACTTCCCTCAGCCTTGCATTTTAGCTGTTAGCTCCACATTTAACTCCTGTGCAGGTCCAAGTCCAAACCCTGTAGCAAACATGGGACTCTTTGCTCTGGCACAGCTGGGATCTGGGGGAAGCCACTTGCAAATCTCAGGAGAGCAGAAGGTGTTAAGGTGTCATCTGTTTGGAGATGAATGTGATCTCTCTGCAAAGCAAACCTGCATCTCAGATTTTGGACCCATTTCTGCTTTCTCCTTCTCTGGTAAAATACCAGCATTTTAACCAGGCTGACCTGGGGTAAATAATAAGAAATTACATCTTTACATTCAGGTCCTATCACGAGGCAGCAACTCAAGTCACACATCCTAACAGGCTAGGTCTTGGTGCATTTTTGAATTCAAGCTTGTTGGCCTCACCTTTAGGGAGAACACTGCTGGGATGTGGACGGTGTCTCTTTTCTGCTAGCACAGGATTACTCTCTTTGGGTATATTCCTGTCCCCGTACACAGCCTGATGCTACACACTGCTCATCTTGGTTCAAAATGGATCCCCTGTGCCAGTGGCCCATCAGACTGCTTCTTGGCCTTTCAGATGCAGCAGTTGCAGCCATAAATTCCTCCATTCCTTGAATAGCTGCCCATCCATCAGCCTCCTTCAGTGTCTCTCTGTGGATCCAGATAGGTTGCAGTCCAGCTATTTCTCTCTCTGTACCCCCAGCCTTTCCCTTCAAACCCAACAACCGCTCTAGCAACGAGAGCTGGCGTTTCTGCAGTTGCTTACCTTGCAAACGTGGTTTGGGGCTAATGTTCAGTCCATGTTGGATGCACAGCAGATTTTGGCGAAAATTTCTGTAGCTTCATGTAGTTCCATTGATCTGCAGTATGCACCCAGACTAATTTGTAGAGTCTGACACAACTAATTAAGTCCTAGATGTTATTTTTAAGATTTTCATATTTATATTAAAGATATTAAAGATTATAAGAATGTTATTGATATACTTGGTATATTTCAATACAGCACATTATTGTTTTTATTTAATATTATATACATAATTTAAATATTTTAATATTTTAAATAAATCAGGCATATCTTGTTGCCTCTGGCCATTCATGTCCTGGTGCTAGAGTGTCACTTCTATATCTGGAGGTGCCGAGTGCTGCCTCTTTAGCTGAATATGCTGGAGGTGAGTTGTGGCACAGGAGCCCTATAGCTAAACTATGCCTTGATGAAGTATTGCTCTTCAGTGACAGAAGTTGTTTTCCTCTAAAGCCAGGATGCTATCACAAGTGACCAGTACACAAAACATTTCCAGTGAGTTTGAGAATTTACTGTCATCAATAGGATGATTTGGGAATCCTCATTGCTTATTTCTGAGAAGAATACCTAAGAAATGAATAAGCAGCCCTTCTTCTTAGAAGGACTATAGAAACAAATGGGATCAGTGCAGAGAAGGGTTCCAGACAAGGAAAAATGAAGGAAGATTAATCACCCATGGATCAGGCACTGCAGGGACTCATTGTGGAAGAAGCTCCTCTGAACTCTACCCACCTCATCTTGTTACTGGCCACTTCCTTTCTTAGCTTCACCAATAATCATACATTGAAAAATTATAATAGATTCATAAAACCATCACTGGAGGCATATAAATTCTCTTTCGAGCAACTTTTCTTGGTTCTAGGAGCCCAGCCATTGCAGCTGAGGCTTGCCCAGGGCCTCTGTGAGGGGAAAACATCACAAAGTTCCTTCTCTCCCCAGTGAACCTGACAAAGGGGACATGAGGCCATGATGAGATGAAAACTGCATAAGCAGGTATGTAAGGAAAAGCCACTAGGAGAAAAGCTTTCAGGGCAGTGAGGCATCCTTGCAGGGCTGTTTCTGCAGGGTGGAAAAGTATGTGAAACAAAAGGAGCCTTTGACTGACTCATTAAAAAGCAAGGTGAAATCCTTGTTCTGATGGACAAAACCCTGTGCTCATCGAGTGTGAAAACAATACCTTCTCCCGTCTTCCTTCCTAAAGAGTGAAAGTTTCCTGTATTCCCTCCTTGACAGCCATTAGTCCTGGCTCTGACTCATTACACCTGTGTGGGGGCTCTGACTAACATTAACCCCTTGCTTGCTGGAAACCAAGCACATTCTGTGGATGTTGGTCTCCTCGGTCTCAACCTTTTGCCCCCTTGGTACCCAATTCCTGCCAGTCAGCTGTGCTCATCTGACTCGTCTGATGGCAGAGGCACACAATGAGCAAGGCCAGTGGTATGTGATTCTTGTGGAGGGTCAAGATGAGGGAGGGCAGCTTTTCTGGAGGGGAGCTGTTTCCTAATGCCAGGGCCTTCATTGCTTTCTCTTCCAGAATAAAAAAAGCATATGAAAGAGGTATGTTTGAAAGTTGCAACAAAACCTCCAGGTCTCTGATTGCTTGGGCTCCTGGCAGGGCAATGGGGAAGGTCAGGCAGGGCTCTCCAGAAGCTCTGAGTACACTGTAGTGTGCATTAGCTATGGGGTATAGGTGCTAGAAGAAGGGCAAACACACATTGGAGTGTTCAGAGCTAGGAAATACAGCACTCTGTGAATGGCACTGCCCATCTCAGTGTTTTTTTCTCCATCTTGTACTCCTTAGTTCCCATTTTACTAAGTCCTAGTCTCCTTACCACACTGGGACTCTGCTCTAATCACTAGTTTACCTTTCTGATCCTTGCTCTACCAGCCTGTAGTTTATTTTCCACCATGGCTCCTGTCCTTATCCACCACATGATTCTCCTTGGTCTGATCCTCTTACCCACTGAGTTCAGATCAAGGGGAGCACCACGGCTGTAGGACCTCAGGCTTGCTGTCACGCACAGAAATGAGGACAGGCTCCTCAGCACCAGACTGGCGCATGCCCTCTGCAAGGGAACGTATACTGAGGTGTTCCAGCAAGTCAGTGCTTGGTAGGTTCAAATGCACTCACAAGGCCAAATTTGGGGGAGAAGGCAAATTTTCACAGGAACTTCGTAAGACAGACTGCCTAAATGTCTGGCTGGTTCTTGCTCCATAGCAGAGTGCTACTAGCTCTGCTTACTCAGCTTGTCTTACATCAGCAAACAACACACTTTTCCACCTTGTTTCATTCACAGAAACGTCTGAGCTATCTGGGAGATATTTTCCACAATGTGCATAGCAGTGAATAATTCACTCTGAGGCAAAAGTTTGTTCTCAAAAGAATCCCTGCAGGAGGGAAGCTTGACAAATCTGTAGGCAACTGAAATAAAAAAATCTCTTGATGGGAAGCACTGGGCAACCTCAATATCTCTCTTTGAGACATAGTAATATGGCCCCGCAGTCCTTCTGCAAATCATCTGCAAGTATGCAATTTTTTCCCCTCATTTAATGGCTATTAATATTAAATACAGCAACCATACATTATTTATACTGTTTTATTAATGTATTAATTTTAAATCAATTCTTAAAAGGTGCATTGCCAGGGATGGAAATGAATTACTCAGGGCAATAAAAAAGGGCAGATCAGGCAGGAAATTAACCAGAGATATTATTGCTATCACGAAGACTTATATTGGAAGCTTCTAGACTGGAACAGCCTTTGATAGGAAGAGCTGGTATTCAGATAATTTTGATCAAGGGGGAAGAGTCCTCAAATATACATAACATGGGTGTCAGTCAAATAGAGGACAGACTCTGTGCAAGTGAGGAAAGGATTGCACCAAGTACATTTCTCAGCTACAAAAGCATGAACTTTGAGTATTACTGCTGCACCTGCCACACTTAGCAGGTCTCATACCAGGATGAAACCAGGACCAGAAGTTGGCCTCTGGAGATGAGAACTACCTTGTAATTTGCAAATGTATCCTGTTTACGGCTCTGATGTTTTCAGGGAGGCAGCCCTGCCTGAAGCCAAATCCCAGGGTCCTACTGTTGCCTCTTCACTGTGTCATAAGGGAGTACACAAGGCAAGTGTTAGGGGGACACCAAGCTTGATGAGAAGGGACTGAATTCAAGCAGATATTTAGGAATGGGATTCATCTCACTTGGCTTGAGTTGTCAAAACCTTTATGCATCATGTAGGCTACATCTGTAATACATAGAGACCTCCACAGAAGTGTTGGTCTCTGCTGACCAGACAGATAAGGTGACTTGAGATGAATCTCACTTGGACATTTAAATAGCTGAAGATCCACCTGAAAATTGTGGTGGACATGCTGACAACTACTGTACTGTACTGTCTCCTCTTTATTTCTGGTCATCTCATTTTGCTATAATGGCACTTTGAATGTCTTAGGCAATGTAAAGAGGGTTTAAGCATGGTGGAGACCCTTTCAGTGCTAAGATCATTAGCAGATTGAAGCAAAGTGCTCCCTTATATCTGCGAATAAATTATTTATTATGTGTCTTAGAGAGATGGATAGCTGTGGCAATTCCTGGGGAAAATCATGCTGTGACATGGAGGTCATGAGAGTCTCTCTCCGTAGGTCAGTTTCATCCTAGGTCTCAGTGGTTTCGCTGATCTCAGTAGAGTTTACACCAAAGATAAGTTTAGTCCTTTAGTCCCAGATCTCAGGGGAAGCCACAGCTACTTGAAATGCACAGAGGGCCTGGATGAGAACATTGTCCCTTGAAGCAGTGGCATGATGAATATGTGTATTATTCATAACAGTGGAATCAGTGGATAAATACACTAGCAAAAACACTGCACATCAGTAACCAGTCTATCTCAGTAATTTTTCTTTTCAATGGATCTCTAATCATTCACCCATGGGCTATGCTCAATTAAAAAAAAAGATATATATCTCTGTGATGAATGAGAAAAAGGCACAGCTAGATGACAAAACAGCAGAAAGAAAAAAGAAGGAAAAATTTTGCACATTGTGAAATAGCAACTCACTTGTTTTTTGTTTTTGTTGTTTGGTTTTTTTTTTTGTTTGGGTTTTTTTTTTTTTTGTTTTTGTTTTTGTTGCTTCTGGCTTAGATGCAGACGGAGGAAGTGCACTAGGACCTAGAGGAAACAGTTCTCTGCATACACCCTCTACCTTCTTCACGCAGGAAAAATATTATCCACAGAAAATAAATATACAATGACAGAAAAAAAATCTCATCTGGTTTAAAGAAAGACAAACTACAAAGCAAACTGTGGGACCTTTTTTCTTCAGTAAGCTACAGAAGTTGTAAAATATTAAAAAAACTGTTCTTAGAGGAAGAGGCTGTATATTGAAGACTTAAACTATTACAATGAAAATTTATCTGCTAGCTTGCTGAAACTGATCTATAATCATAGCCTGTTCATGGTCGATTTTCTTATTTTTGCCCACTTCAATCTTTTAATCTTTTAAATTAAGCAATCAATTGCCCAAGGCAAGACTGCATTCATAAAACATCCATTACCCAGCCCATATTTGGTACTCACTGCATTAAACGAAAAAGGCAGTGCCTTAAGGGAATTTATTGCTGTCATAAATACAAAGAATAAACATGTTTCTTTCATTTCACCCCATATTTCCTTCAGTTTTTCTATTTAGAACATGGTTGTGAGACAGCATGCAGAAATATGTGAAACACTACACAGCAAATATGATTTGTCTGTTTGAGATACTCCGGACCAACCAAGGAGTTGCCCAAGCTTATAGCTAGTTGATGGGCACAGCTTTGAAGGATTTAGATAAACCACCCAAAGCCTATTTGCCATTATCTGTTTGGTCTATAAATTAGAATTGAAGCCTTCCATTCTGAGGACAGGAGCCAAACAGCCCCCCAGGTCAGCCCAAGAACAAAGTATGTGAAATTTTAGTCTTTCTTGCTGTTGAAGCTAGGTGCATGAGATAATCAAACGAACCAAAACATGAGTATTTCTGGACACCTTTTCTTCTTTCTCCCTTCGAAAAAGATCAGTTTCAGCTTAGCAGAAATTGAGGTCAATTCTTACTTTGTTTAAACCGGCTAGCTTTCCGATGCCGTCAATATCTGCTCAGTGCTACTAATCTGCACTGATTCAAACACATGCTAATTTTAGGGCCTCATTCTGCTCTTGATGTGAACAGGGAGCTCCTATTGATCTCTGTAGGGGTTGGTAACACTCGCTGAGAGCAGATAGGGCACTAGCCTTCCTCTCATGTATATCTGTGATAAAGGCTAAAAACTCAACATTAAGAAGTCCTTCCCTGTGGCCAAATTCCCAGATGGTGTAAACCAGTAGAGCTTTAATGTCTTTAGTGGGGCTTTGTTGATTTATACCAGATGATGATCTGGATATTACTTTTCCCACTTTTCACTTGCAGGTCACTTGTTGGAAAGAAAGTCTGGAGCTGAACCGCTCAGCAGATGCCCACAGTCCCCCACCCAGTGTGCAGGGCTCCCTCTCCAGTCCCCTGGAGGCTGAGAAAAGCTTTAAAAGATGTAAGTGGATGAAGAATCATGGTCTCCAGTCAAGTGGCTTGTAATATTCACTGTAGAATGATATATTGGTGGAGTGGGCTGGGTGGTGCTGCAAGCAGCAGGCAGGATGGGTGAGGCAGCATGCCAAGCTCCTGAAATAGCTCAGAACTCTTTTCTGTCAGAGCTGATGAGGGAGAGAGTGAACAAACATCATAGAAAGGATCTGCGGTCCTCCCCTCTAGGTGGGAGGTATGGGCAAGTCGCTTAGGCAATAGTGAAAGCACATCTTCCTCAAGAGATTCTCCTAGTTTTCCTTGGTGAGAAGTACCTGCCAGTACCTAGTGCAGACATCTGGCTATAGAGGCATGCAGGGTAGAACAATACAGTGCTTTGGAGAGACGTGCCCTGGTCAGAAAATTTCATGTCAGTAAGTTTGGCACTCTGCAAATGCAATAAGGCTTATTTTGGAAACTGTGTGCTTGCTGGCTGTGCATCTCTGTTTTGCAGGGTACTCAGGTTGTCAGAAGCCTTTCGACATCAAATCCATATTTGGCTATTGGATCCAACAAGCAGCAAAAGGTTACAATATGTACTTTAAGCTTCTGAATGACAGCTAGCAGGAGACATTAAATTTTCAAACAGTTCGTGAAGATCATTCTGTTTATTGCCAGTCAAAATCTTATTTAAGAAACAACTGTTAGGAAAAGATAAAGAATAAAAAACCATCAGTCAAGAGGAGAGTGACCTTGTTCCAGGATGGAATCAAAACAATGCCCTGGGGAGTTACATAGGCATTGTTTCAGGACTTAGTACATCAATGTTTGTGGGTAAAATTAATTGAGATACAATATGAGCCAAGTGTGCCTGAGCTTGCTAATCAGATAAGGATATTGTAATCATATGACATCAGTTAAAACTGATGAACATATGTTGTGTTATGTATATGGCAAGGTAGAAGGAGTGCTACAGATTATACAGAGGTGACACATAGATTCCTGGAATGTCAGAAAATCCTGATCTCCCTGGTGCAGAAGTCCACAGGTGGGATAGGATGATTAGATGAAATGCTATTGAACAGATATTCTCACAGAGAGACTGCTTGTAAGCTGCCCAGAACCAGAAATCCTGTTCTTGCAGCTATAGGCATGTCTCGTGGCTTTTACTGTAGTCCATATTTTGTCTGTTCTCGTTATTCAGAAGAAGAGCATACGAAACATGCCCTGTCAGTACATCCATGCAGCCAAAGACTTTTATGCTCAGCAGGTATCTAAAGGACTGCAAAGCCCTTGTCCCAGCCTCATTAAGAGCGCTTGTTTATGTCTGGCCTTGTACAAGAATAATGTATTGCTTTGCTCCCTGGCTGTTCTTCTGTGGTGGAGTACTTCATACTTATTTGGACACTTATGAAGGAAATTTCGTCACTGTCATCACTATTTACTGACACCTTTGTAGTGGATCTTTGTAGGGCAGCTGAAGCCTGAGAGGAGATGGCAAAGGAGCTGTGTCTTCCTCTTTGGCCACCTCTCTTGAGAGTTGGGAAGTGAATAGATGTCTTCTTGCTGCTTGTCTTGGTGCCAGGGAGCTCTGCAGCCTGCAGACTTGTTGCTCCATTATCGCTCAAATTGCAAAATCACTCGCAAGTGCTCATCAGGCTGTGATATCCTTTTCTGCTGGTGCTCTCATAATTTGTGACGCTTTTGGCTGAGGCAAGCAACACCACAGATGTATACTGCTTTAATAGCAATTTATAGGGCCTATTAATAGCTTATACTGACAGCCTACCTATTCATTATGGCAGGGTGTTATGCAGTGGGACACTGCCACAGCACAGAAGCTTGCTTTTTCTGCCCCGAGGGAAATGCAGGTTCCCCACTACTGTAATTTCCACTTGTTGCAAGAGGCTGGTGTTACACGAGTGCCTTCCTCTTCATCTGACCTCAGCCCAGGTGCTTAGAGGCTGGGGGCACCTGAAAAGGGAAGGCTTACGTGGTTCTCCAGGGAAGCAAAGCAGCACCAGGAGTACATGGCAGCAGCTGCCAACAGCTGTCAGAAGCCTCAAAAGTGCACTCTATATTGCTTTATTATTTCTTCTTTGCTAATTATTTCCGAAGATGAGGGGGAGGGTGGTAAGGAAAGCAAGAGAGTGCCAGGGCAGTGTGCTTGCTGGTAGGGCACAGCAGAGGCACTTGAACTGGCTCTAAGACACGCAGAGTAGTAGGAGGTCTGTGAGATGAAGATGGACTGTTTCTGCTCTGACAAAAAGAAGCCAGCATTGGCATAAATATGTTTTTATTGAGCCTGTTCAAAGTGTTCTGACAAGCAGCAGGCACAGAAAATGCTACATGCACGTGCTGGAAAATACACAGGATAGGTGCTGTGCAGACTGTAAAGGAAAAATACTCACAAGCTGAGAAGAGCCAAAGCCAAAGCTCACCCTCTGATGGAGGATGGGTTGCAGCATGAATGTCAGTGTAGAGGCATGAATGCTTGGAGGCAGTCTGGGGAGATGCCACCTTGTTACTGTGGGGAATGCTCTCCTGAACACAACAGGCATACAAAAGCAAAGCAGGAATAAACCAGCTTGGATAAAATCAGAAACAACACCCTTGCATCTGCCCAATTGAAACCTGAGAGCAAAACAGGTAATTTCTGTTGTCATGGTGGTGTTTCTCAGAAGGAAAGCCTAATGTAACTAACATGAAAATTGATCTGTGAGGTTTCCGACCCAAAACTGGAGACTAAGAGGTATGAGAGTCCCTGAGTTGCACATGCTTGTCCAAACTGTGCTGATCTCTCTCTGCTCGAGAGGTACAGTGGCTAGTCTGTGCTTAGTGAACAGCGTCCTCCCACCCAACACCAAAGCAGCAGCCATCCCCACCTGAAATAGCACCCCATGTCATAGAGATCTCCACTACAGTTTCTCTTTGGAGGACCTCTGGTGACTCCAGTAGTGTTAAAGTGGAGAACATACCCCTGTTCTTCCTGGAACATAGGTCAGCAGTTTGCCTTACTGGCTCCTCTCACTATAAAAACCGCTTCAGGTTCAACACCTCCAAGTTCGCTTATTCATTGTACCTCATTTTCATTGCAGCACAAGCAAAAGGATATTGAAAGTGATGAGGAGGGACTTTTTCAGCTGGAAACTCTCACTACCCTCTTCTACATTGAAGAAACCTGCATAACAGCTATATTGCTGTCAGATCCCAAAATGGTAGCTGGACTCCTGAAAGTTTCTCTTGAATGGCAATTCACCAGGTTTCAGGCACCCGTGGCTCTTCCTTGAACACAAAGGCTGCCTTTAAAATCCCAGCAGTGGAAATAAGTAGGGGATTAAACTTTTGAGAGAAGTTTATTTCAGAAGAGTCCTTTTGGAATGGCTACTCGTTTGCTAGGGAAAGTTAAATTTCCTCTCATGGAGTACTCACAGATATTTCTGGAGAGTATGCATTAAGAAAGAGAATGTAGCACTGATTAATTCAAGACATTGACAAGAGCAATGGCAAAGGGTTGTACCTAAAATGACTTCAGGACTCCCCAAAGATGTGTCCCTCCTTACTGAAGCTCCACCAACATGGTTGGCTTCAAAGCCTAAACACTTTGCAATTCAAACATGTACACTTGAGAGTTTCTCTGGTCTATCTGATGGAAAATAGACAGTGTGTGTTGTGAATAACACTCCTTCTCTCTAGTTTTCTTTTGTCCCCTTCCCTTCCTATATAACCTCCAGGGTAAGAGGCAAGGAGAACACTGGGTGCTCTATTAAGGTGCTACATAATTTTGGCAGTCTTGTTATGAACTCATATTCCTTCAGGAGTAGAACGGCTGAGAGAGCATGTTTAGACTAGAAGCCCTCAAGTGCAGGAAGAGCCGAGCAGAAACAAGAGGGAGAGCTTAATTGCTTAATTGTTTTACTTTTTTTATTTTTTTCCCCAAATTATTATTATTTACTATTTTGCCTCAAAAGGAATGAGAGGCAGGGATTTCTGTGAAAAGCTGTGTTGCTTATCTCACCTTGCTGGCATGTTTGTGTATTTTTGTGTCTGCATTTGTGTGAGCCTTGTGCAGTCTAAATTGTCTGACTATTCTCCATATATCTCAAGATCCTGTTTATGAGGAGGGTACCGGTGTTTGAGCCTTTTCATCTCAAGGAAGCAGTTTTCTGTCTGGTACTAAAATAACTGCTGCAGGAATCAGTCTGTATTTTTAGGTTACAGGATGAATCAAGGCCTGGCCTTACAAATTCCTCTGGCTTCTAAGCTTCCTTTTGCACCACAAAACCTTGCTAAGGTACTGGGACAAAACCCATTTAAAGCTAAATATCACAGCAAGTGCTGCAAGGAGGCTGTGTGTCTGCTTCATATGAGCAGCCTTTTGTTTTCTTGTAGAGCAGCAGCCGTCATCAGGAATTAACACAGCATTTGGCAGAGCTCATCGGCTGGCTGTGTGCACTCTGTGGCAATCTAGGAAGTCCTTGCAAAGACTGCCTTGGTCCAGGGACCAGGCAGAGGAGCCCATCCTGGTCAGTTCTAAATCACAAGATTTCTCTTCTTTTTTCTGCTGATATTGTGCTGACATTGTACTGACATCAGCTTGCTGATGTAAAAATCCTGCAGCCTGCCCTGAGTGAAGAAGGAAAAGGATGCCATGAATACCATGATATTCAAGCTCAAGTACACTGGGTTTAAGAGTGATGTTCAGAAACAATGCCAAGTTCAGCCCAGGTGCTTTTTGGTACCACCAGGATGTCTTAAGTAGGATGAGGCTGGTTGTGAGGCAGAAGGTAGCCTCACTCATGAGGCTCCCCATTCTGGCTGTACCAGGGCTAAGGAAGGTTTCAATGAGAAAAGCAGAAAGAGGTAAAAGTAGAGGGAAAACAAACCCAACAAAAGAGTTCACTGCCTGCAGTTTCTAGAAGCCTGCTCTTCTTCCAGATAAGGACCAAATGCTCAAGCTTACTTCAGGCTAATGTTCAGGCAGCTGAGAAGCTCTAGCTGGCTGAAAGCAGATATGGAACAGCCTCTGACTTGACCAACAGCACGTACTTCTTCAGAAAAGCAGTAAGCGCTGGTGCCTAAATTGTTGTTGAAGTACAGAGAGGTTAAGCACACGCTGCTTTGCTGAACTGAGACTAGAGGTAGGGAGGAAGAGAAATAAACTGCTAAGCAATAGCAGGAGCAGAACTCCTGTCTCCCGAACTGGCAATGGCACCTTGCTCCACCAGGAGCTCCTCAGGGCAACTGCAAGTTGTAGATGAGAAAAACGTTTATTTTGGTGGGGTCCTGGACTCTGTGCTGTCTCCTGATGTGGGTCATACACTGAAATAAGTAAATGAAGCTGCTGTCATGGCTGGCTGTTCGTGGACCATCACTTCTTTATGTAATTTTTTAATGGAAGGGTTCAGAAGCCTGTTTAGCCTGTCAATCCACTGCTGTGCCAACAAGAGAAAGTTAAGCAATTTCTCTTTTGAGTGATTCAGCATTCCTTTTCCAGAAAGAAAGGGAAAGGCTGAAATTCCTGCATGCTAATGATGTGAAGTGTTGGATTGTGTGTGGGGGTTTCTCATATTCAACTGTTTATAAGGTATTGAGGACTGTTTAACATTTGATAACCTGATGTTCTCACTAGTGTGTAAATCATACATCAAAGACAGATGCTTCTGCTGTACATGTGTGGTACTGCTAATTTCTCACTAATGCTAGGAAATTTTTTGAAAAAAACTACTTAGTACTTAGATGAGGACACAATTATCTCCCCCTGATTTCCATGTACCACTTCTTACAAAGTTTTTCTAAGAAAACATGAAAGGAAAAACACAGATTTCTAGAGTATCATTTGATAAGACTTAATTTAACATCGTCCAAAGAACAGTGGAGCATGGGAGTTTAGTCAAGACATTTTATTTGTAAAGGATTCACATGTGGTGGCATCAGATGTCCTAGGTATTTAGTTGCAACAAGTTTTAAATATGGTTCCACAAGGTTTCAGGGACTTCATGGGGCCAGGTGGACTTGTAAGAACAATGTGTTGTCCTGGTTACATCACTTTAGATAAATATAAATAAATAAAATTACTTTGACCAGGTATTCCTTAGTACTGAGCATTCTTGGGTGTGAAGCCTTTTTCAAAACACTGGCTGAAACAAGGCTGAAAAGCTTTGCCAAGGCAGCATTGGAGCCTCCCACTTTGATTGTCTCTTAATCATTTCCATATAAAGCACGTGCAGTTTACAAGAAAAGAACCCAAGCTGCCTGTTTTTTTTCTATCTGCCAGCCTTGCAAAAGTAACCCAAACTTTCTCCTTTCCCGGTACTGTCACCAGCAATAAAGGCTCTGCAGGCCACATGGCTACTTGATATTAATAAATCAAGCAGTGACGGGGAATGATGCCAGGCCCTGGCACTCACATGTCTGCGCTGTTAATTGTTAGAATGGTCTCCGGCATGGCCGAGCCTGGTGCCAGCTAATGCTCTCCCAAACAATTCCTGGCACGGCTCTAGAGCCAGTGCCAGCCAGCGCTGGTTCCCAGGAGGTGGGTTGGATGTGGCCCTGCTGTTCTGGAGACAAGGAGAGTTCAATAGCATGGAGGTAGGTTTTTCCATGCCAGTTGGCCTTGGGGCCACCCCACAGTACTGGACACATTTAGCTTATTAGTACAGATGTAACCATTATGTCTTTAGGAACACTGGCAATTCTGAGGCTCATTTAAAAAAACCCAAAACAAACAGCAAAACCCCCCACAACAACAAAAAACCACATGTGATTTAAGATCAATAGTATTTTACCCTTGTTAAAACTGACTGCAGTCAGAAAAGCATGTATGCAAACATGGCAACTCTATACAACACATCTCCCCGTGGGTCTTCTGAGTTACATCTCTTTGCTTTGTTCATTAAAATGAATGTTTATTACACTTTGGTCCTGTTAACAATGCATAGACATTACATCATATCCTAAGTCACTATGAAAGGATCCCACTGTTTAAAGACTTAAAGAGATACACACAGGCTCAGTTACACTTGTCAGGGTAAAAAACAGAGGGATATTAATTTTTAGAAAAAACTTTTACACTTGCATAGGAGGTTTCTCCCAAGAATCTTGAAGCACTTCTCAAAGCAAGATAAATATTAGCTACATTCATAGAGAGGCTCGGAATGGATACTCAGAGTGCCTAAGTGACTTGGCTAAGGAGTCTGTAGCACATCAGAAGTCAACAGCAAGGCTCAGGGCTTCCTCTGGCCTCTCTGCTGAAGGCCTCACAGTGATGTGACAGCTCTTTCAGAAGCAGCTAAAAACGGATGAACCTGTTGGAATAAAACAAGAACAAACTTTTGCCTTGGGCTCAAGCAGAACAGAAACTTTTTCTAGACTTAAAACCCATTATTTAACTTTTTTTTCTTTTTATAAAATTTTCTCACGCTTCTGCACTTCCTGATTTAGGGTTGGACAGGAACCAGAAAATAAATACTGAAATACCATGAGAAAGGTTATTCTTGTGGTATTTTCACCCAGACTAAAAGTGTGTCAGGCTCATGAGAAAGCATGTCCTAGAAAAATTTCCACAGCAGAGGTTCACATCAATTCAAGCAAGTACCAGACGGTCTGTGAACTTCTGACTCCCTGTAGGTTCCTATGTGCTTTTATATCTAAGAGAAAAAGAGACAGTGACCTGAATATCATCAGTGCTGTATCTGAGCTAGTCTCCTGGGAGGGGGCAATGCCTCTGGGCAAGTGCAATGCAGGGGTAGTGCTCTCGGTTGCATGGTAAAGCTGAAACCTCACTGACCTCCAATGTCTGCTCCCTGTCCCTCCCTGTGTGGCAGAGTGTGGGTGTTTGGGGGTGGTTTTAGCCCATCATTCCTTGTGGCTCCTGCAAAGAGCCAGGCTGAAAGCATGGCCAAAAGAGCCAGCTGTGGGGGGAGGAGGCTTTGGGAGGACAAAGGGCCCTGGGAATCTGGCATAATTTTTAATATACTTGGTACCAGGCCTTGTAAAATGTTTATACAGCAGAATAATACAGGTGCAATGGCTATACTTTCTTCTGGCTATTACTGCCTTCTCATGCTGTGTTTATTGGTGGGGGCTTTTCATAATCTTGTAACATTGATTTGACTCCACTTGCACTGAAATCTCTACCTTGAATTTGTCTAATGCTCACTCTGCTAAAAATGGCACTTTAGATGTTTAAAGATCCTCCAGCACCCCAAAACTAAAACCCCCAACTCTGTAGAGTGGCTAGCTGATCTTCTGTGAACACTTTTTTCTCCCAAAAATACTTAGGCAGGGGATTGGAGTGATGTGTGCATGCCCAGGTGTGTAAGCGCAGAGGTCAGACGGGTGCAAGCGGAGGGTGGCTCACTGTGGTGCACTGTGGATAGATGTGTACATGTGACCAGAGGATTGACTTTTAATGGATGAATCTTTTTTTGGACAAGAGTTTTCTCTATAGAAGCTCTGTGAGAAAACTACGTGGTGGGATCAGGCTAGATTTCTCTCCTACATAGCTAAAATGTGACCTGAGAATGACATTTTTATCCCTCAGATGTGCTTGAGGGGAACCCTGACAGGTGGCAAGGATAAAACTCAGCTTACTGATTCCAGGTCCATCCCCTAAGCCAGAGGCATAGAGCCAGGAAGGAACATGAACCCCATGGCAAAGCAAACATCAGCTAAGGACAAGGAAGAGAGAAGTTCGTGAGGAAGTGAGACAGTAAAAAAGAAGTAAGCTTGCTTAGGACAGCAGGTATTATTCAGGCTGGGAGATTCAAGGGTCAGAGGTTTTATCAATTTTGGTTTAATAAATGCACCCACTAGTGTCCCTCAGTGGGGTCCTCTTCTGTGGCTCTTTCACCCTTATGCTAGTGTTTGTTTAATCCATTTAGCATGTCCCATGACAAATTCCTTGCCAGCCTGGCAGAGGTGTTTCTGAGGCCAGGATCTGATCCTCCCTACTCCTGGAGGACAGTGCCTTGATCCCCATGCCCTCCCAGCACAGGAAATAGAACTGCTCCTGACATAAGCTACTGCTCAGCAGGGAAACATGGCCTCTTAACATTAATTATCGTGTACCAGACTGTTCTTAAATAAAACATCCTCTGGCAGGAGCAGCCCTTTCAAATCAACAGAAAGGTTTTCTGAAGGCAAGATTTTTAGCTTAGCCTGAATATCCAAGCATAGAAGAAATGTGTGGCAAGAGTCTTCCTGACTTCAGTCTTTTGACTGATATTCAGTTCTGTTTTGTGGATGAAACTGCTTTCTGTTCCTGGGCAAAGAAGAAGAGGGAATGGGCAATGAAGGGCATAATGACAGCAGAGCTTAGCTGGAGTACAGTCAGGAATACCCTTAGTTCTGGCTAGAACAGCCCAGCTATGCCAGGTGATATTAGTCAGCAAGGCAGTCCACGTCCATCTTGGGGGAAGAGTCTTAGAAGAGGCAGAAGTCAGAAGCAGGTTAAAATGCCTCCAGGACTGGAGCAGATGGAGAACTACTGTACCTCTGCCTTGCAGATTCCAAATGTCATCCTCTGCAGCCTGAGCAAAGCACACAGCCCTCAAAGATTCACTCCTGACATTTATTCCCTTCTCCCCTACTCCCTTTGAGTCGCAGTGTCCCATCTCAGCTCCCTGGAGAGGGTCAGGTCCCTGGCCAGCTTGAACTGGTGTCGATTGATCTGCCACACTGATTTGGTCCCTCATCAGAGCTGCATCAGCGTGCATAGATGAGCACAGAGCTCCAAGGTGCAGCAGCTCTGTGGCTGTCTCTCTTCTTCCTTGAATAATAAAAGTAAATCACACCTCTTCTTTGCTCCTTCATTTCACGTCAGCAGAAGAGATGCCTAAATTTCCTGAAAGGTCAGATAACTGGGGACACCCTTCTTCTCTAATGGACTGCAAAACACACTGCAGGAGCAGCAGGCTTTAAACTCTCCATAACTTTGCAGTTCAAGGGATTAGAAATTATGTCTATATACTTTCAAGTCATGAAAAGCAGCTCCTTTAAAAGAACTGCTGAGGTCCTGGGAAACTGGAAAGGAATTTCCAGGTGTGTGGTAACTGTCTCTGCAGAGCCTGGCAAGGCCAGCATACCCCAGGACTGCAAGGGGTTGATAAAATGGGATGGAGGAGAGTTTTCAAGGGAAGAGGGAGGAGGGGAAAACTGTTACTTTAGATTGCTGAGACCTGGCCTGTTATTAAAACTGCTCTTGCCCTGTGTTGACAATTTCCATGACTATTTTCTCCCAGAGCTCAAAGGAAACCTCATGCTGCTTTCCCTTGCTGATGGAAAACAGGAATGAATATTTAACTGGCAATGATGACAAATGAAGATTTTGCATTAGGGAGGGGTCCCAGGGTGAATCCCACCCTCCTGGAAGGGACTTGCCTCCTTATATTCCTATGTTAATCTCTCGGTGCATCACAACCAGAGGAAGGGATATGACAAAATCTGAGCAACCTTATGCTCTTGAAAAGGTAAGGTGTTTTCACTCCCACACAAGCACACGAATGCAATGGCACCTGGTTGTTTGCAGGCCTGAATGTAGGATAGCTGACCAGGAAGGAGCTTCATCTCCTCTTCAGTGTGCTATAAATTCTGGCACCACCGTAGTAGGGAGGGAAGGGTGTATGGGAAAAGGTTGGGATGGTAAAGTCAAAAGTAGGGAGTGGGATCAGGGTCATCTCTGCTTTCACTTTAGTTATCTTAATTGATGAAATACCAGACTCAATTCACTAACATATCCCCAAGATGGAGAGCATCAGTGAGTGGAAAATATTTGAGAAATACCAGTCTGACTTTCTGGATGATAAAAAAGAAAACAAGATTGATCATTTGATCAGTTGATCAATTTACCTATCCATCTGTCTATATATCTAACATCTGTCTATATATCTATATCTGTATATTACAACTTACTGTTTTGAAATACAAACGATACCACAGAAGTTATGGCACTCACACAATGGAGTTTGTATTTTGAAATAGATGTCTACTTCTGCTTTCAATTATGTTTATACGGAACTAGTAATCTTATTAGCTGTTCAGTAGTAAACCAAAACAGAGCTGGACTTGTTTCTCTACACCTCACACACATACCCAGACAACTCATAGGTATACAAACATTAGACATCATACATGTGAAAGGGATATTGATAAGATAAATTGCATTTATGATGCACCTTTGACCACCTCAGCTGCACTCTGCCTGCTAATGCATTCCTAATAGGACTGCTTCTAGCAATCAAAAAGTCCTATCATTGTCAAACAGCCACCATTATTTTTGCAAATCAACCTGTCAGAATAGACACTTTTGTCTGTCTTTCCATATATAGCACTTATTCATTCTGAATTGTAGGATGGATGCAAATAATTTCGGAATTAGCCATAGACTTAAGGTCTGAAACCACCGAAACCTTTAAGTAAAGGACTATTCCTATTTCAATGTTATAGCCTACAGGAATTTTTAATCCACATTTTCAGGTGTTCTGCATAGGCTATGAAATTAACAGAAAAATAACTATGTAAGGATGACTTGGAAAGTTTGTTTTTATTTGAAATCAATGTATTCTTGTAACTTTTTATTTCCTCCTGTTTATGAAGCTAGACAATTTATATATCCCAAGTGTGATTTTTTAGGGCTCAGGAAAAGCCATTAAAATATTTTAAAATTATATAAAATTATCTTTATGAATAAAATTGGGTTTGAAAGGTTTTCTCAAAACCATGTCAAGCTCCTCTCTCTATATATACAGTTTTCATGAAGGGTCTGTGAATGAACTAAATTATCATTTTGCCTATGTTAATCATTAGAAATTCACGCTGGCTAAGTAACTGGGTTTTTTTATCCTTTCCATATGTTGTCATTTCATTCTGTCTCTGAGTACTTGAGAAATCAAAACTTGTGGCCTTCGTTAAAATTTAAGGAATGTCCTTCAGAGATTTAGAGGAAGCCGGTTTGGAAAAAGTTCAAACGTGGTTGTTTGGAGTGCAGGATTCAGTCCAGGTCAGAGGTGAGTTTTTGATTAGCCACCATAGTGCTAAACTGTTCGGTTTCATGCTTTTCCTTGATTTCGTGTCCTGGGACCCCCCTTTATGTCAGCAGCTGCTTTCTGGATTGTTCTCACTATTTGCTGGTGTTTGTCAGGAGAAATACCACATGGCTTAAGGTTCAAAACTGGCACTTTGCAGTGAGCTATAAGAGCACCTTATCCAAAACACTGTTGTTTCCGCTACTTTCAGTTGAGCATCTTGCACACAAATTAGAAGGTGGATTAATTTATCAGCAGTTGTGATTAATGTTGCCAGTAACATGAGCCCAAAGTATTCATAAATCATGGCTCAGCTTCTCCCTCTCCCACTCTGGCTGCTGCAGCTGCCTTAAAAGTCATCATGTGCAATAAAAAAGCATTAAAGCATTCTGATTACTCTTAGCTGCCTATGGCTCTTGAGCCTTCCAGGCTGTATTTGGTTCACTGGTATAGCTAGCTCACTGAGGTACACAGTGAGTTTGAGCTCTGTCCTCCACCACAAAGACTAAATGTCTCTTTCTGCCCTTCCTGAATTTAGCTAATATTAATTAATCCCATTGATTCAGGTGCTCTGTGTTCAAAAAAAGCACCAAATATTGCTGACATTGGGGGGAGGGAGGAGGGAAGAATAATTGGCAACCTTGCAGCTTCCAAATTAAGAGAGAAGAAGAGCAGAAAAAGAATATGGGAGGAAAAAAAAACAGAAGGAAATGAGAGAAATGCTGCACTGAGCAATATTTTCCCTTTTAGTTTAAAGAGGATTTTCTTTTTAGCCTCTTCTAAGGACTTCTTCTGGGTATAATTCTTTCCAATAGCTCTACTAGTGATGTTGTGTTTTTACCGTAATTTGTTAGTCAAGCATGAACCAGGACCTCTGTGGGTTCCCATTCCCAGCCTTTTTGAAGGCTAAATAGTTCCATTCTCTGCCCTCATCTGCTGCCACAGAAGAAAAGAAAAAAATGTAGGAAATTTGGATCCATATAAGCCTGGCTTGAAAATTATGCCTTGGGTGATGAAGCCGGACTGTGTCATTCCAGCTGACATTTGCATTTAGCATAGTTAGAGTTAAATGCCAATATCTGGCATTTGTACACTGCAATTAACAGTATCATTTGTTCTCATCTGAGCGGTCTGAGGGGTTTTTTATTGTGTTTTTGTGAGTGACTTGTTGTGATACATTTCTACTGCAAATTTTCTGGAAAAAATATCTATTCTTATAATAAAAATAAGTTGTTGTTGTTGTTGTTGATGTTGTTGTTGTTGCTGTTGTCCTGATAGCTGCAATCCATAGTGCATAAAAGACAGATGCTTCTACCAATGCTGTGAAGTTCCCTAAAGACAATGCTGTTTCAAAAATGCTTGCAGTGTAGTTAGTAACCTCAGGTCTCACTTGGGCACTTGTAATAAGAGCCAAAGTCTTGGTCTCACTCTGAGCACAGTGTGGGCAGCCTTGTGAAGTCAGGGAGCTCTGGGTGGACGCTGTCTGCCTGCCTGGAGCTTGATGCAGGATCCAGTCCAAATTTGTCTTGTAGTCACCAGCCTTGTTCTTCCTTGTGTCATTCAGCTACTCAGAGCTAGAACTAGAACTGGACACAATGCTGCTTTGAGCCCACTTGGAAGCCTCTGCTCTTGAGCTCCATGCAAAAGGCAAGAGCAGAAAAATCACCAAACTGCAGGTAGAAAGTCTGCTCTGAATGGCCATGGGCATTGTACCTGTCATGAGAGCTTTGTATTTGTGAAATGTTTTGAGGCTGCTGGAGGGTGGGTGCAGGCCAAGTCACAAAGGGTAGTTTCAGGGGTGCAGAATATACTATGGTGGCTTGTGTAGATGCAGCTGCTTCCGAAGGCACTGGGACCATTTACACACCAAGAATGGTGGCAGCCAGGACCAAAATGAAATAGCCATGGGAGGACTTTGAAAACCTTTTAAGTAGGAGACATGGAGGGTTGTTAACACTCAGGGCCAGATCCTGACCCTCCCAGTGGGTGGACATGCAGCCCAGCTGGAACTGTGTCGCCTGGCAGGGCTTCATACCAAGGAACAATAATCGTGTCCAAGGATGGCTGGCCTGCCTGGGTAGCAGCACTGGCATCCTGGGCTCTGCAAACAGTGCACAGCTGAGAGGTCAGTGAGGTTTTGAGGCTGTTCACCATTGTGCAGACACCCACTGATGAATGGCTTTAAGGGAGATGTGGAAGTGTCTGGTGGACCATGCAAGCTAGAAGGGTCCTGCCTGCCCTGGCTGTGACTTGGGTACGTTGGAACACAAGCTCTGAACACAGGGCAGCCTGATGCTGAGTTGGCTTGGGGCCACGCAGGTAGCAGTTCCATCTCAAGTATATCCCAATGGCACCGGTGGTATGGACTGGTTATCCATGCATCCCTCTGCTGACCTCCAAGAGGAGCAGGGGAGGCTTAGTCTGTCCTAGGGGATCTGAATCCCTTCCCCCCAGGACCTTGCCCATACACTGCACAGTCTCCCATGAGCAGGTCCGATGGGACAGACCCCCAGGAAAACAGCCCGATGAACTGATGTGTTCACCCCTGGTTGCATCTTTAATCACTTGGCCCTTGCGGAAGCACGTGGCCCCTTCTTCTCACTCCCTTCTCTCCTCTGCTCTTGCACCTTGGCTGGGAGACCCGTGGCTGGGACCCCCCAATGTACCTCCCTAACAAACATTTCTCTTCCTCCCCTCTGCTCACGCTCACCTCAGCTTCTAACACACATACTCCCTTGCGTAAGAAACACAAACCTAAAATGCAATACATGAATTAAGTTAATTATCCAATTAATTGTAGCTATGGCACATCTGCTATTGTTTCATGGCCTCTTCTCAAAATTTAAAACACATTTAAGGGAAAAAATGGCAAAACAAAATACAAAAAAAATATCTCTGCCAGGGCAAATCCTCAGCATGCTATGAACAAATAAGACATCTGTTTAAAGTAAATTGGGGCTGGGGAGGATGAAGACAATAACAAGAGTGAGAAATAATAATGACAAGGCGAAATCCCAAAGAATTACACTCCCACTTTGAGCCAGGGGCAGCTCTCTTGTTGCTATGCAGGGTTCTTCAATAGAATTTGTATGCAAGTTAGCTGATCTACTGAAAGTTAAATTGTAGTAAAACCACCAAAAAATCCGTCAAGCCCTGTCTCTTCATGGTGTTTGTGATCAGAGGTGGTCGGGATGTAGGGGGGTGGAGTGAGAGGAATTAAATCTATGACTAAACATTTTTCACAGCAACAAAAGGACGGCGATTAAGAGATAAATTAATGCTCTGGCAACGCTTCCTGTTTTGAAGGATGCAGCAGCGGGTAATGAATGGCTGTGTTTGGAGTGAGCCTGAAAAGCCTCTTGCAGAGCTCTCTGCTCAGGCCAAACTGCAATAAACTGACCCTCCTCGCCTCCAGCTCCTGCAGGAAATGGACTTAAAAAATCTTTGGCAACCTCTGCGCCCCCTTTTTCCCCAGGGTTGTTGTTGATCGTTTGATCTTTCCCTCTTTCTGTCTCTCCCCAGCTCCTAACCTTTTCCAATTCCCCCTCCCTTGGAGTCTGAAGTCTATTTTCGGTGCTCTGCTGTTGAAAGGCTTTGAAAGTTTTGTTTTCAGCAAAATATTTCCTTGAGAGCTCCCACCCTGTTCCCTGCTCTACACTGTGGGCTTGCAGGTTATGTTTAATGCCTCCCAGAGTGAGTCACGGGGCCCCTTTGCAGCCTAGTCCAGACTGCAAGTGACAGCTTATTTCCAGGAGAAACTCTGAGAGCTGTCTGTGCCTTCAGACTTGCATGGGGTGTCAGTGATGTCTCTAGGTCAGTACCAGGAGCGTGGCCATGCCACCTCCATGGAGTGGCAAGGAGACCGTGGTGAGAGAAGGGATTGGAGCTGGCATGTCCAACCAGGTTGGTGGAGTGGTCTGTACAAAGGGCAGGTCCCCTTTTTTCCTCCTGCCTTTGCTGTGTGTGGCACTGCCTCTGGGAGACGCTCAGAGTAGAAAAGGGCTGGCTGGGACTTCTTTGGTTATCTCTTGTGCTGAGACTCGATTGAGGTGAGCAGCAACACTTGCCACCATGGAGCCTGAAGGGGGTGCTTGTCCTGGATCCCTGGGGGGGACACTTCCAGTGCTGCATGAGTAGCCAGGCAAGAAAGGCTGGCACCCATGTGACTGTGTCTGTGTTGGTGCACTGCTGCAGCGGTGGCTGTTTGGAGCAGCGGGAAAGGACTGGCCAGTACTGCCACCTCCCCCCACGACTGCTCAGGAACACAAAACAATTTCCTTGGGATCGGTGCCCATTTCCTCCCTGAATGAGCTGTGAACAAGGGTTTCCTTGCTGCCACTGTGTCCCACCCATATCCTCTTGAGCCCACCCTTCCAACCTTACAACACAAACTCCTGAGGGAAGCGTTGAACCAGAAGTTCAGCTGAGGAGGCTCAACTGAGCTTGCTTGGCCAAGGCTGGAGCAGAAGGGGAATGGCAACCTCCCTGCAAAAAAAGCAGAGCTTCAGATGGACAAGAAGAGAGAGCTCACTTTGACATTGCTGTTTCTCTGATGCCAAGGTTTACCATGCTTCCAGGGAGGGTCCTGGTTGCCTGGTGTGCACTGACTGAGAGGGTCCTTAGCTTGGTAAAAAAGCTGCTAAAGCTTTAATTGTGCCTGATGAAGTTTGGATTACCAGTACAATGATTTCAATCCTTTTTTTTTTCACCGAAACAAGCCAATAATTCAGGGTCCTTTGCTGTTTGACATCCAGAGAGGAAGGGTGTGTTGCCCTTGTATGCAGTGTGGCACAACAGTTTGCTGTTGCTCCCCATTGCTACTGCAGCTGAGAGCTTCTGTAGGGTTTCATCAGACAGAGGTGTGGGCTGAGCCCCACTCCCTGCTCTGTGGTCTCAACGCTGCTCTGCAGTACAGTGTGGCTGATCAGCAAACCCATTTAACCTGCTGCTGGAGGATTTGTCCAGGCATAGAAGAGGCATCCCTGGATAGCAGATTCCACAGTGAAACAGATAGTGACCATTCCTTGCTGCTGAATGCAACCTCAGTGTGCACTGATAACTGCTCTGCTCTGTGCCATAGGAGGGGAATTAAAATCAGTGTTGCCACTTGGACAGCCCCCCACAGAGCTACATGCACTCACACCCACATTCACGCAGCCTCCTTAGTTGTCCTGTCTAGAAGTGATCCATCTATTCCAGTGGCAAAAAAGAGATGTGCAGATGTGTCTTGCTCCACGCTGTAGAGGATAGAAGTAGGAGAAACAGGGAAAACACATGTTGACATTGTCCTTGGGCTGCAGAGCTCAGAGATAGAGCTTCCAGCCTGCCAACTCCTTTCTGAAGCTACATGGATGCCTGGGTGAGCTTAGGTATCTCCTGCCAAAGCAGTTTTCATGAGTAAGGAGCAGAAATGGCCCTGAGCCGAGAGCCTTGAATTCCCATAGCGAACTGAGTCCCAACAGCAGGGAGATGAAATACTTCTTCCCTCCCACCCTCTGTCAGGGCACCTTTTGGTTGTGGCTGGCAAGTGCAGTGAAAATGAGGAACTTAGAGGAAATAGCTTTTTTTTTCCCCCCCCTCCTTTCTTTGTTTTTTCAGCTGTAGTGAGCTGGGCACCCCTTTCCTCTTCTGCAAGGTGTTGCAGAAGCTATATTAAACCTTCAAAACTATCTCCCATAAGCACCACCTTCCTGACAACAGGGTGTGGTGAGGGCTTGTGTGTATGGCCCTGCAGGGAAGGGATGCGGGGTTACCCCATCTATGCCCCTGTGCAGCACCACAGGCAGGCACTGATCAGCTCCTCCAGGGTCGGGCTGTGCCCAGGGTCACTTGCTTAACACCAAGAGAGAAGAAATGCTGCCCCCGCTACCTGTCTGCAGGATTGGGAAAGGACAAAAATAACGTTCACCCCTCCAGAGACCAGAAACATTTCAAGAGCTTTGTGTTTTCAGTTCAATGTGCAGATAAAGGAGGTGGATATTTTAGGAAGCAAGTGGTAATGATTAGAGTTTTTAGTCTTAAGTAGTCATTTTGTCATAAAAGACAGAATTTGTATGCTTCAGAAAAATAGTCTTTTCCTCTCAGTTGATGATAGGTTTCCTTCAATTGCCATAATTGTTCATCTTTTTATGAATGCATAACAGACAATGACATGTGATTAAATCTCCGCCCAGGGCTTCCTTTCTGAAGATCACAGAGATACATAGAAATCACTTTCTGCTATCTGAAAGGTTGTTGATTCCTGTCTCAGTCTGCTGCATTTAGCATATGCACATGTGGAGAATTCCATGACCTGTAGGTGGTTATATATATGGCTGTGAAAGCAATAAATTTTGGTTAAGTCCCACTGGTGCTGTAGCCTGTTATTTCGTGTGCTATGCCACAAGTTACAGGCAAAGACTAACAGCTTTGGAGAAAGTTTGTGATTGTCAAAAAAATTAAGCTTAGTCTTCTTATAAAAGAGCTAATAAGAACTATTTTAATCATTTAGATTGAAAATTATGGTTAGGAGTTGGGGTAGAATTGTTTGGCTTTCCCCGAAAGGTAGCAAACCAAGAAATATAGCAATGGCAGGAGGAATGAATTTGAGGAATATTGTCTTGAGAGGGTATAAAGGACACCTTTCATATCCTCTCAGCACAATGTCCCTCTCATCAATGGATTAAAGTTCCTATGAACTGTCACTGCAACCTAATTTTTTAACTGTTACCATAAGGCTATTACAGCTGACAGTGTTGCCGTGATAAATCATTTTGTTGTCTCGAAGGAAAGTGTGAAAGAAGGAGGGAGACATCTTCTCAGCAGAATGCTAAAAGAGAATTAAAAATTAGTTTCAGGTTGATGAAGCTGTACTGCACTCAGCATGGAGCATTGCATTATATGCAGCAGCACTGTTCTTTCCCCTTAATGGACACCTGGATCTCTTCTCCACACTAATAGCACATTAATATATGGACAAGGGAGGCAGGGAGGGAAAAATACACTCCTTAATTGCTTTCCACACCTCTAAGTCACAGAATCCCATATCCAGGTAGATGATGCTCTTTGTCATGACAGCTTTGCCAGCACTTTCCTGGGAATTTTGCATTTGTTTTATTTAGCAAATGGGGTGTGCAATATCTGATGGCAGTTGCCTTCATGTATGCTCCTCTTTGGGGAGAAATCTGGAGATGTCCTGGAAGGAGGCAGACTTTCAGCTGGTGTCAAACATAGTAGCCTGCTTGACTTCATGTTGCGATCGGAAGTTACTGCAGATTAGTGCTGTCTCTTAAGGGCTCAGACAGTTCAAGCTGAAATATTTCTGAGTTGGTACTAAAACTAAAAGTAAAGGTCATCTCAGGGCTCAAGTCCGAGGTTTTTTTTTCCTTCTGTATTCATCGCACTTTTTAAACACACATGTAAGAGAAAATCTATTCTTATCTTTTTTTTGAACTTTTTAATAACACAGAAATGAATTCTATTCTTTACTCAGTGTGGCACCAGTGAGTGGAGCATTCTGTGAGGAAGAACACTGTGGGTCACTTTTAACTATTTTTTCTTTCCAGTGTAGTTTTTGCCTAAACCCAAGAACATGATGAAGCAGCCACCTGCAGTTGTTCCGAGCTGCGTCAGAGCTCACTGGGCTGGAAACTGGTTAGAGCAATAGTTTGAATGCAGCCACACATTGTCATACATTTTTGTAGGTGAGAAAAACTGGTACAGAGTTCATTACACCAGTACAGCATGCAATGCTGGAGGAAGTTTTAACTGGAGGCTTTCCTGCCCACGCATGCTGCCAAGGCCAGAAGATATGGCTTTCCCAAGCTGCACAGCGTGGCAACGGGGAGCCTTGACAGCAGTGCTTGACTGAGCAATCATGTAGCTGGGACACACTGCAGGATGCTGGAGATGTATGTCACTTTTGGTAGCTTAAAGTAAAATAAGAAACAAGACCAGCCCTTGTTTACGTTCATAATGAGTTACAAACACACAGGTATTACAGTGCTGCAGGTTTCCTAGTTCTGCAGCTGGCATGAAGATGTTTCCCTCAGTTTGCCCTGGGGTACAAAGTAAATGAGAAGGTGTCAGAGCAAAAGGGATTCTCATAGATCCCTGCCAGTGTGTGCTTTTATTGCATCTCAGAGAAGAATGGATGCATTTGCACTCATCTGAGGAGATGATGCTGAACCATTAGCCACTTGTGAGGACCTTGTGCACAGTCAAAAGACAGCTCCACCACACTGCTGGCACTTTTTGGGAGGCCAGAAAGCAGCCCAGGCCTAGCAGTGCCAGTGGTGGGTCCATAATTCTGCCCCTCCCCAAGCACAACAATGCTATGTTGTCAATATGTGATCATTCAACATCAACAGGCTCCCTTCTCTCTGCCCTTCATCTTCCCCAGTATTGTACAGCAAATGCCAGAATGTACAACTGCAGTTTGAGATTAAATGCCACCCTCATTGCAGATGAAAAAGATCAACTTTTTTCACTGGAAATATCCAGAGAAAAGTTTTCTTGTTTGTTTTCTGTGTGAATGTTTTAGCAACCAATCCTTGTTTCTGTTTTTTATTCATTGTGAATTGTCCAGCAAAAGAATAACGGTTAGTGTATGTCCTCCATTCTATTCATATATTAAGGTCTTTAGACTTGAAAAGACAAGAAAGATTCAAGTTTGCCCTGCTCATATCAGAGGGCTTTTAATAACTTCTGCTGAGATTCAAGAGCATGTTATCTTGGCGTAAGTGACTTCTTGTCTGAGATACACCATCAGCGATTGGCTCGGAGTATGGATGGGAAAACACCCTTATCTAAGGCTGTGTGCCTATTCCTGTAGTATGGAAGACCTAAGTCGTCCCACCATCTTCTCATAAAATACAAAGGATACTTCAGCCCCACACAGTTGCTTTTCATATTACAGTCAGGTGATTTGGTCTCTTGTTTAGGTGAGAGAACCGGATTCTAACTATTGGAGGGTTCAAAGTAACTACTATAACCTAATGGACGTCAGTGGATTTTTATTTCATTGTGGGAACTTCTTGGCATGAGTTTCTGAGTGAATGTAGCCATGACCTACTCAAGCTTAATGTTTTGTGACGAATTTAATGCTTTTTGAGAAAAAAAAACTTGTTCTGAGAACCTTTCCACCTCTACCCAATCTGAGATTTCCAAGCAAGTAGGCAGTGGTCTACCTGTAATCTGCTTCCATCTGGGCTTGGTCAGAAGTTCAGGGACCACTCGTATGGGATGGCTTTGCCATATGTGGACAGAAAACTGTGCTGCGAGAAATGTGCACAAAGAAATGTCATGTCAAACTAAGGAGTGCCTTTAGAGCTGGATGTCAGAGTAAGATGATGGATTTGGAGGTCAGGATCATAAGTCTGCCCAAGGCTTGTCTTAGGTAGCAGCATCTTCCATGTGATCTGTCCTTGGAGCCTGAATACGTTTGAGCTCCTCAGTAACAACATATGGTATTTTTGGCCTGTGATCAGCCAGCCAATCCATATGGCAACATTACTGCTTCCTGGATGGATGTCAAAGCTTGGTACATTGAGAAATGATGACTAAACCAGAACAATCTCTCTGGGTCATGGCATACGTCAAACAGCCCAGAGCCAAAACAGGACCAAACTGGTAAGGCAGGGTAGAGATATGATGAGGGATTGACAGAAAATGTGAGGTAATTGCCCAGAAAACTAAAGGACGGTAGTGAGAAGGGGAATTAGAAATGGTTAAGAATAAAGAAGCTTGTTCCCAAACCTTTGCTTGCTTCCAGAACTGAATGTCGGAAAGAAGTTTTTAAAGCTCTGAAAATGCGTGTCATTGGTTTTCTTTGTTCCTGTTTTTTGCCAAAAGGAAACTCATTGAAGCTAATCCACTCCTCCTTGGCATGCCCTTGAGTCATTACTCAAGAACTACCCTAAGGAAATAATTGGGATCACACAAGTGAGAAATTGATTTGAGATAAGACTTCATCTTTTAATAGCCTGAGCAAACACACTGGCCTTCACAAACCACAGAAGGACTGCAGAGCCTGTCCTTACAAAATTTCTATGTTAGTTCTATGAAGACACCTGAGCCTTTCCAGGATGCTTATCAGACACCTCCACCAAATCCTTAGTATGTAACCATGCGTATTTGACTTTAAAGTCAATTAGCTGAAGTACTGGAGCCAGTCTATGTCTAGATGCATGCACCGTTGTGAATGCCAACATCTGACATCTAGTGATGGAGACAGTTGGAGAGATCATCAGATCCTTGTGTTGTAGCTTCATGAAAATCCATATGCAAGGTGGGGGGAGAATTCTGGAGGGACAGACTGGAACAGTTGTAAATATTTTGCTTTTAGAAAATGAAGATTGTCTTTTCGAAATGGAGACAGCTGGTGGGTACATGAGAGTTGTGCAGTGACAGCAGCATTTTCTTGGAGCATTCTCAACCGAATTACACAAGCATCTCTGTTCACTTCAGGAACATCACTACTGCAACTGTGTCCCGGAGCTTGTTGAGACCCACACAGAAAGGTTCCTTGAAATCCTTGCAGTTTCATCTTATGATAATTATAATGATCCACCGGGTTCTCCTGTGTAACATGCACATCAGGATGTGAAATTCCCAAAAGTTTATGAACAAAGTGCTCACTGGTGGCACGTCAGAATTGCTTTGTTAGCCAGATGTGACTTCTTCATACAATTTGCAGAGTTTTCAGATATTTCAGTATTTAATTAACTGGATGCATACTTAATGAAGTAGATGTAAACATATCTGTGATCAATTACCTACCTATCTGCTTGACCAGCTATCAGAACTCTTCTACAAGATAAATTTCCATTGCAAATGCCACTCGGCTAAATACTTATGCAGAGATCAGGAGAGGGAGAATCCAGAAAATTTCCTGTGGGGCTCCGCTTTTGCCTTCCCTTATTGTTCTTGTCCTCATAGAACTCAATTATATTCCTCTCATTTAAGAAGGTAAATTATGATTTTAAATGGTTTTTAATGTTTCTGGTTGTTTTCTTGTTGTTTGAGGAACGAGAAGCGAGGGGAAAAGCTGGAACTGAAGCATGGAGGGAAGGGCCAGAGCTCTGCATGATTTATAACAAGGAAGCAGTTTTCCCAAGAAAGACAAGGGATAGGAGCTGAAGGACAGCCAACGAGACCTTTAGAGGACATCTGTGTTACTGTGAGCATACGGTTCGCCCAGTGCCTTTCAATGTAAGTTCTTTCCACTCCTCAGCAGCAAAGTAGTGAAGCCAGTGTGGATGCACATAGCTTTAGTTGCAAAAGTTTAGTCTGCACATGGTTGCTCATCTCAGCTGAGAATCTGGACTCTGAAGCATAAGTCCCACAATTTGAATTTATAAATGCAGCTAAAGGAAGTGTTCAACAGCAGTGATTAAGTTAGTTACAAAGTGATGTAAGACCATGAACTTCCTGACTATCTGAGTCAGATGCTTTTCTCTAGGCCATGTTATCGCTTGTAATGCAAGCAGGCTGGATTAATTAGGGCTATGTTTTCTCTATTGTGACTTCAGGGAGGTTATAAGAAGGATGAAATTGTCCCTGAGGACAAGCCCAATTTGTAAATGAAATGTCCTTGCCTGTTTCATTGTGCCATGACTCTAGAGCTGGCTCAAGGTTTCTCTGCAGTGCAGGCAAGACTAAATCCCGCTGCTTCAAAAATGAGGGCAACCTGTCCTGAAAATTATGCATTTAGTTTGTGGCTACAGCAAAGGACATTTCTGAGGAGGTGATAGGGTGGAGAGCTAAGGTATAACAGTGATGATCTTTGGCTGTTGGTTAGGGAAAATCAAAAAGATGATGAAATGAAAGGACTGAAAGGATTCATGGGATGCTACTGAAAACTGGAGGAGGAGGGTCGAGAGGAATCAGTGATCCAAGATTCCAAGATCCAGAGGGATACAGATTCCAAAATCTGGAAGAGATGATCAGGGGAGGCATTCAGCAGCTTTTAGCAGAAGGCTTTTCCCCTTCCCCTAGCCCACCACCTTACTGATTCCTCCCTCCTCCGTTCAATCTCTGCCTTTGTGTAAAGAGGGCTGCAAATGCCCCAGCTGGAGGTCATGCACGTGTTTTTCTGTGAGCAGCAGAGCTGATGAAGCTGATGGTTTCCGGGGACATTACTGGGGGCTTGCGTCGGATTCTCTGGTGTCTAATAAGATCTAAGTGCTGATCTGTTTTTCACTCTGTAAACACTCCTAATATCTCTTTTCCAGTAGGAACTTCATGCCTAATAAGGGTCACTTTCACATTGCAGCCTTCACCTCCATGGGGGCACTAATGGGGTTTTTTCCTCTAACCAGCTGCCAATTTTCATAAAACATTGGAATTCAATACCTTGGAGACCTCTTATTGACTGTCAGTTTTCTTTGAAATTGGCGAACAGGTTCAAAAGTTACTGGTGAGGGAGAAAGACAGCTGAGTGCAGATAGACAGGTGAACAGACACATACACACAGAGAGCGTATGATACTGCACACATTTCCTCCTTGGAAAACCAAACTAAACCAAATGGATACAATCTCTAGCCAATGCTGTTGCTCTCTGCTGTGTGACAACTGCAACCATAATATACCAAAGCATCAGCAGTATGATTCTACATCCTTTTGTCGTGGTGAGAAGTTTGTCATGTTGAGTTGTTGATATTTTCTTTGAAACAAAGCCAAATAGAGTTGTACCCTGCCCATCTGACTTAACTCTCTTTTTTTACTAAGTGCTCAGTTTCAGATTTTGTGGGTGCCATCCTTCTCTGTGCAAGATTTTTAATGCTGGTATAAGAGGACATGTCCTAAGCAAAAGAATGGTCTTCAGGGTCCAACCAATCCTACCTGTTCCTTGCAATGTGAGGTTATGAGACATTACACACACATGCTTTCTCCAGTTTATCTTGTCACCCGACTGTGGTCCCAGCACCGGTTACTCCTCCTGGGTCTCATTACGAGCATGATGCACCTTATAAGCTAGGATAAGGTGGGACCTAGTACTTGCCACTTTCCTCAGCAGCACGATTCGTGTGGCTGTGGAACAAAATAGGCAGTTACTCAGCAGGGGATGTAATAGCAGGCATGCTCCTGCAAGCTGAGATGTTTATGGAGATTTCTCAGTATCCCTGCCCCTTCCTGCATAGTGGCAACACCAAAGAGTAGGGCTGGGCAAATAATTGTACTTTTTGTTTGTCTTCCCACATGTGCTCTCTGCAACAAAGACGCTCTATCTGATAGTGAATAGCTGGAGGTGACTTTCCCACATGGAGCAGTCCCACTCTGCAGAGCACATCAAAATGCTCCCCAGCAATGGGACAAACAAGAAAGACTCCCAGTTCAGAAGTGATGACATGTACCCAGAGATGAGTATTTACAACCTAGTGCTGAACAGGTATTCAGAGTAAGCAAGTAGAGTCAGCAGGGGGCTGAGAACCCCTTTCCTCTTGAACCTGCTTCAGCATGGCAGTGCATGCACTCTCCCAGCAGGAAAAAGATGTGGATTTGGAGTCTTTAAGACAATGGAGCGATTCACACTGATGTTACCCATATTTGACTGGGTACTCAAACCTCACTGGGTAAAAGGGCACAATATCTACATCTTCGTTTTTTTTTTTTTTTTCCCTTTTCTTTTCCCAAATCTTCTCAGCCCTGTCCCCCTTTTCTTCCCCTTCAGTTTTGGTCAAGGTGCAGGCTTGTCCCATGATTGGTTGAAGCTGTGTTTATATATTGTAATGGGTTGTTTGGGTGTTACTAACCTTGTTCCAAGAGCCAGTTGCTTCCTTATGGGCCTGACTGCAAGGATGTGCCAGTCAATGGGATTTCAGGCAGGGTTTCAATGAAACCGGCACTTAGTGAGTGAAGCTCTGGCGTCTTCAAGCAGCATTTTCCAGAGATTCTTTTCACAGAGATTTCTGGGCTGCAGCGTGGTGTTGTAACACAATCCTTATACATTTTTATCCCAGCTAGGGGCACTTGGAATATTTTAATGTATCATATAAATGTTTAATCCTTGTTAGGATCCTGCTAAGGTCTTTGCTTTAATAATTATATCGTGGGTTAGCTCAGACACTACAAAACTATAAGACAAGAAAAACACCCCTCAGTCTATGCTGGAGTCAAATAACTCAGCAGTGCATTTGAATGCAATAGGAAGTGGAAGTTTAGGATCAGATAGTTCAGATTAGCAGGCCAATGAACCCTTCCCAGTGGCCAGTGAGCTACGCAATTTGTGATGTTGCTCAACTCATGCTTTTGACAGGGGTTATGAATCAGAAGCATTTTTGACAGCACAGCAAAGATTCTGCGTGCACAGCCCAGAAATCCAAAGCGAGTGAGGTGGCAGCATGAAAATGAGTTTGTTTTCCAAAGCCCTCCAGTTTCACTCAATACTTCTGAATCAGTCTGGAAATTTCACTGGAGAGAAATGAGATGTGCACACAAAACTCAGCTGCGGGATGACTGGGAATGTTGATCTTACAAATGTATCCTATGTTTATCAGACAGGAACCTAAGGACTTGACTTCTTGAGGGCAATGTTTATGACCTTATTCAGTGTGAGACCAGTATATTGTTGTCACTGATTTTGGGGAGAGATGTGCAAACATCGCTTATAAGAAACCTTTGGGCTCAAAGGACCAACTGGACTACAAGATGGGCTGTTGAATGATTCAGAGCAGGCTGAGCAAACTGAGAAATGAACTGTCCTACCGAGCCTTCCCTCAGCAGTCTAAGATTCTTTTCAGGGAACAAAGCCACCTCTTTGGTGGGGACAATCTTACACACTTGCACACAGTTGATCTGTTTCTCTCCCTGCAGTGGCAAGTATAAGTATTTTTGTCATAAGAGGCTTTCAGCACATGAGTGAATGGAACTGGGATTTCACTTCTACACTTGAACCCTTCAGGAGCACTTGCTTGGCCCCACTGCTGCTCTGATTTACAGTCTGTGGGATGGTAATGGAGTAGGGAGGTTGACTGTAATGGTTTCATCCTGCTTCAGTGCAGGCACGGTGTGCTGAGATAACACAGGAGTTTGATGAATTTTGCAGCCCCATGTTTTGGTACCTGTTAAGTATCTGAAGCCCTGATGCACCACAGCCTTATGGATACTGCAGGGTCATAGTTGGAGGGCTGGACTTCAAATGAAATCCAGACAAATTGATATCCCAGCTTCATTTATTAGAAGATTTCCCTTCCTGCTTTTTGTATAACAGCAATCTCTGGTGCCAGTGAGACTGTGGTATTTCCATCATATGAAACCTGCAGGAAAGCCTACTTGTGATCAAGTAGATCTAAGCCAATTTTTTTTCAAGCCCTAGGCTGGGACTTTGGTCTGTCCATATTCCATCCTAAGGAAGGGTGTTCTCACTGCTCTGTGCAATTTATCTGCCTATAAAATGGTGAAACTGCTGATCTCCTACATAAAACTATTTTGAGAGAGCTCAGTGGAAGGTGCAATAGAAAAGTTGCCAAGAATTGCCCCTAGATGACTGGAAAAAGCACAGTGCTGCTGATGGCATGAGTTTCATATGATTAAAGCTAGTTTGCAGTAGTCTGTGAAATGAGCAGCCCCCACATTAGCAAACTTGTGAGGTTTTGCTTTCTGGGGTTACCTTGCATTACCACCTCTGTTAAATTTATAAATACCATGATCATGGTGACTTCCAGAGGAACAGACCCTCCAGGGAGGGTGTTCTGCCTCTGGACAGGCAACACCACAGTCTTTGCTAATGAGCTGTGCTCATTTATACCAGCTACAAACCTAGCAGGCCAGTGCATATTTCCTGTTTTGGTGAGCCTCATTGCATTTACAGTGCCCAAATGCCATCGTCTAGAGCCTGATCTTGGTTGGGCTTTGGGGACTTTGGATCTCTCTTCAGCCTCCAGAGCAACTCTGATGAATTTGAGTACTTCCATGGAAAATTTCACTTTTTTGCAATATAAAACCATCCAGAGCAAAGTCACTTCCCCAGAGAGTAATGAGAACATGGGGCCTGACATGGCTACGTTTTTCCAGCAATTTTCTGCAACAGTAGGCTGAACACTGTGTTGATGTGCATCCATGTGGTTTCACAGAAGGAAATTTTTTTCTCCAGCCATTTTTCATATAAGAGGTGTCTGACGCCTGCATATATGATGTGACGTGGAAGACCCTACAGCTGAACAGCTGCAAGAAGGGGCCTCCTGTTATCTATTGTGCATGGAGCCTACCCTGTAGGTCTGCATCAGCAGCCACATATGGAGGGACCCCTTTTCATCTTCTCCTCGCTGACTGCTGAGGCCTGCTCCTGCGCGGCCGCGAAGGGCCAGGGGGGCCCATGCTGTACAGTTGTGGTTGCAAATTCCTGGGTGGGGAGGGGAGCTGCAGGGCTGCACAGAGGAGGCTCGGCTGGGGCTGGGGTGGGAGCTTTTCAATGGCAGCACAGAGGAGCTGGGGATCGGTTAATTAAAATGCTCACAGATGGTTTAGTTTATGGGACACATGTGTGCGCCTGCCTGCATGACGCTCATTCGAGCCAATTAACGGGCCGGGAGAGGGACACCGGCCTCACATGGGACGGGGGTGCTGGCTGGACTGCTCATGGGGAACGGCAAGGTGAGGAGGGTCCTGGAGCTGCATGGTGGTCACTGGGGTTGCCCAGGAACCTTCAAGGTGGGCACCAGCCAAGAGTCTGTTCTCTGACCCCACTGCAGAAACGGGATGACCTGCGGCTGTAGACTGAGCCTCGAGTGCTCCTGAAGAGCCGTGCCCACAGGGTCCAACCCTGCTGGGGGAAGTCTGCCTGGGAAGAGCAACGAGCACATTACCTGTGTGCCCTCTCTCCTCGGTTGGCTTACTCCACTGTATGTGCAAGAGCCAAAGGGAGCTGTAAGAGTGCTTCTGGGTGCACAATGCCTGCACCACCTGGTGAGGAGTGACACACAGCCGCTAGTTTCATACGTGCTCTGTTCACATTCTGCACTGGGAAATCGGGGAGGAACACTGACTTTTGGTGATGCAAGCACAATCTAGGAATGAATTTCTTAAATTTTTTTTTTAAACTACAAAGAGATATTTTAAGCAAGTTAGAACAATACAGAATGCAATTTATCCTGTCATAGAGCTCTGTGCAAATGACACAAATGTGATTGAAATATTAATAATTCAGTGAATTTATGTCACTGGCTGTAAGATTAGCTGAGAAACAGAAATATGACAGTAAAAACTGTTTAAAAACCAGATGACTAAAGACAGGAAAAAGAAAATCCATCCAGCTCCACCCTGTCGGATTAAAAAATGAATAGTACACGTTTACTATTGACTAACATTTGTTGGGACTTAAATTTGCAGATGCTTAGGAACTTGAGTAGGTTAAAAGTCAAGGAGCAGCCGCTTTTGGGTACTTCAGTGCTGGCACATGGCACTGGGTAGGAGATGGTCTGGCTCTCTCCCACCATGCTGTTGTGTGCATGTGGCTCATCATGGCACCCAGCTTGGGTTGCCAAGCACTGCTGTGTGCTTCAGCAACTTGCAATTTGCTTGGGCTAATTACCCCTTTAATTTCAAAGATTTTGACTGTTTTGCTAGACATCTGGCAATTTGGATAAGCAATGCTGTATGGGTCTTCATTTTGTAAAGCCAAATACCTTAAATGCTTTAAGGACTTCACCCACAGTTGTGCGGAAAATCTGTGTCAGTGTAGGAAAATGAAGCAAACTTCTTTCAAATTCAGGGTGCTGATGTAAATTCTGATGTCAAGTATGATCATCTTTCAGCCGCTGCTGGTCCAGTAAATGGTGGTTAGAATTGCTTGAGCCTTTATGACTTGGAAGGTGACTTCTTTCCTCTTCGTGATAAATTTAAATTTTCTGCTGAAGTTTGTTTATTGACTCTTTTCATTCTTGGAAAGGAAGCCATTTCAGTGGCAGAAATACCTAATTCTAAAAATCTGTCTGGAGTGGCGAAGAAAATCTAGTCGATGTAAGTGCAGGAGAAAAAAGTCCTTTAAAACGAAAGTAAAAACAAATGCTGAAAACTATTAATTGGAAACCAAGAGTGAAATAGGCTACTGAATGAGAAGCTTTCATCAAAATTTAGTGGTTTGCTAAAACTAAAATATTTTTGTGAAAAATTATTTTTTTTTCCTAAGAGGTTAAGTATTGTTAACAAAAGCTTATAAAATAAGACAGGAAGTGATGGAGATGTGCATTAATCATTTGAATTTAGTGAAGAACACAGAGCAGGCTAATCAATGTTCCTTTACCTTCGTTTGTAGAGAGTGAACTAAGGGATGGCAAAATTTAGTGTAACTGACCTCAAAGGAGGTAACTGAAGTATTGAAAAACACTGTGTGCAGTTTATCAACTCAGAGTTTAGAGCTTTGGTCATGGCTTTGCAGTACTGCAGACACCAGGACTGGCTCCACAGGTGCTGGGACCTGTGTGACAAGGCTGAGCAGCTGGGGAAGAGCACCCTGAGGGCAGTATTTCTGCCGTGCTTTGAAGCCCTGACTGGCAGTGCTGCCTTGGGGATTAGTGTGCTGCCCTCCTTTGCAAGAGTTGCCAGCTTGCAGAGGTGTACAGGGTCTGCTGGGCACATCTCTGTGGCATTTTGTGGGCTGGTGCCCATGGCCTGAGTAGCTGGGGTGTGAAATAGCCCTCATCAAACTAGTGTGACTGTGTTAAGGAGCTGCAGTGTCTGCCTTAGACAGCTGGGCTGCCTAACCTGGTTTAAGCCCAGGCTAATACAGGCATGCAGTTTTTGATATCTTGGTGCACACTGCAGCAAGCAATATGTGCCTACTAAAAGCACATAAATCCCATAAATTCCATTGGAAAACAGGATCTCAGCTCTTCAGGCACTGAGACACTTGAAGAAATGTCCCCATTGCTGCTGTCAGCAGCAGTGACAGTGACACTGGCTGTGTGGCACTGCTGTTTCACAGGGTGCTGGCACCTCTTTCAGAAGCAGGAAAGGAAGTGTCAGAGGAATGGAACTGTGATTAGAAATGTGGTACTGACCTGCAGGACATGTCCTCACTTCTGTTAGTGGCTCTTTGTTTATTCTCATATGTTTGATTATAAAAATGTCTGAAGTAAGATCCGTAAAAGGTATTGATCTGAGGAGCCAACAAAACAACATAAACAACATCAACAAGAACTAAACAACAAAAAAAAAGCCAGCTCATGAGGAAGTCATGTGGGTCTGAGAGTTCATTCTGGCTGAAATACCCAGTCATGCAGATTTTGCACTGTCACAGGATACTTCTGTTCAGAAGGTATTTCTGTAATTCAGCTATTTTTCTCACCATCTTAGGTTAGGAGTGGGACAGAGAGAGAAGTACATGTGTTATTCTGCTCTGCTAAGCCAAAACTAAGCACAGATGTACTGTGGCCAAGACTGTTTAGCTGAATTGATTATTTGCCATAGCTGCTTTCAGAGAACACATAAAAACTTTGGCCTCTGTTACATGAAGAAATTTGCCAGAGGGGAGACCTCTGTCTTGCCAGAAACAGTGTTGCTTCACATGAGCAAAAGGATATGATAATGCGGCTCCTTGCAGGGCTAGACATTGAGGTGATGTCTACAGCAGGGTGCAAGCTTGCTTAAGTGATTAGGCATTTGTATTGATATAAAAACGGATGCAGGATAGTCTCCTCATCCTATTAAAATATTTGTGTTCTGTTTTCTTGCATGCTGAAACGCAGAGTGATCAAGTGCCACAACACCTTTCCACCCATGGCGGTCTTGAGAGAAACATGGGTTTATGTTAATATTTTGTTTTCATGTAGAGAGCTGATGAGTTTGCTCACAGGCAGATTGAGCTGACCATGGTCAGGAGATACTATCTGGAATTGATACTAAAAGGCCCAGCTCCAGAGAGAAAGGATACAGTGAAAATCCCATCTCCAGTCTAGAAAAAAGAAACTTCGTACATACAAATCCGCATCCAGCTCTGCCAGCCTCACTCAAAAATAAAGACATTTTCGGAAGTCCCATTTGTAAAATGTAAAAATGTAAAAAAAAAAAATTAAAAAATTTGGGATTTTGTGAGCAGGTACCTCTGGATTTTAGAGTGTTTGGGCTCAACATCAGTATCATAGAGCTAGAAGTTGAATCAGTTGTCCTCCCTCCCAGTCAATGCTTGCACACATGTGCCACGTCAGATCAGCCAGGCATTTTGGGGGGTTGTGGATGGCAGAACATGTCTGCTACCCTTCTGTGGTTTCACAGCTTGAGGTTCATCATTGATCCTGACTACTAGCAAAAACTGCCATCATCTGCCACTGCTCTGTCACGGGGTGGATCTACCTACATGTACATCTCTATATGAATGGGCACCCAAGCTGAGGAGTCAGGGCCTCTGGATATGGTGCTATGATACAACTTTCATCCTTTCATGTGCCATTAAGGGTTGTGTGCCATAATCAGACCTTCTGGAGGCTGGAGACCCTTTGACCTAACAGTGATGTGACCAAATAAAACAGCACTTTCAGTTACTTTTTCTTGACATCAGCTGATTTAAAAAAGGGGATTGAACAGGTCTCATAAGAGAAGTATTCTCAGTACAAATAAAAATGACAGTCTTTGCATACTGTCATCCTTTCCACCCTTAAAGGAGGAAAACATACTAGGTTGCCTCAGGGGCACTTTAGGGGATTTATAATTTTGTAGGTTCCTCTATGAAAAGTCATTTTTTAGATACAAAAATCTGAAGAAAACCAAGCCTCTGTAGAATGATGAGAAGCTTAGCTTCTGGTAGGGAGGAATTAATGGGAGTTAACTGTAATTCACCTCATCAAAATAGAATCATGTTGAAATTATTTGGTACAGAAAGCTTATTATTGTCATAGCCTCTGAAGGAAACGTTCCTGAAGCATCTCCCCTTCCTGTTGTGGGGATGTCTAGGTGCTTTCTGGACCTGGTGGGCTGGCAGAAAGCATGAAAACATGCAAATTTTAGCTTTCAGACAAAAATAAAGAAAGGAAGGGACTTTTGTTGGTTCTTTTTGCTTTCCATTGACCCTCATTTTAATGCAGACTGCCTCATTTTGCCAAGATAAACATGATGTGTTGGTTCTGCTACTGACCATGGTGTTGGCTGAGGGTCTGGGAGTTAGCAGCATGTTTGAAGGAAGAAAAGTACCCATCATGAGGCAGATCTCAGACACTTAACACCCGTGTCAGGAATGGGTTACACAATGAGACATTTTTACTCACACCAGTTTACCAAAAGCATCACAGGTGAAAGAAAAGTAAAATCCATTTTATGATGATGGAGGAGGGGTAAAAGCCTTTACATGCTGAACTTGAAAGCAAAGTGCACAGAAATCAGCCAAGCTAGGATTTCACCCTTTTTCTTTCGTTAAATTTTGGAAAAAACTGGGTGTTTTTTAGGGACTTTTTAGTCTCACTTTATATAATCCCAAATATCATCCAATGTTATTGAAAAAGGAGGGGGTCTGAGGCAGTTAATTGTTTCCTGGGTGGGTGTGTGGGATGGGGCTGTCTCTGGCCTGACGAGCTATGTCCCCTGGCACTTGCGGTCCCTGAGGGCGGGTATCCTCTCTCTCCATGAGCAACGGTAATAGTAGTAGCCCTGTGGTGGTAGCTTAGCAATTGCACTGTCATGAAGGAGAGAGAGAAAAAGAGGCTTCCCAGACAGAGTCCATAGCCTATAGGTCTTTCTGTGTCTCTCCAAGAGTCCCTGGGTTTTGCCTTTGTTTTCCCCCTGCCACGCCTTGTCACGCCTTAGCCCAGGTGCTGGGGGCTGGGGGTCTGTGAGGGGGAAGAGTCCATGGAGTTAGAGGCCATGGCAGCTTTGCTGGCAGACCTGGAGGAGTGAGGCTAGTGGTCCCCCCTGTCTGTGATCCAGGAGAGGGGCCCAGAGCCAGGCATTCCCCAGGAGGGAAGGGTTTCATCATCCAAGCTGCCTGGCTGGGGCTGGACATTGGCACCAGCTTCCCTGTAAGCATGTGGTCGTCTGCAAACACTGGAGCTCTTTCCTCTCATCTGTGCTCTGATATGGCTTTGCATCCAGGATTTAAGTTGGACTTTTTTTGGACAGACTACAGAGGGTGCTGCCTGTTGCCACAGCTTCCCCTGCCATTTATTTTTGCACTGTGCACACTTTCCACCACTGCCTAGAAAAAAATTCAGGAATTATCTTCAGCAAACTGTGCAAATCAGCTGAAGCCATTTGTTTTTAGTTCAAAGTGGGGCATTAAAAACAATGGGCCGAGTAAAGCATGAAAGTAGATCAATCCCAACCCTGTTTTAACTTCCTCTCCTTCAAGATCACTTTGAACCTACAGTAATTATGATTCTTTCTGCTAGCTTAAATCACCCTTGCCCTCATTAGAGCTGTGCAGAGTGACCATTTTCCATTTCATGAGTTGCCACGTGTAAAAGCCGCTGTGTTTGCAAGTATTCAGGCATACCTGGCTGCACTACACAAGTCATAAGTGATAACAGTCATAATTAATATCCATTATACACCTTCCATGTACACTGACATCACTGATAACATCAAGTGCAATTTATGTGGTGCTATGAACAGCAAGCTTCAGTCTCTTCTGAGGCGTCCTAGACATGGGCTTGTTGGTTCTGCTTGGTAAGAGGTCCCTTTTAGGCACTCACCCTCAGTATTTTGAGGTGACACAAATGACCTGAGGTCATATCAAAAGTATACTGTTTCTGTGGGCTTAGAGTGAAAAAAAAAAGGGGGGGGAGTGGGTTCTCAATGAGTCAAGATTTTTTAGGCTATTTTAGACTTTAATGATTGTTTTTAAATTAAATGTTAGGTTCTTGGACACGCTTATTGCTCCAACAAGTTTATCTGAAAGCTGTGACCCTGTCCACAGCTGTCAGTCACTTTTCATCCACTGAGAAGCTGCTTTTCACGTATTAAGATTCTCTTTTTCTTCAGTGATATGTTGGGAAAAAATGCTACTTAGATGCATTTGCAGTTATATATCCTTTTTTTCAGAATGTGACCTCAAAAGTCTGCTGGTGACTGCTGTCAGGAAAGTAGATCCAGTCTCCTCCCTTTAAACCAGAGGTCTTCGGAGACCTCCAAACGTTGTAGCTGATGTTAAGGTACCAGTCTGTCTTCATGGCAGAGAAAAAGAACAAAGCGGTATTCTCTAAATATCTTAATTGCCTCTCCTGATATCAGCGGTGTTACATCTGGGGTAATTTGGCCTCTTAATTACCTCAGAAAGAGTCTGAGCATCTCGTGGCGACGATGGTAAAAAGCCCAGGAGCGCGAATTGCATCCCCGAAAGGTCTAAATGGCTGCCCGGCGGTGTAAACTTTTGTACCCCTTTCATGCCCTGGGAGGTTAATCTCTCCATGTCCTCCCCCTTTCATATGCATGAAGAAGAGGAGATTTAGGGGCTGGCGGGCGGTGGGGCGGGCGTGGGGGGCGAGCGGCAGCGCGGCCGGGGGCAGCTGCGGGGCTGCCGGCGGGGAAGAGGCGGCAGCGCGGCCGGGGACGGGCCCACTGAGCGGAAAGAACAAACTCTCCGGACCCGTCTGACACACGGGTCAGGGGGTCACCCCGAGCTGGTGGAGGCGGCGCAGCAGATTGGAGGCTCGCGATGCCCCTCCGACATCATTTAGACAAACAAGCAGATGGCAGGTGTCAGCGGTGACAAAGAGCCATCTGTGCAGCGGGGACCATCCCCTCCATTCTCTCGCAGGCTACTTCATTAAACCCTCACTTCAGAGTGACTGCGCCGTAGCCTTTAACCAACGGGGCCCCCGGTAGCACGGGGTGGGTTTTCTGTCCCTTTCTTTTTAATTTTTTTTTTTAAATTTTATTTTATTATTTAAAGGCTGCTCCCATTCTGCATTTGGCTACCTATATATGGGCATCTTGTTCGTATACCTTACTGCCTCTGAGGGGGCAAGAAGGGAGGAAAATGAAAACAGAAACACTAGAGAAAACCCTCCTACCTCGCTGAAGGAAAAGATGTTTGCACAGAGATGAACAAGTGATTGTAAACATGGCAGAGGGGGGTTAAAAATTCCCTTGAGGACTGATGGCTATCTAGTCTGAGGGGCTGCAGGGAAGCCCTTGGGATTTCAAGGGTTTTCATTTGGTGGAGCAGCAGAGAGGGTCTGTGTAGGGCAAGCCAGGTGCCGTATGGGGCAATGGTGTCTCTCAGGTGTGACCCTCCCACCTCTCCTCTGCTCTGGAAGCTGAGGCAGCCCCTCTGTTCCTCCAAAAATCCAGTGTTTCCTCCAAAAATGCCCAGTGGACTGCAGCCTCCCTCACGTGAGGATACGCACGGCTGTCTGGCTACAGTGCGGGCCCCAGGAGTGGGCACTAGCAGGTACAGGGGTGGACTGCAAAGATAGAGGAGCAAAGGAGGTGGCACTGGTGGAGAGGGGAATGCTTGCTTGTGCTGCTCTGCAAGCCTCTGGTGGCAGCAGGCCTGAGCAGAGGTGACATCTTTCTGACCGGACCTGGGGGAGGAAGGGGCAGGGGGTGGGTGTGTGCCATCGTTTATTTATTTATTTGATTGGTTGGGCTGCCATGGGGGATCTGGGAACTTTCCAGGCCAGTGCACCTCTTCGGCCAGTCATGCTACTTTAGCCTCCCCTGCAGATCCCAGGGGAGAACGGCACCGGTGTCGCCTCCACAAAGGCCTGGTTGTTCTGCAGGGTCTCAGGGGAGATCTGCAAGGGTCTTCTGGATGACTTCCAGCTCCTTCCTGCAAACAGCAAACTGAGAAAGCTGAATATCCCCTGTGAGCAGCAGCAGGATGGCTGGAAAACACACTGAGACACCTCTTTTCCCCCCTCCCCATCCTTACATCTCAGAGCGTGTGCAGGCACCAGAAAATAACACTCATTAGAAGATGAGTTTTTCTATGCGGTGGATTTTGGGATTGGTTCAAACAAAGCAAAAGCTATTCCTAAGCTTCTGCCAAGTCCCTGATCAGTCTTGAACTGAACTATTTAGGAGCATTGAAATGGGTTTCTTTTTGGTTTTCTGTGGGTTTTTTGGGGGGGGTTGTGGTGTGTTTGTTTTTTTGTACTTTGGTGGGTATTCTTCCTTGTTTAAATGAGTCTCAGCACTTTCTGATTTCAGCTAAGGAAGCAGAGATGGAAGCACTAAGAAGCTAAATCAAACTTTGTCCTTTCACCATCACTGATTTCTACAGTACCAGATAGGACTGGAAATATCCTAGGAAAACGCATTATGCAAGAGCTTTCAGACTGAGGATGTCCAGATGTTTACAGTTGTGACACTTAGTCAACTGAGCTAGTTGAAACCAACTCTTTTCCTTTGCTAGGTAGCAGCACTCACCTGAGTAGTTACTCTGTGCTTGATGAAAATGCAAGGGGCATAATTTCTTCGTACAAGGCCTGCTTGTAATCACAGCTTGTCATTTATGCGGACATACCATTACCTCTTCCTGTGAAATGGTCACAAATGGCAGTGTAAGAAGTGTGGACCAGGTCCTTTCCTGAACCCTTCTGGATGTCAAGGCATGAAAAGTGAGAAGGGACAGAAACCCCTCCTATTTCAGCAGCAGCTACATCTGGCTTTCAGACTGGCAACATCAGATCCTTTATTAGTTTATAAACATTGAAGTCCTCTGGGGAGTTGTCCAGATCCACTCACAGCCCCTGAGTGACAGAGGCAACACTTGGAGTACGGCAGCATCCGTGAAGGAAATTTGGCTTCCCTTTTAATAGAAAAAGGCTCCTGGGACAGTGGCAAAAGACTGACCAGTTACACGCAGGAAACCCTGTAGTGCCAACAGTCACTCCCCTCAGCAGAGGGGAAACGGCTGCTTGGCTAAGAAGGCAAAGGGGCTAACTTTTTCCATCCTATTAGCATGTTTACTTAGGGCAATTCCCAGTCAAATCATCTTGCTTAGGCTATCTTGGGAATAAAATCTTGGCGACGTACCATCCACCTTTCAGGCCTGGCTGGGCTTCAAGTAACTTCATCACTAAAGGTCCACTCCCCAGTCAGATAATTCTCTGAAAAATAGCTGTGTTTGCCAGCAGCTTCCTGTTTCTCCTGATAATAAGGTGAAAATTTCTTACTCCTGACAGCTCATAAAATAACCCAAAACCAAACCTAATGAATTCCCACTCAATAAACAGACGCGAAACACAAGACAACTAGTGGGTGTATTTTCAACCAGCCTCTAGGTGGAATTTGGATCTGGGAGTGCCACGTGTAGGTGTGAGCTCACACTCACTTGTGTGTGAATGAAACACAGTTTAATCTCCTAATTGGTAGGTTCCAATAGAAACATTGAGATATTTTTAATACAAACAGGCTTTACCAGTAAGCGGCAATAATTGCCATCTGCTTATCACAAGTCTCGGCTTTTAACTGTTTCATTCCTGCTGGCTGCAGTCTTTCCGTCATTAAGTGATATGGGATTCCTACAGAACATTATGGTATGGTAATCTGATTTACATGGCTATAGGGATAATCATGAAACCTCAAATAAGAAGTCAGTATTTGAATGATGACATTTCCTTCTGGAGGTGGGATATTTTCCCTTGATGGTATACTACCATCCCATGGGTTTCATCAGCTTCACTAAGATACAGTACACGAAAATGGAATTTCATCAGCCAAAGGCTCAAGTAGGGTGCTGAGGTCCAGCTTACCTCCCCATCCCCTGGAGGGATGACTTTCAGGAAAAGACATTTAGGCAGCTCAATAACAACCAGGGTATAAGGCATGTTATTGGTACAGCTCTGACATAACTTTTAAGGAGGATCTATCTTGTCTGATCTATGTGAAAAGGGTCAGGGTTGCAGCTCAGTATCCTTGTCTTCTTTGAACAAATTAGTATCCATAGACACAATCAGGCCTTCGAATATTCACAGCTGTGGTTCAAATGAAGTCTCCTAATGAAATGCAAATTCAATAAGACAGTTACATGATCAGCATCAGCTCATTAAGGCCTGCCGAGCATGTCTCTGTTCTTTGTTCAACCAGCACAAAGCTCCCCCCAACTTTGGTGGAGTTACCCTGGGCTGAAAGCTGCTGGGCTCCAGGCAAGTTTTGGCCCAGACGGCCAGCTGGGGGGAGGCCATGTGCCATACTGTGCTGTGCTGCCGGATCAGTGGCACTGGGCTGATGAATCCCAGCTGAGGGTCGGGATTGCTGGCTCTGAAGGAGGGGAGAGCGCTTGGTTTTACTCTCCTCCATCCTGCCATGAAAACAGCAGCAGGTCCACTGAAGCTGCAAGGTGACACTGAAACAAACAAACTCCTAACCCCCAACCTGCAGCAAGACCAGAATCAGGCTTGTGATTGGGATTTCCTCTGGAGAGGCGCTTGTCTTGTATTCGCAAGGTTCTTGAAGTCACTGCTCTTTCCTTGGTCACGGGAGTCAGTTGAAAGGATGTCAGGCAGCTGGCTTGCTACCTTCCTGACCCCATTTCACAATGTCTGTGCTTCTGTGAAAGGGTTGCGCCAGACAAAGCACAAGGGATGCACAGCCCTTGCATCCAAGTACAGGGTGTTATTTCTTTCTTTCTTTTTTCCCTAGCACTGCAGAATGTGGCAATGTTTGACAGGTCTGACCTGCTCAGCCATAATGAGCCATTGGAAGAAAAGGGGCAAATGCAGTTACCTCTTGCTACTAGTCTTGCTGCTGGGAGATGAACTTTGCCACTCTGCCTTGGCTTTAACAAATGCCCCTCAGTGTATCTCAGTACAAATGTGTTTCCTTTTCTTTTTCAAATAGGGACGAATCCTGTATGTTGGATTAGAAATTTCCCATCACTGACAAAAGTGGAGGGGAAAAGAAGTCATGTAAAGTTCAAGAGGAGGGCAGAGGGAAGAATGAAAACAAAAAGAATGACCAAGAGCCAGTTTCTGCCTTTTTTTTTAATTAGGTAAAATTTCGCAATAATTGGTATTTTATGATTTTTGTATCAAGGCTTTTTTTGCAGGGGGCAAACCCAGAGTAAAGAAATTGTGGTTGTATACTAAAGTTATTTATAGATTGGACCTATGCATTCAGTGCCAGTTGTCCACAATAATCAGAGATGCAAAAATGCAAGCATGCTTATTAAAAAGAAAAAAGGACACCTTTCAAAAGCCAGACTTTAGATGTGTAGGTTCTGCTAACTGACTTTCAGTGTTTTACATCTATGTATTAAGAATTGTTTCGAGTTATATTTATCACACATAGGAATAAATGAGAAGCTGCTTAGGGGCATAGAAAATCCTGGAAAACGAAACACGTACAATAAATACAATTTTATACATACAGTGTATTTAGGGCAGATTTATTGTAGCCTCTCCTCTCTTTCCATTAGTGCCTTGTGCTGTGGTTGCTGTGATCTGGGTCATGGGAGGAGGGAACTGGTTTTTGAAGAAGAAAATGAGTAAGATGATAAAACTGTGCTTTGAAAAAAAATACATAGTCAAAGTAGAAGTCCTTAGGAGAGCAGCAGAACTGATAAAGGCAAACAAATATAGCCTATGAGGACAGGCTGAAGGAAAAGGAATAGGTTTGAAAAAGCCCAGTCTGAAGGGAGATCATAATAGCAGCCCTTGGATATGTAAGGTTAATAGAGGAGAGATATTGATTTATTGTGCATTAAGAGAGATGTAGGTTAGGAAAAGCTTGCTAACTGTAGGCACGAGGAACAATGGTTTAGGGCAGCAGTGGGTCCCTGCTCACTTGAAGCAGTGAGTGGGCTGTTTGCTGGGCTTGGAGTCTTCACCCATCACCAGAGGGGAGAGAAGCCGCTCTGTATCTTGGGGCTCCCTTGCCAAGCTGTGACACAGACTGCTTGGTGAGGACACAGGGAGACAGTTGGTGGGGTCAGGCAAGATGAGCCAGAACATTTTGCAGCTGAGGCTGCACAAGCAGAAACTCCCAGCAGGAATGTGAAGACGGAAGGTTAATTTCAGATCAGACTCTAAGAAAATTGCTTAGTTTTTTAGGGTCTGCATAGCTAATTCCTCTTGGTCTCACTGTTTATTCTTCCTCCTCTGTCTTTGACCCACGTGCACCCTGCTGGACAGTTGCTAAAGTCATTTAGTTTGGGAACAATATAATGTAGCTGTGGTAAGCAACCTCCCCAGCAGTTGCAACAAACAAACAGCTTGTACATGCTCAGACTATAGTTTCCAGTCACGTATTGACCAGAATGAGCTCTGAGCAATGACTCAATGACTTTGGTAACAGACACAATCATAAAAGCCAAAGAATCCTCACAAATGCTTTGTGAGTAGGAATAGAAGTAAAACGTGTTGACTATATAGCTTGCTAAAAATATGGATCCCAGCTCTAGCTGTCATCACATCTCTCCTCTAATCCTGCAAGTAGTGTGTGAAGGGTTACCCTAATGCCCCCACACTAATTCCTCACTCCAAGTGCACAGAGCTGTGTGCCTGAGGAGCTGCAAGCAGATTGCCAAGCAAAGCCAAATTTGCTCCCCAGGCTTTATGCAATCAGCAACTGCTCCCGCCGTTGTGTCATCAAGTCAGCCGCAGCCTTCTCCATATTACTGAGGAACATGCTGGAGCGACCCGAAGTGTCACGCTTTCAATGGAGGCTTTCACTAGCTATCAGTGGTTATGTTATACCACATTAGAGGTGTCCCAGATGCCAAGCTCCCTCTGAAGAAGAATTTAGAAAATCATAAAAAACACCACCATAAAAAAAGGTATTAGTGAGGCAGTAACATTTGTTATGCTTTTTCATGATGCCAGATTCCTGTGCCAGAACTACACGGTGTGTGTATTAGAAACTAAAATCTCCTGCAAGCAGCATCTTATCAAAGGAAGCAACACCAAAAAAATGAGATATGTACATTTTCAAGTGCTTTACTTCTTACAGAATGTTCAATCTGAAACATATTTTTGATTACATCTGCAGACACAGCATGTGACTTTGGGACCAGGTTTTCCTGAAATACCTGTTTTCCTAGCACTGCATTTTTTTTGTTATGAAGCCTTTTCAAAATGAAATATGTCTCCTTAATACATTTATATTTATATCTATTTGGCATATGAATTCAAGGAACTCTTGTATGAATCTGACAGGCAGATCTGACAGCTTTATTTCAAAGTTGGTTGCTGAATGGAAAATCTGTTCTTCCTTCAATGGCATGAGAAGCCTGAACAAGATCTTCAGTAAGGTTCACTGGAGCTGCATACCTGCAAGTCCAGGGAAATGAAAGACAGTGGGTGCAGACTGCTTTTTCTGTAGCTGCAGCAGGTTTTCCATCCAAAGAGATAAAAATTTGAAAAACACATCCTTCCTTCCTTCTTGCCTTCCTTCCTTTTTGCCTTCCTTTCTGCCTTCCTGCCTGCCTTCCTTCCTGCCTTCCTTTCCTTTCTTCCTTCCTTTCTTCCTTTCTTCCTTGCCTCCCTCCCTCCTTCCTTCCTCCCTTCCCTCCCACCTGCCTGCCTGCCTCTGTCCCTCTCTCCTTCCTTCCTTCCTTTCTTCCTGCTT
>VZRE01011446.1:0-38827 GCA_013396775.1 Cephalopterus ornatus
GGAGGCTCAGGGGAGACCTCGTCACTCTCATCACACTCATCACTACCTGAAAGGAGGTTGTAGCCAGGTGGGGGTTGGTCTCTTCTCTCAGGCAACCAGCAGTAAGACAAGAAGCCATGGTCTTAAGCTCTGCCAGGGGAGGTTTAGGTTGAATATTAGGAAGAAATTTTTTAAGAAAGAGCAANCGGAGAGAGTAATCAGGCATTGGAATGGGCTGCCCAGGGAGGGGGTGAATTTACTGTCCCTGGAGATTTTCAAGATAAGACTGTGGTACTTAGTGCCACGGTCTAATAACCACGGTGGTAGTGGATCAAGGGTTGGACTTGATGATCTTGGAGGTCTTTTCCAACCAGGTTGATTCTATGATTCTATGCCTTTCTGTGAAAACCTCTCCGGGAAGCATTGAAGATATTTCACACCTACCCTGGGCTGTTCATCTCAGTGATGGACATGAGAAGCAGCTGTAATGTCTTAGAAAGTGTCAGAGACTCATTACATGTCTGTGACATCATCCATTGTAAAACTCCCCACCCCAGTGGAGGTCCTAGACATTCCCACCTGAGCTTGAAGTGTATGAAATCTTCAAATTTTGTGGGGGCTTTCCCCAACCCCACCATGGATCGAGACCATCACTTAAACAGGACTGCGACCAGCATTTCAACCAACAGACATCGAAGATACGACTTCCAAGTTTCATTGCTGGATCCAGTGTGTGGTAATTATATATACATATCTTAGGACCCTTATCCACTTTTTTCTGTTTCTCTCTCTTATACATTTTCTTCAGTGTTATTTTTTTGCTTTAACATTACTGTATTACTATAGATGATAACAATAAAAACAGCTACACAACTGTTTTCCTTTGAAACCAAATTGTTCTAAAATAAAACCTGCATGTATATATTTACAAACACTGATCATTCAGTTTCCTTTCACTCTAATCCACCCCCTGGGATTTATTAACAAGAACTGAAGCTACCCTCCCCTTCTGGGAGAGGTTGTAACACCCAGGCACGACCATAGGTGAGGTGAGTGGCTCATGTTCGGTCCCCTGCTCTGCTGATCTGGCTTGCATGCTGGCTATTGCCAACATTTCAGGCTATTGACCCTAGCCATCTGATACATATCTGTGTGTCTGTGTCTCTTTCCTATCCTGTTTCCTTGGTTGCAGCCTCTTTGGAGACACGATTGCCTTCTCTTCTGTGTGTACAGTGCCTGAGCCTGTCTGAGATCTTTGTGCTTTTACTGGAACACAAATGAAGTTGTATCCTTGTTGCTGGTTCAAGACTGAACTGTGGGTCTTAAGGTCCCTCTGAACAAATTGCCAATTATTAGTCTGTTTTATAGTTAATTGTTTTAATAAGCCTTCACAACAATTGATTATGGTGATTCTGGGACTCTTTGTTGTCTTGGTGGTTAGGAGGTGTAATATCAATCCTATTCTGGCCAAGCTGAAAGATTTTAAAAGCCTCTTTGATGTTGCTTTCTGTTACATTATATGCGCCTACAACTGTGACTTCATTTGGAGTATAAGATATTAGACTCTGATGTAAATCCTGTTTCCTTTTTTCTCTTGTGAGTAGCAGATCTGTCATTCCGCAATGGCTTCTAATCAAATATTCTGATAATGTACTCCATTGAAATCTACAGAGATTATTGTATGACACTACTCTAACTTAGCTGTTATCCCTTATTAAAATATAATTGATAAATATGTTTCTCTGTGAGACATTATGTTATCTGTGGATTAGAAGTGTGAGTGTAACTATTACGGTTTACTTAGGGACTCATTTATAAAGTATGTAACACTTATTCTGTGAAAGGTTACGCAAAAGACAGAAACACACTTTTAAGATATCTGCTTCAGGACATTTGAGATCAAAAGACAGGTTAGTGTGAAAACCTGACACACCTTTAGGTATTTCACAACCCAGAATGCCTGCATTTTGTGTCTCATTATGTGGAATCATGTATGAGGTACCTCCCTGAGGGATATCATAATGACTGCCAGTTGGAGTTTACTGCACACTGTGATGTTACTCTTGAAGGTACAAGTCTCTTAGGAGGACCTAATGTAACAGGGCGGCTTGAAGCAGTTTCCGAGGCAGATCAGAAATTTAAAATATTAAGCATACTGTGACTCTCTAAACATCTTTCTAATGAATAGATTATCACAACTGGAGTCTCATTTCTCCTTTTCTGAACCCACATTCTGGATGGGTGAGCTTTAATAAAAGACTGGATTGCAGCTGAAAGCCTTTTCTAGACATTGTTAGGTAAGTAGGGGGCATAGAGCAAGTGTGTAACTAGGTCTGTCATTTGAGTGCATCCTTGCTCAGCAGTAGTAATAAGAGGTGGTGGTAGTTGTGGAAGTCTGATTGTTTTATAATATTTGGAATCCTGTATATTTTCTGTTCTGTCAGTTATGATAAATGTTGTGTTTTCTGTGAATGGAGATGGTTGAAGGTACTTGATAAGCTCTGTTGGAAGATGCTTCCATTACTTTACACCAGTGTCTTAGGAGTTCTATTTCAAGGCCTACTTTATATGAAACTGGTAAAAATATATTTGTTTTTATTACAGACATTGTATATATAAGGATTTGAAACAAAAACGGTGTAATCAAGGTAAATATTGTGCAAAAACTGAAAGAAAACATGGAGATTTGCTAGAAACAGTCTTTTTCAAGGACTCCTGCTACTAAAGACTTTTTAACAGCCTTTTAATAATCACAGGAAAATCTATGATTGTTTACATAAAAGCGTTTCAAACTCTTCCTCTGTTATAAATTATGTGTGGTATATAGGTGTGCTGATGTTTGCAGTAAATCTTTATCACAGTAAGATAAAAGAAATACTTGTAATTCCTTTAAAATGTATTTGGTTTTCAGTAGATAAAGTAGATGAAGTTATTCCTCTAAAGAGAACTATATTTCTTGCAGTTGTTAAACCACTGTCAGCTGTATAAAAGTGGTTAGCCTATTTAAATGTTTCACCTGTCCAATGGTCCTTTTGGTTGCATGCAGATAAACTAGAAATGAACCATATGTATAAGACAAGTAATTTACCTTAAACAAGAAGAAAGCTATAATTTTCATTTGGAGACACCATGCGTAGTGTAGTTTACATTGTTTGTTGCATTTTCCAATGGCTTATTTGTGGCTGAATTTTAATTTTTTTTTTAATGACTGAAATGTCACTAGGTCATAAGACATTACAATTCAAGGAGTTAAGGAAAAAAATTTTCCTGTATAAGCATCTGTAAATTTTGATGGACATAGGTCTGAGCTAGTGCAACATTGTTTATGGGTGGCTTAGGCATTAGTTTGAACATGTGTCCAACAGCAGAAGATTTGATGCTCCTTTGTTCTGAGAAGAAATAATGACATCCAGAAATCTTCATATCTCTTTAAATATGCAATCAATTTTAACCTGCCTCCCTCTTTGCTGCATGGAACCTTATATTTTCGCAAGATAATGCTGGGAAAAGTACTTCCTCAATGGAATGTTCTGTTCCATTTTGCTTTGCTTAATTTTCCACAGGATGTCAGTTTTACTGAACAAAATCCCTCAGCAGTGTAGGCACCTATCTGTAAAATGGAATGGTGGGCATAACTGTGAAGGTCTGTCCAAGGCACTGGTAAGACCTCTGTGTAGCCTGTCAGAGCCCTGACACTACATTGTTATTTATCCCAAGCAGAGCAGTTATGCTGCTGGATAACAAAACAGGGTTGAAATTTGTTGTTGCTGCCTTTCATGGCTGTGTGTTAAGATTGATGCTGCCCAAATGACTGGTGATATACTTATATCTGCTTGGCCTTCCTCCACCTTACAGCTTTCAAAAATCTGCTATTTGATACTGAAGTAATTGACACTATAACTGTTCTCCACAAAACCCTTTTGAAATGAAAAATGAGCTAGATCTTTCAATTTGGGTTCTTTTACATAATATATAAAAGGTGACTGTATAATAATACAGTAGATGTGTTCACTCATTATGCTATAATTCATTTCATGTCCTATTGTGATGTGCCATTCTGTTTAATATCTGTAACTTGCTCAACTGAAGCACAAAAGCAGCAGAGCTGTAATGCAACCATTCAGAGTGATACAAAGGATGCTGTATTTTTCTTAAAGGAGCAGTCCTTTGATTTTCATCGTCTCACAGGGGCAAATTACCTTTTACTTCTATGTATATTTGCTTAGGGGGAAAGTCTCATGTATAGAGCTTCATTATTGCACTTTTTAACAACTTTGCTTATATGGCTTTGCAGCTAATACCTGGGGTATGAAAATGGTTTTGAAAAGTGCCTTCTTTGAATTCTAATGTGAACCATCAAAAAACCCAACCCAAACCAAACAAACGCACAGCCCCAACATGTTTTCATCTTCACAGAACAAAAATGGTAGAAAACTGAGTCTGAGCTTTGGTTTCTTTAGAAATAAGGCAAACGTGAAGTACAATGCAGGTGGGGAAAGTGATAATAAAAAGTGCTTTTTCTCTTACAAATATGTTGCTGAAAGGAATGCTGGAAAACATAATCTGTATGTTATGCAAATATGTATCTGGATATTAAAAGGTACAAACTTGGAGATAATATCTGTATGCAAAAAGTTAGGTCTGCACTCTCCAGAAATAAGTGAATATTTAATTGCAATCAACAACAAGGTTAGATTAATGATTTTAAAAATAATTCTTACTATAATTGGACAAGTCATAAGACTAACAACAACCTTCAAGATAGTTCAGTCTGTATAACTACCTTCCATGAAACGCCTGAAATACAGAATACAAAAGGACACTCACAGTTAAAGGAGGAGCTCTTTGTTTAAGCCAAACAAGACTGGAATAGGATTATTCTGTTTGCCTGCTCCTCTCTTTCTGATGTCCAAAGAAAACTGTCAGATGAATGTGAATTTGAAGATGACTTTCTTTGTTAAACATTCATTTTTTAAAATAAATATTGCAGACAAACGTAAGTGAATGTAGGCCTCATTTGGTTGTTTCCTCCTGCAGTATTGTAAACAGTCATTTTTAGTAGGCTATTTTAATGTTAGGGGGTTTTTGTGATTGTGGAAGCAGAGGAAGAAAAAGGGAATCATGGATAGCTCTCCTCTAGCAGTTTTCACAGACAGGTTCTTTTCAACAGAAGGAGAATTGATAAATGCTACTTATCTAGTCCTTTTCCTTGAAAATTCCTACCAAAGGTCTTAAAGAGAGTAGTTTGATGTTTTTCTCATCATTCCAACATCTACTTATTAATTATGATATAGCGTTCCATTGAGCGCACCAACCAGGAAATTTAATCTGAAATTCTTTTAGGTCAAGTCAAGTAACTCGCAGAAACAGAAGATAAGAGCTAAGCCACACAAAACCACACTTATGGTATAAGTGGCTAGAGCTTAAGAGAATTGAATTTGACTGCAACTACACTTATTAGCAAAACGGTATTCTATACAATTTCTTGTTGTTTTCTTGTATTGGCACAACAAAGACCTAGTTATTGCTAGTGATGTGTGATTAGATGTGCTTGAGTGGTTGTAATAAAATACTGAGCAATCTTTCCAAAATATGACGATATGCTTTAGAAATCATATTGAAATCCTGATAACCTATCTTCTCAAAACCTCAAGAGTTGTGAGTATATAAGACTCTCACGGGATGCTACTGAGAACTGGGTCATGGGTTACAGCAGTAATCTGCCTGTTGAAGGAGTAATGAAAAGGTGCAAAAGGTATTTTCTATCTCTAATTGCTCCTAACCATCAGCAAAAGATCAATTACTACTGCCTCACACTTTCTTCTGTATTTAAAAAAAAAAAAGAAAAAAAGTCTGAAGTCTGTTTCTTAATATGAGTGTGAAAATCAGACAATGTTAGGGAAAATGCAATATGAGAGCAGAAAGAGGCATTCCACCAAGAAGATAGGCTGGATGAGGGGGTACCTGACCCTCACAGTATTTGCTGCTGATTTCAAGGAGACCTTGAATTGCAGGAAGGCATTGGAAAAGGAGAATCATCTTACAGCATTTTCAAGCTTCAAATGCTGCTGCTGACAGGTGTGCAAAATTTAGACCAATGTATTACTGCATTTCATCCCTAATTTAGAGCTACAACATGCTTCCAAGAATGTGCTGACTGTTGCAGAAGCCACCAGTACAACGCTGAGAAAGCTTCTCTCAGTGAAAGCAACCATGTTAGAGAATAGCTCCAGCTATAGGCTTAAAATCAGTGCTTGCTGGCTGCCTGCCAAGGGGCAAATATTTTTGGCAGCTCAGGAAAAGCATCCACAAAAGAAAGTCTGTTATCACAAAAAAGACTAACAATTGCCTCTGGAAATATATCCTGGTTTGTGGAAAACCAATTAAATACACTCATTGAATCCTTTTAGTGTTTTGGTTTATTTTATTTGCATGGATTACATTAACAATATTTCAAAGTGTAAAAACTTTATTTTTGCTAGTATGATATGATAGGATTCTTCAGACAGTGTATGTCATAAACTATTTTATGCACTTCACATTGTATAAAAATATTTACAATATCCTTGGGAAGTGAAATAAAGAAAATAATGCTTTATCTGAGCTTAAATATTTAGGAGTTTTATAACAAGGAGTAATCATTTATAAGATATAAAAAGTATTACTATAAGATTTAAATAAAAGAAAGAAATTATAGGGGATACTTTCAAAGGCATGTGGCTACCTCAGTTTCATCAGCTTACAATGGAAAATTTGGCAGCTAGAGTACCTTGTTAAATTATACTGTGAGATTCTCTTCCCCACTCCTTCTCCATACCAGAGTAAAAGTGAAAGGATGGATGGCTTCACTTTAGCATTTCAAACTTCTTGAGCCTTAAAGATCTGAAACAACATAGCTGGACAGACTTACAATATGGTGTTGACTTACAGCCTTAGGTGTTGACTTTTGTTGGCAATAGATTTCTTTATTTATTATGGGTGGGATTTGTTTTGGTGGTTGGTTGGTTGGGGTTTTTTGTTTTTTTTTATTTTTCCTGGAGCTTTATATTGTATTGCTGTTTTACACTGTTGAACTTTTGTTGCAGTCTAGAAGAGAATTATTGGACGTTTGCATAAAGTTGAGAGACATTGACTTTTCTTTCTTTGGAAGGCTGAACTACACCTGTCCAGTTGTGTAATCGGGAACTATGTTTTCATTAAGAATTAGCAAGTGTCTTTAAATGTTTAACAGGGCTGTCAAGTAGGATGCATTACAAATATAGGCCGTATGTAGATAAATACAGCTATATGCTATTCTTGATGGCAGTGATATTCCTTCTGACTGCTATCTCAATGGAATAGTTTAGATAGCACTGACTTCTCACACTATAGAAGGATGAGTGTGCTTTTGGGGCATGTTATGCCAGGCATCTTATCCAGTCTGTTGTAATTGCCTAGGAGATATTGTTTGGTTTGTTTTTGTTTTTGTTTTTGTTTTTTTTCAGATATCAGTGTTAACTGATCAGGATAGTACACATATTTTTCAATCTTTCTAATGTCTGAGGTTTTGGTTTTTGACTATTGGTGAAAGTCATCAAAGGGTTTTTAAGATATGGGCTTGCTGATATAAGTCATCTTTACTGCCTAGTTCTTGTTCATCCAGCTCACATATGTAATAGTGTAGTTTTGTTGTCTTACAAGATCTTGTGTGATACCACGTAAGTCATGCTTATGAAACAATGGTCTTTCTTACTCGCTCCACCTCATTTCTTCCTTTGAATCTTTGGAAACTTCCAGCCTCCGTGACTGGTGTCACTGCCAAAGTGTTATGTTTTTTGACAATGGAATGGCCTGCGCAGCAATGGATATACTGGCATCAAATGGGACTCACCTTTCTCAGTGAGGGAGTAGTCTTTGCTTGGGAACTATCAGGGCTCATTGGCAGGGCTTTAAGCTAGTTGTGATGGGGGAGGGTGACAATATCAGGCAAGCTGTGGGATGATATGCAAAGGTTGTAGGGACAGAGTGCTGGTGAGGGCTCTCTGCCGGTGACTCTGAACTGTGCTAACCACATTGGAGCACACTTGCAGTCTTACGGAGGCAAGCCAGGGTCTCCTGAGGTAAGGGACGCCAGCAAGGAAACACCAGGGAAATTTATCAAAGGAATTAAGGGGTGTCCCACTAGGAAGGTTACATGGATTCAGCTAGAGTAGAGTTAATTTCTTCTTGGTAGCTGTTACATTGCTATGTTTTGAATTCAGAATAAGAATGGTGTTGATAACACACTGATGTTTTGTTTTTTTGCTAAGTCGTGTTCATCCTAAGTCAAGTACTTTTTTCTTGTCTCATTCTCTACCAGTGAGGTAGGTACATGAAAGAAACTGAGAGGGAGCATAGCTGGGACAGGTGACCTGAACTGACCAAAGTGATATGGCACAACCTAGAACATCATGCCAAGTATATAAATTGAGCGGAATGTCTTGGAAAGGGTGTCTGACATTGATCTATGGCTGCTGAGCAATTTATTGTGTATCTCTTGTTTTTCCTTTTTTATTATCATTATTATCATTTACCCTTATTACAGTGTTTTAATTTATTTTCAATTATTAATCTGTTCTTAGCTCAACCTACAAGTTTTACTTTGATTCTCCTCCCCATTCCACTGGGATAAGGGGAAAGAGAGGGGAGAGTTGAGTGAACTGCTGTATGGTGCTTAATTTCCAACTGGAAACCACGACACAAGATGATATGGCTGACAGCCCAGCTGAGCTGCCTTTACACCCATGCACATGACATGGGCAACAAACAGGAGGAGTTGGAAGCCAGTGTGCTGCTAGAAAGTTATGTATGACCTTGTTACCATTAGTGAAACTTGGTGGGCCGAATCCCAGGAGTGGAGTGTCACTACAGACTGTTCAGAAGAGATAAGGGAGGAAGGGGTCAAGGGGTTGCCCTCTACATCAGGAGTTGGATTGATTGTGGAGTGTTGTCTCTGAAGAACAGCCTTATGGCTCTGGGTAAGAATCAGGGACTGAGGCAACACAGGAAATGTTTTGGTTGTTGTCTATTTACAGGCCCCTGTTCAAGGGGAGCCTACTGACGAAGCTTTCCTGCTTCAGCTATAGCAGGCATCGCACTCGCAGGCTCTTGTTCATCTTGATCATGCATTGGTGGAGTTTGCAGTCCTGAGGGAAATGGGTTGAGTGAAAAGTAAAGTTAGGTCCCTAAATTTTAGGAAAACAAAATTCCAACTCTTCAGTGAAATAGTCAGTAGGATACCCTGGGAGACTGCCCTCAAGGACAAGGAAGTAGAACAGAGCTGACAGATCTTTAAGGAAGTCTTCCATAGAGTGCAAGAGCTAGCAATCCCCAGAAGCAAGAAATTGGGTAAGGAAGGCAAGAGACAGCATGGCTGAGTAGGGAATTGCTGGTCAAACTAAAGGGAAAGAAGGGAAGTACAGTGGAAACAAGGACAGGTGACATGGGAAAGGCTATAGAGATGAAGTTCAGTTGTGTACGGATAGGGTGAGAAAGGCCAAGGTGAAGCTGGAACTCAACCTGGCAAGGGATGAAAAGAATAACAGGTGGTACTTCTACAGGTGTGTTAATTAGGAAGGGGTCGTCAAAGAAGGTGTACCCATCCAATAAACAACACTGGAAAACTAGTAACTATGAATGACGAGAAGGCTGAGGTACTCAACAACGTTTTTGTCTCGGTCTCCAATGGCAAGCCCTCTTCCCACACCTTTTGATGGGTAGCAGGATGGGAATTGGGGGAGCAAAGTCCCTCCCACTGCAAGTAAAGATCCACCTGAGGAACCTGAATATAAGTCAATGGGACCTGATAAGATGCATCACAGAATTCTCATTGAATTGGCTGAAGTAGTTACCAAGACACTCTCCATGATGTTGAAAACTGACGGCAGTCCAGGGGACTGGAAAAAAGGAAACATTGTACTCATGTTTAAAAAAGGTAGAGAGAAGCACTGTGGGAACTACTGACTTCCCCTCTGTGCCTGGGAATATCATGCAATAGATTCTCCTAGAAGCTATGCTAAGTCACTTGGAGGACAGAGAAGTGAATTTGGAGAGAGGTGGATTCGATAGGTGGACTGTAAGATGGATAAGAAAGTGGTTGGATGGTCACATCCAGAGGGTTGTGGTCAATGGCTCAAGCCCTGATGGACATCAATGACAAATGGTGTCCCTCAGGGGTCTCTAGTGGGACCAGCATTATTTATTATCTTCATTAATGACATAGACAAAGGGATTTGCACCCTCACCAAATTTGGAGATGACACCAAGCTGAGTGGTGCAGTTGACACACCTGAAGGACAGGATGCCATCCAGAGGGACCTGGACAAGCTCAAGAAGTTGTCACATGGGAATCTCATGAGGTTTAACAAGACCAAGTGCAAAGTTCTACACCTCAGTCAGGGCAACCCCTGGTATCAATTCAGGCTGGGGGATGACCAGATTGAGTGTGGCACTGCCAAGAAGGACTTGAGGATACTGGTGGATGAGAGGCTGGACATGACCTGGCAATGTGCAGTCACAGCCCAGAAAGCCAATTGTATCCTGGGCTGCATCAAAAGCAGTGCGGCCAGCAGGTCGAGAGAGAGGATTCTGCCCCTCTACTCTGCTCTGGTGAGACCCCACCTGGAGTGCTGCATCCAGCTCTGGGATTCCCAGAACAGGAAGGATACTGACCTATTTTAGTGAGTCCAGAGGAGGCCACCAAGATGATTAGAAGGGATGGAGCACCTCTCCTATGAGGAAAGGCTGGGAGAATTGAATTTGTTCAGAGAGAAGGGAAGGCTTCAGGGTGACCTAATTGTGGCCTTCCAGTTTCTGAAGGAAGCCTACAAAAAAGATGGAGAGGGACTTTTTACAAGAGCATGTAGCCACAGGACAAGGGCGAATGGCTTCAAACTGGAAGAGAGTAGATTTAGATCAGATATTAGGAAAAAGTCTTTACTGTGAGGGTTGTGAGGCACTAGAAGAAGCCTGCCCTAAGAAGTTGTGGTTGCCCCATCCCTGGAGGTGTTCAAGGAGAAGCTGGATGGAGTGCTGAACAATATGGTCTAGTGGAAAGTGTTCCTGCCCATAGCAGGAGGATTGGAACTAGATGATTTTTAAGGTCCCTTCCAACCCACACCATCCTATGATTCTATGATTTAGCAGTAAAATAACTTCAGATTACTCTTGACTCTTTGACTAACGGTTTTAATCCTTCAAAACATCTGATATTCAAACTGGTTGCACTAATTAGATAGTGGTAGGAGTGGTGATGGTAGAGGAATTTCATACATACTAGATGAGAAGAAGGCTGATTCAAAGTTTGAAACTTAGATTAGTCTTTACTACAGCAGGTAAGCTGGAACCCTGTGAAGGAGGAAGTAGATCTGGGAAGGATTTCTGTTTGTCCTTCTTGTTCGGACTGGGGTTCCCAATCTAACTACAACTTGAACCTTGTAGTGACCTACAGTCCATTACAGGATGCATTCTAGACTGGCTGATATCTAGTCTATATCCATTTTATGTTATTATATCCATTTTATATCTGCTATTATGTTATTGCTTTTCCTTTTTGTTTCACCATTGTTGTCATTGCTGTGATTTGTATGAGACTGTGTAACTATAGTATTGTTGGCTGAAAGGGAGTGTGTGTGTGCGTACACGTGCGTGTATTTGTGCATTTGAACTGTGCAAACATCTGAACATTTTTAGATTTCCTAGGACTTCTGCCTGGTTCTCTGGTTCACTCTTTCTGCACCATCTGTTGCAAAATGAAAGTACAAGTGAAACATTTCAGGGAAGAATTGTTGCTTAGATATCTTAAGTCCTGAAATACAGTAGCACTTGAAATTCAGGTGAGCCTGAAGCAATTACAGTTCTTAAAACAAAAGTCTGATTTTAAAGAGAATTTATAAGTATCAGAACTTTTATGTTATCTTGGATAAACAAAGCAAGAAATTTCTTTATGTTGGGAAAAAAAAAGGTTTTTTTTGTGTTTTATCTGTTTTAATAGAAGATAGTTTGTCCGTTGTCTTTTTTTTTTTTTTAATAACAGTTATCAGAGGCTCAACTTCAGGAAACCATGCAATGTATGTATTTTGATCCTTTTGTACCCAGGGAAAATCTGTACTTATATATGAAGAATGGGTTTATATGCTCTACAGGACTCATCCTTTTATATAACACTCTTATTTACCTGGCAATTATATTTGCTCCTTGTTAGTTTATTTTAGTACTTGTATATTTCACGTAAATATTTATGTAATTTCTTTCTCAGAGTGGGAGAATATGAGATTAAAAAAAACTCCAGAAACTGAAAAGAGAGATTCTACTTTGTTCCTTTATATTAGGAAATGTATTAATTTATGATATTCCACAGTGTGAGTATCAAGAGAAGATAAATTCAGGATTTGATTAATTTCCCAAAGGTCCCCTACTCTCAAGATATCATCAACTTACTACTGCTAACTTTCTTACTATGAAGACTTCTTGGTTTTCAGGAGTTTTTTAGAGTGCTTATGTGATATGGATGTCTGAGGTGATTAAACTTTCTGGTCCTGCATGGTTGTCACTACTGGTGTTCTTGGGATTGCAAAACTCAAAAGCAAATGGATGAGCAAAACTGATGAAAACCTTGTCTCATACTTGTATAGAGTGTGACATTCTGTGAATAAAATCAATTTTCTCCTGATTTGGTGAATAATTCTAAGTGCAGTTTTCATAGATCAGAAGTCTTAATTTATCTCAATTGCAATTCTGTTCTTTTTCAGTTTCGGAAGTGTTCATGACTGTTAAAACAAGAAAAAAATATGAGCATGAAGCAGATGCTACTTTTGCCTGCCAGACCAAGAATTGGCTAAATACCTCTGTCGAGTTCCACAGATAATGAAGTATTTCTGAATGAAAAGGGTGTGGACTGGATCTTGAGAAAATACTTTAAAGTATATAGATAAATAAATGGACTTTGTAACTCTTATTATGGATTCAGATAGATATTCCTTGTCACTTAACATACCCTCAAAATACTACTGGAGTAACTTTTGGAAAATAGCTCTCCCTGTGGACACTGTATCCCTTCTTTGTGAAAACTGTAGTGTTTCCAGAAAAAAGGTAAATAAGCTTGCCATTCCAGACATGAATGCTGAGGAAGGGAGGGAGGTGTCCTGCACTACATACTGCAATGCTTTTCCCAAAATAAACAGGCCTCTAGTGAAGATCAGTTTAAATTATGTCTAAAATGTGTCAACATTTTTAAAGAATGATAAAGTTCAGCACTGCCCAGATAACCAGAGTTTGAGTATGGATAGTTAAATTTTTCATCATGTTCATGCTCCTTCTTTGGTGTGAGGAAGTCTGTCTTTCCAGTAAGACACATGCCAGAGGTTCAGGACACAGCATTTGCTCTTACTGATGCCAGGAGTGACTTCAACCAGAATTTTAAGGTCACATTTTGGCAAAAGGTTTGAGCAAGGCGTGTTTCATGGAACACAGAGAATAATTCCACTGCTACTTAACTTCTTGTCTGAAAAACTAAGGAAAAATATCAACCCTTTTGATCCCCCTCTTTCTATGTCATGCTCTTGCATTGTCAGCTTTCCGAGACAAGTATTTGCCTTATGTGGAAGTATACTTTTTTTGTAGTGCATCTTTGCCAAGTGAATTGGTTCAAGCTATCAACTCTCATTACCAGCTCCCTAGTAGTCATGACTTTTCCCTTGAATTTCTTGGCACTGCTCTTTGGATGAGTATACCTTATTTGGGTGAGTATACCTTTGGGTGAGTATAACCCTCTTTCAGACAAATAACAGAAGGACCTACTACTGAGCCTGTTTTTTACAGCTGATTTGGGTAATTTCAGCTCATATGAGCTGGTCATTCAGGAGCAACAGTGTCGTCTGGGAGGACGTAATACTGTGAAGCTGGGAGTGGTTTCACCTTCTCTTGGCACAGCCATAGTGTTTTACGGGTTTAGAGCTCTCTTGTAGACAAGATAAACACAGTGCAGCTCTTTGTAAAGAGATCTGCAAACAGTACAGCTATAGGAAACTATCATGCTTTCTTTTCTAATGGTTGGTCTGTTATTAGGTGAGTGAACCAGTCTTAGTTTTGTTTGATGCATTTATGATATCTTTATTTTTTCTTTACATTTGGATGAGGGTTTTTTGTTTGTTTGTTTACAGTATGCATTATACTTGGACACATATGATTTTGGCAGAGTTACATGTCTGATTTTGAACACTTAGCCAGAATATTTTGTAGCTCAAAAGCATACATAAAATTTTCTGCTTAAAAATAATACAAAGTTATTTGTCAGTCGATCAAAAAAAAAAAAGAAAAAAAAAGGCAGAAATGCTAGAATTTTGTTTTCACCACTGAAGCTGCCAAACCCTCTTCCAACTCAGAAATATTACCTTTTCAGACTTACTAGCTTTATATTTTACCATTTTTAAAGTGTAATTCACACAGAAAAGTTATCTAAGAGCAGCATAAGATCGCATGATTATGTCTGAAAAGCCAGGGAAGCCAAATGCAGCATGCAGGAGACCTCAAACTATAAACAATCCTTGCTTTAGCAAGGATTATCCAGATTTATCCAGATTTAGGATCTTCCCTTCATGTAGATCTCCATTTACATTCGTATTTGTATCATTAGCCTTTGAAATGGGAACTTTAACTAAACAGTAGATTTTTAGAAGGTGTGGGGAACAGATATGTTGCTCTTGGCTTCTTTCATTCTCTCTGCCCAGAGCTGGAGCCTTCACCTCATTCATTCCCCACCTGAGACTCTTTGCAGGAATTGGTTTGAAGATTGCTGATATGTTTTGAGCTTATAATAGACAAGGTCCCTAACATTCTTGCTTCTCGCTTATAAAGTTGCTAAGTAAGATCTGAGCTTAATCATCTGCTCTCAAGTTTTCCACCAGCCTTAGCATTCCAGATGGTGATCTATACATAGGCCTGGTTGGCTATCACTGCAGCCTTTTTGGTAATGCCAACTAAAAATCCTTCTTTAGTCAAGAAGCATTGAAAAACATTGATTATCTCTGCATTTTGCTCCATATTCTGTTTTAGTGTTGACAAGGCATTGCTGTTGCACGTTTTCAGTTTAGTTCTTAGTTAGATCAGGTAGCTGCATCAGATCTTTCTCACTTGTTTCAATGTCTCTTCTGTTGGGGTTTGGTTTTGTTTAGATTTATTTTTTTTTGTCAGTTGATCTTGCTTGTAGCTTATTTGAGTTCACAGTTTCTGGCTTTCTTACAGCTAACACTGATGTACAAACATATATGCACACTACCTTTCTTAACTTTGAGGGAGTAACTTTTTATTTTGATTCCTTCAAATATATACTATATTTTACATCATGTGTTGTTCTTTGTGAAGTTTCCAAACCTTTCTGCAATGTAGCATATGCAAATTTCAGGACTCTTAGCTATTTCTTTTCATCTGGTTGATTACCATCTACTCTAGTCAGCAGTTTCTCCTTATCAAAATGACTGACCATGGAGATGCAAACATGTACTCAAGTGCACAAGCTCGAGTTGTATGCATAGACCTGAAGATGAATCTGCTCCAGTTCAAAGAGTTACTATACTAATGGATCATTTTTAGCTATCTAAAGGATTGTATCTGTATATATTTTTCAGATTAGAAACTGACTTGACAGGTACTAATGGAAGTTATTTTCACCTCAAATATTACTTCAGAACCCTGAAATGAAATAGTTATCATTTATTTTAATGTTCATAATTTACTTTGGTGTTTTACTATCTTTATTATCTATAGAATTGGTTATTCCAAATTAAAAAAACTGTTTATGTCAATGTTCTGTGAATTATTTGCATCCAAATGCATCAGGTTAGCTGAAACAGTGCAAAGAGTAGCTTAAAAAGAGCCAGTTATATTCATTTGGAAATGAAATGTTAAAAGCTGAGATGGAAAATTTGAAGGGATGTTAATTTTCAGATTGAGGAGATGAGTTGAAGTGACTGAAGAAGTTGAGCACAGTGATTTCCCCTTCAGCACAGGTGGGTATTGGACTCTCCCTGTAACTTAATCATTTCTCTTCTAAGAAAAGACAATCCCATTCAATCAGAATTATTGTAATTTTTGTAATTTCAAAAAATTCTCTTGAATTAAAAAAAGAATTTTAGGCTTGATTTAGATAAAAAGTAGTGCACAGATTTTCTCAATAATTAAAGAAATTAATAAGCTAGACGCCAAAGTATCATGTGCTAAATGTTGAGTAATTGATAATGACTTCTTTTTGTTTCTTCTCTGATTTCTACATTGTGGTAGTTGGGTTTAGGCACTTTATAATTTTTTTTTTTAATTTAGGACATTCTTGTCCCATGTAAAAATATTACAACAAATTTCTATTTTTCTTAAATGTGAGATGAGGTTTTAGCCAGCAACTGGTATTTAGTTACGCTGACATAAAAGTCAAGTCAAAAGAAAACAAAATGAGATAAAAACCCTCTGATTGTTGAAGCAGTTAGTCTGTCCTTCTTTGGTAGAAAAGGTGAAAACACATAGCAATTGATTGCATAAAATCTTGACATTTGAGTCTCCAGCTCTTTTGATATAGGTATAAATAATAGCATATCAGTGGTGGTTCCATCAGTGTGAGATTTCTCTTTCTCTTAACACGCAGGACATGTTGTTAATTGTATGAGTCAGAATGCAGTGTTTGATTTTCCAGGGCTGTGTGCATGTGCACATGGGGGTCCTGTATGCTTTCTGGCTGGAAAGTTGAAAGAAGATGAAAATGTTCACCTTCTGTGTTATTAAATTTAATATATTTCCTGTTGATCTGATGAAATTAGGACCGGAGCTCTGCGTAAGCAATAATCTATGATATGCCAGTTTACTCATGATGAAACAATCCTACTATGCAGCTATAAGTGCTTTCTAAAAGGGAAATAATATGACAAACATCAAAGGGTAAGATGACACTGGTAAACAATCATCAATTATTTAAAATAATTCTGTGAAAACCTGCAATACCTTATCAGCTTCAAACAGAAATGTGAGAAAATTAATTCTTTCAAATTGCATTCACATGAATTTAAATTTTAAGAAATAATATTTTCTATTTAAAATTAAACTTTGTGGAAGCTCCTTGCACTTAGTGCTAGGGAGTTTTTTTATATCAAGCTGACTTAATAGTAATACAGAGGTTAGCCACTGGTCCTCTGCTTCTCCTGGAGAGTGCAGGTAAGTACTTTGTTTTCTGGACATTATTATAACTATTCAGCCTTGTGCAACCTTATTTACGCAATTTGTTCTTAAACGGGGCAGACACAGAGGTTTTTAGTTTGGAGAGGGTCCACCCCGTGCAACTCCAGTTCTGCGAAAGTGTTTTATACATCATACATTAGTTTTGAATTCAGGAGCACTGTGCATGCCTCAGCAGGTACAGACCTGATATGAGGCTTGATCCTGTGGTTACTTTCCTGTGAGTAGTGTGATGATAAAAGGCTCTCTTTAAACTCTAAAAAATCATAGAATCATAGAACAGTTGGGTTAGAATGGCTTTTAAAGATCATCTAGTGCAACCAGCCTAAAATCAGCAGGGACAACTTCAACTAGATCGGGTTGTTCTGAACCCTATCCAACCTGACCTTGAATGTTCACAGGGGTGGGGCTTCCTCTCTAGGCAACCCGTGCCAGTGTTTCACCACCTTCATAGGACAAAAAGTTGTTCCTATATCTAATCTGAATCAACTCTCCTCCAGCTTAAAACCATTACCCCTTGTCTGATTGCAACAGGACTTGCCAAAAAGCTTGTCTCCATTTTTGTTACAGGCACAATTTAAAATGAGGGCTCCTTGTAAAATTGTTTCCAGGACTCCATACTTTGAGTGCGTAACAGATATCCTGGTTTCAGTCATGTTCCCTGTATCTGTTTTTTTTAGTGTAGCCATATATCTAGTGAAATATACAGTAGTCAAGTACAGTGAAGAAGCCAGAAGGTTTCATTCTATAGCCCTTTTCCTGCATATAAGATTGCAGTACAAAATGTTACACACTTGACATTTTAAGTCATCAATGCTGTGCAATTCCAGAAACTAGCATGCTTGTTCAGGTATATGAAATACATAAAATAAAAGAATAGATAAACAGAGTAGGGTTGCATGAGAATAAAATAATATATTAGCCTATCTCTCTTTTTTCCCAGCAGAAAATGTGCCTTAATGTAAATATCCTACTGCTAAATTTCTGAAATATCTCTAGTTTTAATTCAATGCTCTATGAATGACAAAATTATATATAATTTTTACATATATATATACACACACTTTACATATATATACATTTTATATATTTTTATTCATAATTTTGGTGTTTCTATTCAGCTGATAGTTTGACATAAACAGTTTGCGGGATAACATTAATGCTAATATCAAACTGTGACAAACAAGTGCTGTCTTCTAGTGCTGTTCGTGTTTGCTCTCTGCAACTTGTAGGAAGTGGAAAAAAGGTCAGGGATTCTGGACAACATATAAAACTCCCACAAAATGCTCTGAGAGAGACTAAGGAGATACTCAACTCTTCCTTAACATTTGTCATCCATGGAGCTAAAAAGCTTTGCATCAGCAAAGCACATAGCAAGCCGATGTGTGCCAAGCATGATTCCCTGGCAGAGTCGTGCCTCCAGGGGCAATCGGCGTATGGCTCTTGAAGGAAAGGGGGCTTGTTGTGTCTGTTTGACATGCAGTGCAAACTGCATCACAGCTGTGGAACTTTGCACACACAGGGGTGGGAATGGTAGCCTGAAGAAGAAAGGAGCTGCAAGGGTAAGCTGTGGCCAGGGTTTCCAAAAAGTATAGTAAGCCCTTCCCCAGTGGTAAGTGGTGATGAGCTCACCTCTAGTGTGGTCAGATGAACAGCCAGAGAGCGATAAGCTAAAAAGATATTTATGCTAATGTTGCCTTCACAGTTAACAAGCTAAATCTGCCAACAACGAAGACTTTTAAATATTTACTACTTTACTTCTAAAGCAGTAATTTCTGACAAGCTAGAAAGCAACATTAAAGCACTATGGAAAATGGTTTATAATCCTCTTATATCTATCACTCATATTTCTGCGGTCAAAGATGATGTCATTTTTCAATGGTTGCCAGCAGCCACATGCTCTGCAATTACAAATAGTACTAACAGAAACCTTCATTTGTAAAAAATCCAGATTTTTTTGCAAGTGATTTCTCTATGTGATCTTACAGAATACTATTGTGTCCCTCTTAAAATAAACACTTGATGTTAATCCTTTTAGACTTGTTAATCATTGAAGAGTTGTATAGTGCTACTGCTACTATCCTCATTTTTTCAAACAGCATGACAGAATGCTTTAAAGGATGCGTGGGCCCAATAATCTATGTCAAGGATTTTTTCTTAATAATCATTCATTTCCACTGTTAAAAAGGAATGACTGCAATGAGAAAAGTGTCTCAGTGTAAAACACTAGTAAGATGTTCTTTGCAGAAAATATAGCAGATTGTGTGTCAGTGAAGCAGACAAACATAACTTCACTTGCAAAAAATCTCTTTTCAGCATCCACCAAAGACATTTTGCAATCAGTACTTAAATTTAAACATGTGCCCTAGTGTTTATCAAATCTGGTTCATCATACACACCCATGAGTATGTTTATTTAATGAATAATCTTTTTTAATGCATGTTTTCCACTTCTATAGCTCACTAAACCTCTTTAATTTTGGTTCCATCCATTAAAAGTTTGTCCTTTCCGCAAATACTCTGTTTCAGGAAGGTCAGAGCCTTTTCGCATAGCGTGACTTTTCAATTTTAAAAAATTTTTCTATCTCAGCAGATTTTTTGAGAATTTGCAATGTTAGCTGCCATATTTTTAATCTTTTCATTTTAACTTATGTCCAGTAAAAGCTGGCTTTATGGGTAAATATAAAGTATAAAGTAAAGATGATCCTGAAACAAATGATTAATCGTAATTATAAACATCATAACTGTTTGCGCTACTTTGTACACAGTAGGTAAACTGGTACAAGATAAAGAGTAATTTGTTTTGTAAATAATAATCCTAATTTTAAATAGGAATAAATTACACCTGTGTATACCCTTTTATATCAGGCTATCAACACATTCCAGCCATGGGAATATGTATTTCATTAATATGATATTATTTGCACAGAAATTCTCATTACAGTCATATCCTTACAGTTGTCCTCAAAGTGGTGGTCAACAGTCTGCACAGGGTTACATGAGCCAAGTCCCCTTTCTAGTCTTTTGCACTGAGAGAGGGTAAGTGGTTAGGGTGGGGGCACCACTGCTATATGGGCTGTAGACTCAGGACAGACTATGACTGTAAACAGAATGAGGCATATGTTCCCTGGTGCTCCCGGTGGTCTGTCCAGGTCTATCCATCCAGGGTGTCCAGCTGTGTAGAGGATGAGAGGGCAACCATGACACCATTGCACAGAGGCACTGGTCTCCATTAGGGCTGCAGGGAAGTGGGCATGTGAGAGGCCAAGTGGCTCCACAGCAGCTGGCCTCAGAGATGCATAGTCAATAGCACAGCTAATGGAGCCAGTTGAGGACGCAGCTGTGTGGCTGGAGCTGTACACTCTGCAGTTCTCTTTTGGGTGCTTATCCCATCACTGTTCATACATCCCCCAAAGCCTCTCAAACAGATAGAACATTGTCTACTTCCCATATGACTTCAAAAGGTTTTATTTCCTCTTTCTCTAGCAAAAACCTTAGGCTGCAAAAACCTTGGGTTTTTTTTAGTAAAATGGGTTATTACTATACACCAGACCAAAATATTAATCTTGGTTTTAATCCAGGTTTGAATAAAGTACTTTTATATACCCCCTAGCCTTCCATTAACATTCATATGTGTTTTTAAGGAAGTTATTTTACTTGTAAACTTTCAGATAATCTCTTCCAGACTGTAAGAAGATGCAAAAATCAAGAAAAATATTGGGTTGCATAATTCAGTTGCAAATGCTAGTACTGCACAGGGAAAACGTATTAATTTTTTTTTTTTCTTTAATATACAGAGGTATAACTCCTTCTCACAAAATAAAATAAAAACTGTATTTCCAGAAAAATCAAAACAGAGTCCAGCTTTCCTGATTGGAACACTACAAAAATAATTTCCTTCTTATTAATTGACATTGCAAAAAGTGATGTTTCTTTTTAGAAGCTAAATAGTCACTAATGAAAAGTGTAAAAGCAATCTTGAAACAGTGTGTCCGTGTGTGAAGTATGTCTACGTATAAAAATAATTTTTATGTTGCATGCTTCCATAAAATAGAGGAAAACATTAACAATATTAAAAATTATACATTATCAGATATTTCATTAGAATGTATTCAAATCATGGAATCATAGAATTGTAGAACGGTTTGGATTGGAAAGAACCTTAACGATCATCTAGTTCTAAGCACCCTTCTATGGGCAGGGACACTTTCCATCAGACTACATTGTTCATAGCCCCATTAATGTGCAGTTACATTCAATATACATTGGCACAATTCCCTATTGTCATTTTTTTTCTCGACCACAGGTTGTTAAACTTGTATTGCCGCGCTGCATTTTAACGGCAGTGTAGTTAGGGTGTTTGCCATTCTTGCCATTTTATTTATCACTTCTTTCAAATGTCTTGAAAAATAAGAGGTATGAGTCATGCAGAGTAACACTTAACCTATGCCTTAGGTCTAAGACCATCATAAAATTAGAATATGGAATTTTGTATAATTGCAAATAAATTCAGGGCTTTGATGAATAGGTACCATTGCATGATGTAAATTGAGACCCCACTCTGAAATCTGTAAAAATTCCACTGTATTGGTGTGCAGTGTAAATAAACTCAACTCCTTGTTCATAATAATTAATAACAAGAAGTTCCTATTTTTCTGCAACATGTTGGAAGACCTCGTACTGACACATGACTTGACTTGCATTGCAGTCATCTTTCCCTCTGTATTCTGGAGCACTATAACTTTGCACCCTTAGAAGTTGAATTTTCTGAAAGAAAGTGTTTGGAAGACAGTGAACAGTGTTGGTTCCCTGCATCATGGGAGAGGTTCTTCACAGCCTGGGATCTGATGGATTTTTTAATTTGTTGAGTTCTTTGATCAGGTGATAAGTGTTGTGTCAGAATACTACCATTTCTGTCTGACACTGTTAGCCTCAAGAAAGGACAGGTGTATAACCTTGTTTTGGTGACTAATTTGGACATATAGTGTTGGTAAGATAAGTGATTTGCAATCCAATAGTTGAAGTTTGTTAAGAGTTTTCTTCCTTTTTCAGGAAACATTAAGTCCGCAGTGAAGTCACTAAATGAGGTGCAGTACCTGGGGAAAGAGATACATTTACATTTACAAGACATTTACAAGTCTTTTACTACTTGCTTATTTGCATTGTATCATTTAAATTACAGTATTGAGGATCCAACTTATATTTGAACAAATTGAAATATTGAACTTTCTAATTATTTACAAGTAGGAGGTGAGTTGCAGGAAATGCACTGTTTCAGATGTTTGTAATGTTAGTCTTACAGATTTAATTCAACAATGTATTGTAAGAATATGATGCAAAAGCAAAACAAAAGCTAAGATATACCAATTTTCAGATATGAAATAAAAACAGAGCTGAGAGTTATGGAGAAGAAATGTATGGCAATATTTAGAATTCCTTTTTGCTATGGTTAGCACAAGGAGAGATTTTTCCCTTACTTTTATGCATCAAAAATGACCAAATATAGAGAAAGTATCTAGTCAGGATTTCTGTATTTCAGAAGAATGACTTTCTAAGTTTCTGCTTCTTCACTATAAAGCAACATTAGTAAAGATTTATTATTTCTAAAGGTGTAAAATATTTTAACTAATTCAGCTGAATGGAAATAACTTTTGCTGTTCTTTTGCTGAAAAAATCTCCCTGTGGCGTATTTTATTTCAGTTCTTGTGCTGTAACTAGATTTCAGAGTAAGTCTGTCCTAACTGACTTTTAAATTTTAACTGTATATATTTTTAAATGAAATAAAGAATTGTGTAGGACCATTAATAAAGCAAAAAGACTTCATGCTGCACTGAGGGCATCAAGTGAGTTGTAGAGAGGGGTGGTCAGCTTCAACTCGTACAACAAATGAATTAGTTAATTCCAATATATCCCAGTTCCAGATTCCTATCAGAGCCATAAATAAGGGGAAAGAACAGCAAACTTCTGAATTCAAAAAACCTTGGATTCAACTTTAATTACTGAATACTCATTCTTGACCTTCTACACAAAAATGGTATAATAATTGTCACAAAAACTTCTTTTTTTTTTTTTAATCCATAGGTTTCTGAACTCATTGTTTCTCTTCAGTGGAAATAACATTCCAAGAAGATTTGAAAAAACTTGGATTTTTTTGTAACTGCGTAACTTACTCTCTAAACTAAGAACATGAAAATCACACAAGGGCATGAAACGTGACTGTGCTGTAGTCCAAAGGATAAGATTCAAGGTTTGCAACAACAAAGGAGGAATAGCTTTTAACAATTTTGTCAATTTTTTAAGTCAAGGTGACATCTAAGCTGTTGAATAAGCTCACAGTAGGTTCTTTTGATCCTTGTTTACTCTTTTGCACAAAATAAGTTGCTGGTTGGACTTATGCTCCTCAGTAATTGTAATAGAAAAGGGAGAGAGTATAGCTTTTAATGAATATTTCTTTCTTTCCCAACTGATAATTAGGCTGATCAAAGTCTCTTAAAGTTTTGCTCAAAATATCAGTCTGACAAACTGATGGGAACAATTTGCATTGTTAATGAAAAAATTATGTATGAGAGCTTTGAAACTTAAAGTTTTTTATTTTTTTTTCATTACAGGCAAAAACTGAGTTAAAAACCTGTGACAGAACGTCATCAAGATTCTAGAACAGTCTTTCCAAATTAGGAAAATATTACTCTATTATTGTGGATTGTCCAAGATGCAACTGATCAGTTGTATTTCAGACATCTTTTGTATCCTTGGGTCTTTGGTTTTAATGCTAAAATAAAAGTAAAAACATAGAAAATCATCCAGTGGAGCAGATGATGTAAGAGCACTAACACTGAAGATTCAAACCAAGTTTCAAAATGTGATTGCAATAGGTTAACATATGTGCCTCTGAAAATAAGGCACGTTAAACTCTTCACTGACCTTCAGGGTAGATTGTGGTTCTACGCTCTCCAGACAGTCAAACACATGAAAAAAACAATCAGGGCTGATTTCAACATAGGCAACAAAGCAATAACACAATTAATAAATGAAAAGCACATTCACCATTGCATTTATTTTATTAATTAATTTTAATTTATTGTCTCACCATGAGGAAAACTTGTGTGTCTAGCTTGCTGAAATTACTGCTTTCATAGGTTTTGTGACCTGTTTTAGCTCAGCTCAGATGCTGAGTCTTCTTAATAATGAAAAGAGCCTTTATATCTGCACCAAGCATGAGTGAGAAGTTGACCTGTCTCCTATTTCTTGTGTAGTCGATAGGATAGTTGGGTGACTGTAAGTTGCATGAGTAGAAAAAGCTGAGGTATGCTGATGGATGTTCATCAGCCCTAATTCCTATATTTGCAACTTACTTCACCTGTACCATTTCTGGGACAAATCCAGCAAAGTTGCTATGCCACAGGCAGCTCACATACAGAGCAAGGCAATGTCTGTCAGGGAGCAAATAAGCAATGGAGTGAGAGAAGAGATTATGGTTGCAAAATAGGGTGCCAGGGAGGTACTCTCATCTTTCAGGCCCGTCTGGACCAGTAGCTAAAATTCATGCCACTGCAGGCAAACTTCTACCCAGGAATTTTGTGGTAGGATCACCAGGGAAGTTTCCAGAGGGTTGTGGAATGAGAGAAACTGAGCTTCATGGGGCAGGTGAATTTGAAGGCAGGGAGGACAGCAACCTTCTTTGTATTCCCCAGTACCATTCAGTCTGATTTATTTTATCTACTGGAGAAGTCCTTTCCCAAATCTACTACCACAAGGTTGGTGGGGGTTTTGTTTATTTATTTTGTTAAAATAAGTGACCTGGCCTGGGAGTAGTGCTAGCACTGAGAGATAACATCAATTTTCAAAACCCATTTTCATGCTATTCCAAATAGCTGACTGAAAAGGAAAGACGTGCGAATGACATATTCTCCGTGACAGCAGTGGTGAATCAAAATCATAACTGGGGCTGACATGAAAGCAGTAATGGACTTTGAATCAGACTGTGCATAAGTCAGAAGTCTCCATGACCCAAAAATTGGTGGAAACATTGTCTTTGATTTCTTCAATGTTGAATGTCAGATCTGCCAGTGCTGCATTTTAACTGCTCTCTCATTCATGGGAAACTGTTATATCTGTATGATGTCAGAATGAAATCATAGGTCAGCTTAGCTGCTATTTTGGATGAAACATCTGGGAAGCTTGCAATGAACTGTAAATCCAGTAATTTTAATGTTTTTTCTCTATGCTGTGAGGCAGTTTGTTATTCTCTTTAAGATTTTTTCTGTGTACTGTTCTTTATGCTCAACTCCCCCCCTCCCCCGCCCGGTATGGTAAAAAAAACCAGTACAAGTCTTCCCTATTCTGATAATGCACCTTTGTGTGAGCTTTTTTGTTTCATAAGGGTTAAAAAGCCCAGCAGATCATAATATTTCATCAATTTGGAAGTAAAGAGGTAATAACTAGGCTAAAAGTGTCTAGAAGAGAAATTTTGGCATTATCAAGTTTTTATTTGATGAAGTTTTTATTTGATGACTCTTGGGTTTGGATTCTGGCCCTCATTTGTGCAATAGCAAGTATTGCACAAGGAAGGACAAAACTTCACTCTTAATCACTCATGGTTTAGAAGATATGAAAGTATTTATTTCTAATTTAGTGGGGTCTGTCAGCTGAGCAGAATGTGAAAGGAAGTACAGAGAAGTGGAAGTAAACTCTTTCTTGTGTTCATGGTGAATATGAGACTGTAACTGGTCCACTTTTCTTTACCTCCTCCTGTGATAACCACTACAGACAACTTAGTTAGGCCTTGGCGTTAGGCACCTTTTTGAAGCGTTTCTCATATGTCCTGAAACTGCCATATCTCAAGCATCTCCTGTCACTCAGAGTAGTCTATCAGTTTTTATTGGTATAGTTTCTTATTGCAACAGCCTCTTATAGGCTGAATGCTTTTAGAAGAACCATGAATGATATTTCGCCATATTCAAAATAAGCAAGTCCTTCTTCAAAAAGATTTATTATATTTAATGTATTTTTTTTGTTGTTTTTAAACACCGTGTTTTGCTAACAGCCCTTTAATGGAAAAGAGAAAAAAAAAGCATAAATAACTCAATGATACCATTCCTCAGAACAGGTATCTTCATATATTGGATCAAACACAAATGTCCTGATAGCGATGTAGCCTTGAAGACTTAAAAAGCTAAAGTTTTTGCATTTGTCAGAATAAATTATTTCCTGACATCTCGACAGAGAGAGACATCCTCAATCTCTTATGTCTATAGTCCACACATAACCAGATATTTTTAGTTGAAGCTTGTACAAATCTCAGAATATACAAAGTTGCAGGCTCTTTTATACCTGTGATGAATAGGGGATTCTCATTTAATACATTTTTGAACAATGTGCATGACATTTATGTCAGTCAAATAAAGTCCTTTTGATGGTGAAGTATAAATGATTAAAAATGTGACAGTTTCAGAAAAATGGTGAAAGCCTTCTCCCATTAGTTAAGTGGAGTCACAAGAATTAGGAGTTCTGTTAGGCGGTCATTTTATGTGAAAATGTGCCCATATTAAATTTAAGGAAATATTGACTAAGTTGTTCTTAAAAATATTGTCTTTAGTGTATGAGTTCCTTCTACGAAAATATATGAACCAAGCATTCCTCCCTGGTTGCTTCATTTGAGTGGTTTTTCAAATAAAGGAGATTCTTGAACAGGCTTCCCAGCTGGAGTAATGGTACAAAAGTGGTTTTGCTGTCTAATGGAATGTGATGAATTTTAAAGTGAAATTATATGTTCATCACTTTCTTGCCAAGAAACCATGGATCTGTTCCCTCTCTTTACAATTCTGTAATATCCCTGAGTCTCATCTTTGTATTTACAGAGAAATCATAACACCAAGCTACTGCGAGAACACCATTTGACACTTTTTGTTAGTTACATTAAATAGATGATAAAACAGAAAATTGCACCACTTATGGTACTTTAAAACACTTTGGCATAAGAAAGTTAACTATGGATATGTTTGGATATATTTCAGTCTTTTTAAGAACTTTGTGTCATTACCCCAAAGGAGCCTAATTATGAAATATCAAGACCATTGGTTTAATCTTTTCCTAGTCTGGCAATTATCACATAATTTCCTAAATAGCGGCTTGGGTTTTTTGTCTGGGTTTGGTTTTCAAATAAAAGAAAGGTCATCTAAACACTGGTGAGAGACAGTGGACTTCTATTAACCTCCAGAGAGTTAGAGGACCACTTGACTATGAGTAGTACAATTGATAAGAGAACTTGGCCTAACGCACGTGGACAATTAAACAAGCAGAATGTGTGAATGTACTGGCCAAAGGGGTTCTGGAATAAATGCTGAATTAAAAAATACTATGGAGGATAGAACAACATGTTATTCTTTGTCTAGTTAAATTTCATTTTCACCTCTAAGGGATATTCCAGTAGGCAAGATCAAGCACACAAGGGACTACTGATACATGTGAAACTGAGCTTAGTTTATTAAAAACAGGTTACAGAGTGTTCATAGGTAAGAAACATGAAGACAGACACATCATTTCAAAACAGGAAGTTTATGAAGAAAAATACATATTTCATGTCCTCAGAGGACAAAAAGTTATGATAGAGTAACTAAAAGGGAGATGTTCCAAGTCATGTAAAAGGTAAAGTTAAATACCTTGAAACTGATGTAAGAGAACTTGCTACCTTAAAAATAAAAAAGTTGTTGAGTATTACTTAACAAAGAAGGAGCAGCAACTTTTCCCTAACACATAGGTAAAGGAACCGAGAAAACTGATTGTAAGACTTATAAGACTGTGGTCTTATTTTTCAAGTATTGTGAGAGATTATCATGTAAAGAGTTGTATCCTTTGAGACATGCAATTTCTGTAGTCAGTTTATTAAGATGAATAAGATCTTGAAAGTTAGTTCCAATAAATGATTCTCATTGCTTTTCAAAAGTGTACATTCTGCACTGTGAGATGTTTGCAACGTCAGTACTCTGGATAAAGAAAGGACAATGATTTCTTGGTATGTTGCACAACCCTTTTGTATACTGGTATAATTTCAGCTTAAAGTCCTAACCTTTTTTTTTTCTTTTTTTCTTTCTTAAACACTTTGCTAGTCCTATGCATTTCATAACATTCAATAGAAGTAAAGTAAAGGGTATGATAAGAGGGAAATGGGATAGTCTATTTTTGAAATTTGTAAAAACATTTACAAGTCTTTTACTGCTTGCTTATTTGCATTTAAATAAGAAGTTAAGCACATTTCCTCATGCTATAGTTAAAATACTGCTTTCTGCATAGTCTTCGCCTTCATCTTCATGACTGATGAAATAAGCTGTAAAGGAAGTCAACAAGTTTTCTGTCCTGGTCACAGGGTCTAAAAATACAGGTGCGTATCTTCTTCATTTAAGTACAGTTTATAAATGCATCATTTTATTTTTCAGAAATAGCCATATAGGCTGAAATCTTACAATATGATGAAGGCATCTTGAATTACTGCTTAACAAAAAGTTCCTGTTATACAGGACATGTGGAGGGCCACAGATCACGGGTTGCAGTCCTTGAGCATGGAGAGCATAGACTGAAGCAGGAATCCTTGTTGCACCCACAGTACAGGCAGTAGAACATCAGGTCTAAGTAAATTTTCTGAAAAACGTGTGGAATTGTCAAAAATGTGAATTTTTAAAATAGCTTATAGAGAGGTAAGATTCTTATCTCAAATTCAGCAAGTACTAGAATATGTATTTAACTTGATTCATGGGAACAGTGCACTTATAACTACAACATCCTATCAAAAAAAGTTTCTATTCTGTTTCAGCTCTGGTGTTTAGAGAGGAGATTCTCACCCCGGTCAAACCTCTTGTAACTTGCCAGTACTCCTTTGCCAGGAGGTGCTTTTTATTCTGATCAATCAATGTTATGTTCCAGGAAAGGACAATGAAATACAGTCAAGGCTGAGCTGTGAGAAAAGTGTAGGATTTACCTCCTCAGCATAACTCCTTGCAGAGTACATAGTAAGTCTATGACTAAATGAGGCTGGATCCTCTGTTCTGAACTGCAAAAGGAAAAGGACCTAGGGATTAAGTGACTTTGCTCTTCACAGAAGAGTCTTGTCAGGAAAAAATGCCTCCCAGAGAAGCCTATCAATCTGTAATTGACAGGAGGACTAGTAAAAATCAGCTTATTCAACAACCTCTTACATGATATTGCTAGGTTGCCAGCCATGTAAAAAAAACAACCCACCATTACACTCAGTTTAAACATGTGCTTATACATAGACAGATCTGTATTATTAAATGTGGCATCATTAAAATCTCTCTGGAGAGGTAATTAACAGCAGGAACTAAATTATGCAGAGACATGTTGCATCTAATTTGAGTTACTGTACACTAGTTCCTCAGTGCGTACCTCCAGAAACTGGCATGATGGAATGTAGAATTAATTTTTCTTAATAAGAAAAATTAGTGGCAATGTCACAGAAATTCATCAGAAGCCCATGCCATGGAATTACTGCAGACATTTGACACATTAGCAGTATTTTGATACGTTCATTGCTTGTATATACAAGATGTATGTACACTTTAGGATGAAAAGCTTATTGCTCCTCTTTTTTTAAACTGTTATTCTTTAAAAACCATATGTGGAAAGCGTTTTAATTACATGATATGTTTTGTTAATGTCTTCAATGTCTTCACTACTTGATGTGTAACAGCAGCAGAAGAAGGCTGCTTTTGGAATGTGTGCTACAGGTGTGTAAATGTAGGAAACACTATTCTAGAGAATAAATATCTACCATAGGCCAAATGCAGTGTGAGGATGTAAATCAGTGAGGCTGTCACCCAAATGTCACAAATTTCTGCAGGGAAAAGATACAGTTTCTCCATAATTCACTGCTTTTGTGAGAGACTGGGAAAGGCAACTCACTTTGGTCTCTTTCCCCACAGTGTAGTCAGAGGAGTTTGCATTTACTTGTGCCAGTGTGCAATCTTGCAACTATAGTTATGTTTCTGTTGACACTTCTCTATGGCAACAGCAAAATGGGACAGACAAGTACAATTGTCTAACACAGTTTTTGCTTTTGGGTTAATCTGATAACACCATAAGTGAAAGAGTTGCATATGTTCTTTTTTCACTGCTTTCCTTACTCGGCAAAGAAGTGTTTTACATGCAGATAACTGAGGCAAAACTGTTGTATAAACAGAGTTGGCACAAGGCCAATCAAATGAAGTCAGCTGCAGGGGTATGGTACATATTTGACCTTACCTGGATACTTCACAGGAAACAGGGAACACACTTTGTAAGTTGTTCAGATTTTTGAGTGAAATAGCACTATGGGGTTTTTTATCTAGTTGTAGAAAAACTATAGCCTTGAGTCAGTCCAGAGAATGCCTTAGTGTCCTTAGTGTTTGCTTAGTGTTTTCCTTCACAAATTTTCTCTGGTGAAAGTGTTTGCTGCAAAAGTGATTTTTTTAAGGAAACACAAGTTTGTTCATTAAAAAAACCAAAATGAAAACAAACCGAAAAAGCCACTGAGAAACATAACTCAATTCTGAAAAGTTTTACTAGAAACCCGTGGCTAAGTCTTAATTCCCATAAGTGAAAGCCATGACACCTCTCTGTCCTGTTAACAAGTCTATCTCAGTCTCCAAGTATTCTGACTGAGTAACACTGATCTGTTTAAAGTTCAATCATTATTCTTAGAAATTATAATTTATGAAAAAGATTTTAATGATGAATTAAGCTAAGACAACTATAAATTGCAGTGAGAATCAGATATTTTCACTCAAATGGGGCAGAAACAGCAACAATATTGACTCTAGCAGTACTCTTCTGTTGAGAACTTCTCATGCTTAATTTGTCCATCTTTTAGTATTATTGCTTAATGTTTTCATTAGAATAGTGTCAAAAAATTTCCTTTGTGGACCAGAACCCCTTACTGCTAGACCATGTATAAAAGCATTAGAAGTCATAAAACTGGGTGACGTGTATAACAAAAATTACTCTTTTCATACTTGTTTCTGCTGGTGGAACGCTTTGCAAAAATAAGTAATCTGCAGAGCCTAGGTATGCACAGGAAGCTAATATGCTTGTATATAACACTGAAAGTCATGCAGCACAGCTCCTAGATTTTGTAGGACTGCAAAATTTCTTGGTGTAATTTTCTCTTACCTTGCACTTACCATGCAGAGGTTCACACCAATAGCAGCTATAAAGAAGGAAGTAAATTTAACCTTTAAGTTTTTTTCTTAAAATATTTTGGAATAAGACTCAAATCCTCCTTTCATCCTGAAGGAGGTGCGTGATTCAAATTAAGTCTATTTCTGTTTTTTTCCTTAAGCAGAAGAACCACTCTGGTCTTGAGACGTTAAAACTTCGTATCTGAGTCCACTCTTTTCCTCTTTTCAGGAGGCAGGAAGCGATACGAAGCCTGTTTTCCATACATCTGATCTTACAGGCTAACTGCAACACCATAAGGGCAGAAAAGGGGAAGTTTCTTTATAAAACATCAGGTAAAAATTATTTCAAGTGGTTATTATTTAACTTTGACTTCAGTCAACACTGTATGTCATAATTCTGCCATGTGTTCTTTGTTGCAGAAAACTTGAAAAATTGCCTGATTAACCAAATTACATGTGATTTTCAGCTCCCAGCTACTCAATAACTGGCTACAGGGATTACGGACAAAACTGGGAAGAATTGCAGTAAAATTAAATTAAAATTCCAAAACATTCTGCCTCTTATGGCTAGGATCATGGGGGAAAGATAAAAGTGTAGATTAAGGAGCTTCATAATATCTTTTTTAGGCCAACATCAGCAATAGACAGAGAACACGACGCAAACCTAGACATCTCTGCTCAAAAACAATAGAAATATGTATTTTTGTAATGAGAAAGAAATTAGAGCCTGTGGATATGATTGTGCTCTCAGTCACACAAAGGAGTAGAACGCACATATATCTTAATTAATTGTACAACGTTGTAAAGATGATCATAATCAGAAGTTATAAATCTACCGGACAGGTTAAGGAAAGCAACTGATGAACCAGGAGCAAGTCTTATGTACTCAGGAAAGGACTTAGAAAAGTGAAGATACTAGCACCTGTCAATTAATGGGAGTCATCAGCCATTATAACAGCGAGGTGTGGGGATCTGGGTGTATTAGTCTATGAAAACCAGCATACATATAGTTTTTCTGCTTTTCCTTATTAAATAATGCTGTGAACTCTGTTTCTTCTGTCACATTATGAAAACTTGTGTAATTTATTTACCACAATTTTTTTCTCTTAGTTGACTTTACTTTTCAAGATGATGTGTGTTTTTGCTTTTTCTAACTTGAAAGAGGACTCAATTCATCAGACCCCAATATTTTCTCATATGATCCTAAAATATTTTACTTTCTTAATGAGTATATATATGAAGGTTATATGAGAAGATGATTCAGATTTCTTATGGGTCATGTCAGAAACATTATCTACTTACGCCACAGTTTCTGAAGATTTCTGAGATGTCTTAAAGGCAGTGTTATGAGAGAAATTACCTCCTTAGCATATTTCAATTAAAAAAAAAAAAAGGAAATTCTTTGCTGGAAAAGCAAGCAATTGATTGTAAGTGTCTTTGGATTAAATCTGGTCTGGTTGCAAGAACTAAGGGATGTAATTGACCTGTGCTCTTCTGGAACATATTTTTTCATGAAGTTGCACCTTGAACTAATTTAGTTCATGTGCTCAAAGACAACTCTGTGATGAATACTGGAATGAATGAGGTGGTGATGACTTCAGGGAACACATTCTTCACCTCAGCTAAATGCATAAATGCATCTGTATTGCTTAAACTCTTTTAAATATTATGTTCAATTGATAAAAAAACAAGATATTATGAGATTCCTTATTAACATTCACTTCTTCAAAAATTATTATTTACATACATACCCAGAGTTTTCACACTGCTCTTCTGTAAAACTACATTTGGATCCTTATTCAGTAATAGTTTAATATTAACTATGCCATGAAAAAAAATGCTAGAAAAGGATGGGTTTTTTTCTTTGTGTGACAAATTTTATTTTATGAATTGAAGCCACTTGTCTACATTGTCCATTAATCTATTTTTGATAGAAATTCCTAAAATTTATGTCATCTGAAGGCCTGATATTTTGATTTGGAGATGTTGCCATGGTACCCTATAAGAATTGTCATTCAAGCCCTGCTAGTCTGCTGGTACTGTTGGTGACTTAATTTCCCTGGTTAGATCACATTTTTCTTGATGTGTCTAATTTTACTTCCAAGATCCTCAGCTAAGTTTGTATTCCAGAGATTGGTCAGTAAAGAAGAAAAAGAGATTTATGTATTAAAGCTGCAGGGGTTTGCACCAGGATTTCCAGATTTCCATTTCTAGTTTTAGTATATTGGGTTTGGGTCTTTTGTGCTCATTTATACCTTTTGACTACATTTCTTTGTAATTTCTGTAGCAAGTGGATTTATTTATTAAAAATCGGTTTAGTTAAAAAATACTTTGTTACGACAAAACAGTTTTAACTGAAAAATTGGTGTCAGCTCTGTGACTATTTTCTCACACGTAAAATCAATGATTTGCTTTAATTGTGGTGCGATATTTCTCTGACCTACCTCCAAGAGTAGAAGTGAAATTAAACCAAGAGTTCACATCAACCACTTGAGTTATCAGACTTTGACATAATTTCAATTTTACACACTTTTTCCTCAGTCTGTTGAAAAAGATAAGCAAGGTGGGGAAGGGGGTAAGAGTTTTCAGGACTGGATTTGCAGCTAATGTGGTTTTCAGAGCTAAAGACACACATGTTCCCAGAAGTATTTCTAGCTGTTATTTTCCCTTGAGGAGTATAATCTTTCTAAAATCACCTTTTTCAAGGTAATCAAGTATTTCCCAGTGTGCAGCTGATAGTAGTCACAGGGCTGCATACTTTATGGCATGCTTCCACCAGCCTTTGACATAGGGCAGAAACTGTAATTTGGAGCCTACAGTGTAAACCCTGAGACAGTGAAATAACTTTTATCTGACCTAAATCAAGCATAAACAATAGAGCAGTTTGAAAGGTTTGGTCGACAAAAAATGTCACAGTCTTTGGAAGACTGCTTCCCCTGTTTGATCTGTCACTATACTTCTCAAAACATGACACTCCTTGAACATAATATACTTTGATGATAAACTAGATTAACTTTCCCAGTACAAATGAAAGGCCACCTGTTGCCAGAATGCCCATATTCCTTGTTGGCTGTCTTGTAGCTGTCATCACTTCAATGCAGTCTGCGCCCAACGTGCTGGAATATAATGAATATGTCAGGAGTTGGAGGTCAGCCATCAAAGTACATGAAAACTTGGCTTGCATACAGTGTCAGCATGGAGGCCTAGCCTATCATCTTGTGAAAGGATTTCTGCACCACTTGATTTGTTTGCAGAGGGTTTGTTTCTGTTGGATGGAACACATTTACTGAGAGGCTTTTTGACAGCCCATTCAAACATTTTCAATTTGGAAAACGGTGCTTCCAGTTTCAAGCTCTGTAACTGATGGGTGGTGTGAAATGCCACTGTAGCTGACCACGCTTTTTGTTTATTTTTGTTATTTTACCATGAAAACAGCCATGATGAACCTTGAAGTATTTTGATGAGAGAAAATAATATAATTGGAATATACTGTATCTGTCAAATCCTATCCCTTATGTATAGTTACTAGAACCTTACTTTTGCTTTATTCATCCTTGCTGGACATTATAGGTCTCTTTGGTGGCATTATAATTTGTCTGGATTAAAGATTTCAGACTCTTACCCATGGTGAATCTAATAGTTTAAAATACAATGGACATTTCTAAGACTTTTTTCTAAAGGATTATTAAACTTCTCATGAGCTCTTGTCCTCATTATGTGACTTTTTGAGTCTTTTATTAAATTTTTTTCAAAGTGACCTTAAGCATGTGACAAAAATTTGAATTCTTTTTTGTGCCTCTTCTCCACATTCTTCCCCATCATGTTAGACAATTTAAACATACTGTCATTTCTTGGCATCAACTTTCTTCCTCCTCTTCTGCACAACATATACTTTCTAAAGCTTCACACATTTTCTTGATTTTTTTAGGTCAAGTTATCTTTCTACACATACATAAATAAAGATGTTCTGGATAAGCTACAATAATAGACTTAACTGTAGCTCAGTCTAAGGAGCTGAATTTCTGAAAGAGAAATTTCAAAACATTCTGCAATAACAAATGTTAGGATAATGCAATTTGTCCAACTTAAGAAATAAATTTAGGTGTCTTGCTTTTTACAGGCCACCTTGTCAAGGCCCTCAGTAAAAGGATCAAAACAACAGAAGCATAGAAAGCTGTAACTCTGGGTTGGTTTCTCTGTGACCCCACTAAAAGACCCATCTGCATGTCACTTTTAGGTGTCAAGCCCTTAAACTTCTCAACCACACTCAACAACCACAATGATAACTGAAAAACTAAGAAAGATCTTTGTGGGGATTATAAAGTTAGCTGAGCCTTTTTTTTTTTTTCTTATCCTCTAATTGAAAAGGAAAAAGAAGGTAACTTAGCTGTTGGCCATTTGGATAGGAATAAAAAATGACATCAACTTTTGAGGTAAACAAAAGGAACAGTATGAGTCCCTCCTGACTGAGGTGTTTCGGCAACCTTCCTTTCCCAAGACAGTGCCCTGACTCAAATCTTTAACTTGTTGGACTGGATGATCTAGTTTGACCTGTGCACCTTCACCTAAAATACAGTATATGCACAAGAACCCAGGCATCCTGATGCCTGAAGGTAGCAAGTATCCACTGAGTCACAAATGTTTCTGCTCCCCGCTTGAATTTTATCCAAATAGAGCCATCTCACCAGAGGTGTTTGAGACCCCATACTCCCCCTTCAATGTGTGTTACTTTGGAGATGTAAATTTGATCCTTTTAGAAAGATAGGGGATTTTAACCTGTATTTTTTTGCCTCCTCTGCATTTTGTAAAATATATTTTAATATTGTGGAATATATATATTAGGTAATTTCATGTCATTGATGTATTTCCAAACTAAAACCATCATAAGATATACTTAAGTTGAAAACAACTTTAAATTATTTCTCCCTGAAGAAAAAGAGGGAGTACCCACAATTCAGGGTGTAAAATTTGTGGTTGGTTATAGCCTTTAGATATTTTCACAGTATGTACTGTGTATCTGACTGTAAGTGGTGAGAACAGGGCCAAAAAGTAAAACCTAACAATGAATGACAATGTACAAATTATTTATTTCTCCCAATTACTTTATATGAGTGTAAAGAATGTAACATTTGTGTGGTTGCTCTGAAGATCTTGTTTCAAATAACTGGAGGTTTACGTATGGTAATATAAGAAAGCCTATGTTATGAATCACAAAGAGCATGCTAGAAGCAGAACTAAATTGCAGAGCCACTCCAATGGTCCCCACCCTATCCTCTGCCCAAATCCCCATTTTATTTTCAAAGCGGAAGTCTCTTTCTAGATGATAGGGTAAGACAGAATTTATCTCAGGAAAAAACCTATAACAATATATCTCAGTACAGACTTAAGAACACTTGCATGTTTATAAGGTAACTTACAGACCACTTATGTCTTTTACTGTTATACTGGCAAACAGATATAAACAGGATTGAAATCTCAGCCATTGGCAAGTCCTTATTCCCACTGGATTTGTGTTGCCAAATTTAGATTTGAGATGTGATTTTCCGTAAAACCATGTCAGTATGTGACATACAGCAGAACTCATTAGCCTAACTGAAGAGTGCAACTCCTTTCAGTATTAGGATATTGCAGATCACAGAGCTTATCTTAGAGAAAGGTGGTTTTGTTTCTTGAACTTTGACCCTTTCCATTGACTCTTGCATTATAATAAATATCTGTCAAAAATGAATAGAAATGCTTTTGTGGAAGTTGACATTTTCTTGTATCTACTGAATTACCAGGGGGAAAAAAAAAAAAAAAGAAAATCCCTGCTAAATATTTAAAACAAAGAAACTGGTTGGCTTTGGTCTGTTTGGTTGTGGATTTTTTCCCAGCAATTCAGTTTGTATGTTAAAATGTCAGTTTCTACAAAAGCATTTCTGTTCATTCACAATGTGTGTGGGAAACAGTAAGTATACTATTCTAGTGCCTTTCTTTAAAGATATTTGAGATGCTTTATGACCAGTCCATCAAACCTTTGAAAGACAGGTACATCTTGCTGATTGAGCATAAGAGAAAACCTAGAACACCAGGGACTTCATCCAGAGCCAGGGAGCAACTGCACTAGGAAATATGAACTTGCCATTGAGGTATTACACTGGGACATTGTGTAACTGTGCACTGTTTGGGTGTCTGTCAGGGCCTTACTATAATGTCCTAAGAACGTGTTTGTTTTTCCTGGGTAGATCTTAAATGTATTATGAGGAAGTAAGTGATGAAATCTATTGCATTCAGCTAGATCAAGATATCATGTCCTGCAAATGCACTTACATTAAGAATGAGGTACATTTCACACTATCAAACAAATGTTGTTAACACTCTAGATTGTTAGAAATATTCATGCTTGTAATTTGTTTACCCAAAATACTACAGAGATTTCTACCTCTAACTACAGCCTTTACTGGACTTTTCAGTAAAGCTGAGCAAAATTTGGGTGTAGGTAGAGATACAGGATTAAAATGAATTTTAATTAAAAGATAATTTCAATTAGCACACAAAAATGCCCATAAATAACAAGAATATTGCCTCCATCCTAGCCTGTATTGTACAGTGGACAATAGATAGTACCAGATGCTTCAGTGAAAGTGAAAGAAATACCACAGTGGACAATTATGAAATAACAATTTTGGTAGGGCAGTCAGACCCATGACTCATGTCCAAATATTTTCATTTGACACAAATTGCTTGCACATCTTTAGTAATCAATTTAATGTAAGACAACTTGTGAGTTGACACTGCTCTGCCAAAACTTGTCCTAATGCTGTGCCTCTGTTTTATTCTGTGAAGCCTACTGGCAAAATCCAAGGAGATAAGGCTCCAGCCTACCTCATGTAGAGCAGAGCACAGACCCTTGCACTATACTCTGATATATTTTGTGCAAGTACCTGGTACTTTTGTGAGTGCTTCTGTACCAACATCACATTGATTCCCAGAGATTTATTCATATAAGGCTGCTACTAACTATACAGTAAAATAGCTGTTTAAAATTACATACAAAGTAAAATATGGGGCCTGATGGGATTCATCCAAAAATCCTCAATGAGCTGGCTGATGTCATCAGAAAACCTCTCTTGGTTTTTGATTGGTCTTGGGAATCCGGAGAGGTCCCAGCTGACTGGAAGCTGGTGAATATTGTCCCTATTTTCAAGAAGGGCAAAAAGGAGGACCCTGGAAACTACAGGCCTGTCAGTCTCACTTCAGTGTCTGCTAAAGTTATGGAGAAGGTTATTCCGGGAAGTATTGAAAAACACCTGAAAGACAACACAGTAATTGATCACAGCCAGTACGGCTTCATGACACAAAAGTCCTGCTTGTCAAACCTGATTTCCTTTATAACAACGTAACACACCTAGTTGATCAAGGGGAAAACAGTTGATGAAATCTCTTTGGATTTCAGTAAAGCTTTCAATACTG